>CM038045.1:109774482-109811982 GCA_021397845.1 Areca catechu
AATTTGAATTTCAAGTTTCATGAAAAGGGATGGCAAAATGCATGGGTGCCCAAGTGTCTCCTTGTGGTTGCCAAGTGTCTAAATCTGAAAATCTGCATGCATGGGTGCCATTTGGCATTCATGTAGGCATTCATGAGTCATCATATTTAGGCACCACTTGGCATTCAAGTGGGCATTCTTGCATGGAGGATGAAATGATCTTCAAATCTAAATTTATTTGCATCGAAATTCTTAATGCATCATGCTTCATGTTTCTCCAAATTCATGCTGCTCTGAGATTCATGCAACTTCTGGATTCGTGCTTGCTCCGGGATCAATGCTGGTGATGTCCCCTTCACCTGGGGCAAAATGAATACTAAGAATTGCTTAGAGAAGCAATTGGTATTGTACCTACCTTTAGATGCATCTGGGTGGCCGGCCAAAGTCGGGCTCATATGTAGTCTATTGGATCCTAGTACCTACTAAAGATAAAAGTTATTCTTCGATTGGAGTGTAGAGGCTACCAGTCTGAATAAAATAGTGGGAGAAACCTTTAGACTAAAATTGACGTCTTTAAAAATTTTTTAATTTATATACTGATAGGTCTTGTTCTTCTTTTTCAGATAATGTTGACCACTTTGTCGCTCCGATCGTTATTAGATAATGACAAACTATCTGACCCAACCTCGATAGCTGGTATCGAAACTCAGGATTGTCCTAGAGCATGAACGGATCCTCTATGTGATAATGGATCCAGCACTTGAGATCCCAGCCCCCATTGCTCATGGCACTGTCTAGGACACATACTAGAAGTGGATCTCTGATTGCACCACGTTACGTTGCATAATGTGGGCTGTGATGAACGACGAGTTCAGTTGCAAGTTCAAGGAGGCCCAGCCAGAAGAGATTCTTTAAAAGTTAAAGGAATCTTTTGGCAATCTAGATGATATGGAGATATCAGATCTCTTCGACCATCTATAACACTCATATACGTGATGGAGCTTCGGTGACTGATCATGTAATGTATATGATCAAGTTATTTGAGCATTTGGGCAAACTCGGATGTCCTTTGCATGGCAGCTCGGTAAAGATGCGATTCTAAATTCTCTGCCCCCTTCCTACTAGGTCTTTCTTGATAATTTTAGAATGAATAGGCCTGTAGTAAATTGTCATGAGATGTTAGGGTTGCTACAGACTTATGAGAGAGACCACAACCTCAACAAGGGTTAGTGAATATGGTGGGAGGTTCTGGAGCAGGACATCGTCCCTTTGAAAAAGGAAAGAAGAAGAAAAAGAATAAGAAGGTGCTCAGTGCTGGGCCAAGTCAGACTAGGAGGGTAAAGGCCAATAAGAGTAAGGTAGAGTGCTTCTTTTGCAAGAAGCCGGGACGCTGGAAGAAGAACTATTTTGCTTACCTTGCAACCCTAGACCCGAACAGACCAAGGAAGGGAAAGCAACAATGTGTTACTAGTGCGGGCACCATAATCAGAAGAAGACTTCAGGGTTCCTTCTGGATCTCTGAATGACCTTGCCCAAAGATTAGGGTTTGTAAAAAGGATTGACCTGGTCAACCAGATTATTTTATTTCTTTGAGTCTGCATTTCATTTTGTTGAGTCATGTTGACTCAGTCTAAGTCCAAGTCAAGTCCTGGTTGGCGCCATTCCCTAGGGCATCATTTTTTCTTCCAAGGCCAAATGCAAGTGGACACCACACTCCCAGCCACACTCCCAGGACCAGTTGGCACCACATTTCATCCCAGTGTCCCTGGTCTCTACGCCCAAGAGAGCAAGAAAATTTTCTTAGGAGAAGTTAAGGAAGGCGCCCACAAGCTGCCAAAAGTAACCAAGCTAAAGGAGCAGGGGATTTTTCTTGGAGAGGACTTCAAGGTTGGCGCCCACACCTGCCTAAAGTACCTTGCTATGAATGGAAGGAGCCTAGTCTTTGGGAGAAAGACTAGGAGATGAGTTTTTTCTTCCAAGAAAGAGCAAGTCATGGAAGGAAAACCCATGACTTAAGGAGAAGAACTAGGAGGTGCCCCACATACCTACCATATGAAGCCATCACCTTGCATTTGAGCCGCCCACTCCAAGGAAAGAAGCCTGGTCGGTCAAGGGAAAGTTTTTAATGCTTAGGATGAATGTTTAGTCCCACATGGGAAGTACTGTAATTTTGTTTCTCCTGCAAGGTCTATATATTGGACCCTTATGTAATCTTTTGATGAGAATGAGTAAATGAATTCTTTTCTTGTGTTGAGCAACCTTGTGTTCTCTTCTTCCGCACTTCTTTGAGTGTTGAGCTCCGTGAGGGAGTAAATCCAGGTTCCATTGGAGCCTTGAGGAGGTGAGAGATCTCCAAAGTTACCAAAACCCTGCCCCGCTTTCATCCCTGGCCGCCAACCCTAATTTCCTTTCATCATCCTAGCCGCCAACACCCAAATTCCTAAACCCTATTCCAACTTCATTCAAGGCCGCCATCTCCTTCTCCAAGCCACCACCCACTATATCAAGCCCTAGGTCCTTTTCATTTGCAAGTCGCCGCCCTACCAGCCAAACCCTAAATCCACTCCATCTTCCACCGCCACCTCCATACTCTTCCCTCATCTTCAAAGATCGAGCAGTCCGGAGCTATCCCAGGTAAAGGTCTCTTCCTTGAGTTTCTTACATCCTTATCTTGTTCTTCATCCTTTCCAGATCCAGAGTACGAGAAGAAGGCCAACCTTGCCATTGGACTACAATCTGAGGATCCATTGCGAAGATACCCCGTCTCCAAGGATCCTACAATCTGCTCGAGAGTGTCCTTCAATTGAAGCAAAGAGAGATATCACAGTCAGGTATAAAACCTTCTCTTCTCTCTTCATTTGTTTCTTGAAAGAGGAGTAAACCATAGGTCTGGGGGTTTCTCAATCCCCAGCGATCCTACTTCTTTATTACTCTGATAATCTATTCTTTTGAATTGTGCTTTCTTTCAGTGCATATTTTCTTTCAATATTAGTTATCCTTATTTTTGAGTCAAGCCAACTTCTAACAAACACAAAAAAAAAAAAAAAAAGTCTTAATTTACTTCTGCATGGCATCATCTTATTTGTTCTGTATCATTTTTGGTATTAGAGCCCTGTCTAGGGTTCTTGCTTGTTTGATTATTTTTTCGTTCCTTTTTACTTTTGCTGCCTGGAGTAGACTCCCCTGGCCGTCCGGTCCTAGGAACAAGCAAGATGCAAGCCTCCTCCCATTCCACGGGGGTTCCTAGGGCGTGTAGGGGTGCCGCTGGGTTATGACTTCTAGGCAGGGATTGTAAACGGGACACACGTTCTATTTTCTACCAGTAACTATCCTGTTATTTGAATTGTTTCTCCCTGCAAAAAATTCTAAATTAAGTAATTCTTATTTTTCTGGAACCAATATAATTTAAAGTAATTTACATAAAGTTTTCATGATTTATTAATTTCTGTAGATTTTCTGAGATCAATTTTACTGCTGTTCTACTTTTTTATTTTCTGCAAGCTATTTTTTTATTTGAGTGTGCATAAATTGAATCTATCTTAAGGGCACCAAAGTTGCAACATAAGGAGAGGATTGAGATCCTCTCCTTAGCCCAAAACCACCTCCCGTGCATTCGAACCTAAGCCTTTAATCTTAAAATTAATTAGACCTAATTTGCCCTAGTGGGCTAGGGACACCAACTGGTCGGGTCTAGGCAAGTGTTTGGTGCGGGCACCAGACTTAGAAGAAGACATCAGGGCTCCATCTGGATCTCTGATTGACATTGCCTGAAGAATTAGGGTTTTCTGTTTTTGTAATAAGGGTTGACTTGGTCAACTCAATTTTAGTTTGAGTCTATATTTCCCTGCAATTTAAATTTTGTTGAGTCATGTTGACTCAATACAAGTCCTAGTAGTGGTATAGGTCTTCTCCAAGGTGCCACATTTTCTCCCAGGACCAAGCAAGTGGGCGCCACACTCCCAGCCACACGCCAGAGTCCAGGAGGCGCCACATCTCCATCCAGTGTGCCTTGGTCCCCACACCACAAGAAAGGAGGTCCCTTCTTTCATGCGCCACTTGGGGGAGAAATCCATCAAGATACCTCAATCCAAGGAGGAGCCAACTTCTTTCCAGATAAACCCAAGCCAAGATGCAAGAATTTTTCTTGAAGAGAGGATCAAGGAGGTGCCCCACAATGTTCCATAAAAACCCAAGTTATAAAAGGGAAGAGAGCATGTCTTGGGGAGAAAATCAAGGAGGCACCCAAAAGTTTCCTAAAGTGCCAAAGCCATGAAAGGAAGAAGCCTAAACTTATGGAGCAAGACTAGGAGGTGTCCAAAAGAGCCAAACCATGAAGGGAAAATCCTTGATTCATGGAGAGATACTAGGAGACACCCCCATAACCTGCCATTTGGAGCTGATTTTCAAGTTTTCTTGGAGTTTTTGGGCTGCCCACTCATGGAAGGAGTCTTGGGAAGAGAATTTGATGCCTAAAGTGTGGGTTAGTCCTATTAGTCCCACATGGGAAGTGTATGAAATTTTATTTCTTTGTTATGTCTATATATTCAACTCTATGTAACTCTTGAAAAGAAATGATGAATGAAATCAATTTCTGTGTGAGCAACTTTGTGTTTCTCTCTTCCGCACTTGTATTCAGGTGTTGAGCTCCGTGAGGGAGTAAATCCGGGTTCCCTAGGAACCTTGAGGAGGTGTGAGATCTCCAACCCCAAAAGCCTAGCTTAGTCCACCCATCTCTACTCCACCACCACCAAACCCTAATTTTCCATCTTCATCCCACGGCCCCTCTCTTCCACATCGAAGCCGGTCACCAGCATCCAGGTTCAGATCAATTGTTTCAACTACAGAGCCAGTTCAAATGAGAGTCAGATCAGTATCAAGATCTCCGGAACTTCTACATCCAACAATCTTCATTAAGTCCTCAGGTTAGTGTCTTTCTTTGAGTTTCTGGTTCTTCTTTTGTTCTTCTTCTTCCAGATCCTGAGTTCGAAAAGGAGGCCAACCTTGCCATAGGACTACAATCCGAGGATCCATTACGAAGATACCCCGTCTCCAAGGATCCTACAATCTACTCGAGAGTGTCCTCCAATTGAAGCAACGAGAGATATCACTGCTAGGTAACAAGAACCTTCCCTTCTCACTTTGTCTGTTTCGTTGAAACTCAGAGCAAACCCTAGATCTGGGGGTTTCTCAATCCCCAGCGATCCTACTTTTGAGTTACTCTGATAATCCACTCCTTTTAATTATGCTCTCTGTCATTTCTTAGTTTCTTTCAACATTAGTTTATCTTTCCTTTGAGTCAAAGCCGACTTCTGAAAATATATTAAAAAATATATATATTAATTTTAATTTACTTCAGCATCGCATCATCTTTTTTGTTCTGCATCATTTTTGGTATCAGATCTTTCGTTCTGCATCAATTTTGGTATCAAAGCTTTCATTCTGCATCATTTTGGTATCAGAGCTTCCGTTCTACATCATTTTGGTATCAGAGCCCAGTCTAGGATTTCTGTTTTGCTTGCTTGTTTTAAGTCTCTCTCCTTTTTACTTTGTCTGCTCGAAGTAGACTCCCCAGGATGTCCGGTCCTAGGAACGAAGCGAGGTGCAAACCTCCTCTTCCCATTCCACGGGGTGTTCCTAGGGCGTGCAGGGGATCCGTTGGGTTACAACTTCGTAGCAGGAATTGTAAACGGGGGAAGCACCCTATTTTCAGTCTGTAACTACCTTGTTACAGGAATTGTTTCTTAGTGCAGGTAACTCCGAATTGTATGATTTTTATTTTGGTGGAACCGGTATAATTGAAGCTATTTTACTTTATTTTACTGTGATTTATTGGTTTCCGTGAGATTTCTGAGAGTTAAATTACTGTAACTCTATTTTTGTATTCTGCAATTCAATTATCTTGAGTGAACATCTCCTAACTCATCCTATGGGCATTTGAGCATCTAAGATAAGGGGAGGAGTTGATAACCTCTCCTTAGCCCACAACCACCACCCCCTCATTCGATCCTAAGCCTAACTTTAAAACTTATTAGACTTAATTTGCCCTAGTGGGCTAGGGACATCAACAAGTCGGGTCAAGGCTAGTGTTGAGTCGGTTTGTCTTGTTACTCTGTGTGTGCTTTGTACTCAGTGTCTAGAATGGTGGTTCAGGAACTACATCCCGAAGGGCTTGTGTGCTGGTCCGCCTACCTGGCCAATCACTGATTGGTGTCTAGGATTGGCATTTAGGGACCTAACACTCCCTTTACACCTGCCTGGCTGAGTCCCGAGTTACTACAGGCTAGCTTGCCACTCTGACTGGGCATCTAGTTTGGGCTCTAGGTCTAGTTAGCCCGTAGTCATTTCAATTGAGTCTCATTTTGTGTGTTTGCTTGCATCATCATGTATACCCGGAATGGAGTACCCTACCAACCTGGTCAAACCCAACCTGATTTAGAGGTCATGGTTAGAGCTCTTACTGAATGTATGAACAAATTGAGCCAGGATTTGACTACTACTGTTTCCCAGTGTAAAGAACAAGTCCATGAGAATTTTACCCAGCTTAGGGATCGAGTCCAAGTACTTGAGAAACGTAGACATCAAAATTGGACCCCTGATCCAAAATTTAATAGACCCCAACCTCATCCATGCCAGGAGCCTAGGAGGACCTTATACCATGATCCCGAGCATAACCTTAGGAAGCCTAACCATGATATCTATAGTGTGGATCGTGTCTATGAGAGGTCCTTACAATATTCTAGACCAGTCACTCAACAACCCAAGTCTTCTAGATCAAACCATTTAGATCCCCACCCATGCCCAAGTAAGGTCTCTACTAGCTTGAAACCCAGTGTGACCTAGGTTCCTATATCGCAAGAATGTTTGTTTTGTGGAGAAAAAGGCCATAAATCTAGTCAGTGCCCATGCATAGGACTGGCTTGTGCACAGCTAAGTGGTAAGAATCCTAAGGATGACATTAATGAGGGAGAACCCAAGCCTACCAATGAGGAAGAAGGGTTAGGTATGACAAGCCCAGAATCAGTTGACCCGATTACCACTGATCCGAAACCCATTGAAGATGGCATCGAGGAAGTATATGATGCTGGCTTGAGTCTAGTTGATGAATATGAGGGGGAAGAACTTGAAGAATGTGACATCGATATTATTGGTTCCTTACCTGAGGAGACCTTGGAAAGCAACCAAGTGGTAGGACCTAGTTCAGAAATTCAAGAGATTTGTGAGAATCAGGTTCCTTTAGTCAAATACCCCCAGGAAGAACTCATAGTGTTAGCCCGAACTATTAGTTTGCACCCTCTAATGACAGTCATTCCCCAAGTACCAATTGAAGATCTTTGCACTGAACTATTTAAGTTTGCCCACCCTATGGTAGATCCTCTCCTTAGGATGACTGAATCAAGCCTCTTACAATTGGACCTTGTCCCATGCCCAGCCACTAAGGTCTCTCCCGTAATCTCAGTTGAACATCCTTGTCTTGAGCGGATTGATTCACCCAGTCCTGTAGAAGTCCTCCTTATAGCCCCAGACCCCTTCCTTTACATGACTGACCTACCCTTCTATAGAGTATACCTTTCCACACCCATAGGTCAAATTTCAAGTCTTGAGGTCATCATCCATAGGCCCTTCCATGAACCATTCTCTAATCCAGTTCTTGAGAAAGTGGATCATTATTTGCTTAGAGAACAAACCTTAATTATTGCAATCACATGTCCTAGGCTACTTCCCGAACCATCTCTTGATCCATTCCTGGGAGTAGCAAATTTTTACTTTCGTAAGGATGACCAGTTGACACTCATTGATCACCATTCAAACCTTCAGGTCACCACCTTTAGTCAACAGGTAATTCGAGACCCCACCTCATATCTCCTCCCTTTCTCTAGGACTTCCAATGCTTCTTACACCATCCAAGTATACTTTGTCGAAGTCTTTAGAGTGAACCACGTGTCAGAACCTATTAGGTTTGCCACCTACTTCTGGAAGACCTTATGGCACCTACTAGGCACCTATGATAAGTTTTCATGCTCTGCATGCCATCCTCCGACCCAAGGTCAAACCTAGAGAGTCGTAGTTTGTTAGGTTTAGACCTAGGGTTCCTTTGGAATAAAGTCCATTCTTTAGGAGTGCGTCGTCAGTCTAGTTTAATTTTTTTGACCCTTTACTTGGCTTTGGCTCAGATTTTGGTTAGATTGAGAGCACCAGGAATTGGGATTTATATTTTGTCCAGGACTAAATTTGCATATAATGTTTCGATCAATAAGTCTATAGGCTAGAGTCCCTTTGAAATTGTTCATGGATACAAGCCTCACACACCACTTGATCTGATTTCACTATTAGTCCACACACACAAGTCTCTTGATGCACTTGCATAGCATGTAAAGGACTTGCATAAAGAAATTCATGCCAAAATAAATTTAAGTAATGAAACTTATAAGAAGTTGGCTGATTCTCAAAGACGAGTCAAAACTTTTGTTGAGGGAGACTATGTAATGATTAGGTTAAGGCCCGAACGGTTTCCTCCTGGAACTGTTAGAAAGTTACATGCTAGAGGAGCTAGACCATTTAGAGTGGTGAAGAGAGTAGGGTCCAATGCCTATGTGCTCGAGTTGCCTTCAGAACTAGGCATTAGCTCCACTTTCAACATTACAGACCTAGTAGAGTATAGAGAGCCAGCTGTGATTCCCAGTGAGCCTTTTTGAGCCTAATCCTGCTCTTGAGAGTGAACCCAACCCTTTGTGTCCACCAACAAACTGGCCTATGTGGAAAGAGCAGATTGAAAAGATCCTGGATGATTAGGTTATCTTTACTCGTAATCGAGGATACCAAAGATACTTGGTCCGCTGGCAAAGAAGGCCAGATTCTGATAACTCTTGGATCTCCCGAGAAGAATTACAAGAATTGGACCCAGACCTCTTGGAGAGATACCAGAGCCAGCTTGATCCATACTCGACAGGGTCGAGTTCTTCCCATCCCGGGAGAATTGGTGCGGACACCAGACTTAGAAGAAGACATCAGGGCTCCATCTGGATCTCTGATTGACATTGCCCGAAGAATTAGGGTTTTCTGGTTTTGTAATAAGGGTTGACTTGGTCAACTCAATTTTAGTTTGAGTCTATATTTCCCTGCAATTTAAATTTTGTTGAGTCATGTTGACTCAATACAAGTCCTAGTAGTGGTCTAGGTCTTCTCCAAGGTGCCACATTTTCTCCCAGGACCAAGCAAGTGGGCGCCACACTCCCAGCCACACGCCAGAGTCCAGGAGGCGCCACATCTCTATCCAGTGTGCCTTGGTCCCCACACCACAAGAAAGCAGGTCCCTTCTTTCATGCGCCACTTGGGGGAGAAATCCATCAAGATACCTCAATCCAAGGAGGAGCCAACTTCTTTCCAGATAAACCCAAGCCAAGATGGCAATAATTTTTCTTGAAGAGAGGATCAAGGAGGTGCCCCACAATGTTCCATAAAAACCCAAGTTATAAAAGGGAAGAGAGCATGTCTTGGGGAGAAAATCAAGGAGGCACCCAAAAGTTTCCTAAAGTGCCAAAGCCATGAAAGGAAGAAGCCTAAACTTGTGGAGCAAGACTAGGAGGTGTCCAAAAGAGCCAAACCATGAAGGGAAAATCCTTGATTCATGGAGAGATACTAGGAGACACCCCCATAACCTGCCATTTGGAGCTGATTTTCAAGTTTTCTTGGAGTTTTTGGGCTGCCCACTCATGGAAGGAGTCTTGGGAAGAGAATTTGATGCCTAAAATGTGGGTTAGTCCTATTAGTCCCACATGGGAAGTGTATGAAATTTTATTTCTTTGTTATGTCTATATATTCAACTCTATGTAACTCTTGAAAAGAATGATGAATGAAATCAATTTCTGTGTGAGCAACTTTGTGTTTCTCTCTTCCGCACTTGTATTCAGGTGTTGAGCTCCATGAGGGAGTAAATCCGGGTTCCCTAGGAACCTTGAGGAGGTGTGAGATCTCCAACCCCAAAAGCCTAGCTTAGTCCACCCATCTCTACTCCACCACCACCAAACCCTAATTTTCCATCTTCATCCCACGGCCCCTCTCTTCCACATCGAAGCCGGTCACCAGCATCCAGGTTCAGATCAACTGTTTCAACTATAGAGCCAGTTCAAATGAGAGTCAGATCAGTATCAAGATCTCCGGAACTTCTACATCCAACAATCTTCATTAAGTCCTCAGGTTAGTGTCTTTCTTTGAGTTTCTGGTTCTTCTTTTGTTCTTCTTCTTCCAGATCCTGAGTTCGAGAAGGAGACCAACCTTGCCATAGGACTACAATCCGAGGATCCATTGCGAAGATACCCCGTCTCCAAGGATCCTACAATCTGCTCGAGAGTGTCCTCCAATTGAAGCAACGAGAGATATCACTGCTAGGTAACAAGAACCTTCCCTTCTCACTTTGTCTGTTTCGTTGAAACTCAGAGCAAACCCTAGATCTAGGGGTTTCTCAATCCCCAGCGATCCTACTTTTGAGTTACTCTGATAATCCACTCCTTTTAATTATGCTCTTTATCATTTCTTAGTTTCTTTCAACATTAGTTTATCTTTCCTTTGAGTCAAAGCCGACTTCTGAAAATATATTAAAAAAAAAATACATTAATTTTAATTTACTTCCGCATCGCATCATCTTTTTTGTTCTGCATCATTTTTGGTATCAGATCTTTCGTTCTGCATCAATTTTGGTATCAGAGCTTTCATTCTGCATCAGTGTTGAGTCAGTTTGTCTAGTTACTTTGTATGTGCTTTGTACTCAATGTCTAGAATGGTGGTTCAGGGATTCTATCCCGAAGGGCTTGTGTGCTGGTCCGCCTACCTGGCCAATCACTGATTGGTGTCTAGGATTGGCAATTAGGGACCTAACACTCCCCTTACACCTGCCTGGCTGAGTCCCGAGTTACTATAGGCTAGCTTGCCACTCTGATTGGGCATCTAGTTTGGGCTCTAGGTCTAGTTAGCCCGTAGTCGTTTTAGTCGAGTCTCATTTGGTGTGCTTGCTTGCATCATCATGTCCACCAGGAATGGAGTACCCTACCAACCTGGTCAAACCCAACCTGATTTAGAGGCCATGATTAGAACTCTTACTGAAAGTATGACCAAATTGAGTCAGGATATGACTGATACTGTTGCCCAGTTTAGGGATCAAGTCCGTGAGGATCTGACCCAGCTTAGGGATCTAGTCCAAGTACTTGTGGAACCTAGACATCAGAATTGGACTCCTGACCCAGATTTTAATATGCCTCAAACTCACCCACACCAGGAGCCTAGAAGACCTTTATACAGAGATCCTGAACCTGATCATAGGAGGCCTGACCCAGATCCTGAAGATAAAGATGATAGGTTCATCCAGAACATCAAATTAGATGCACCCACTTTTGATGGTAGCTTAAACCCTAAGGTGTATTCTGATTGGGAGGGTGAGATGGACCAGTACTTTGAGTGGTATACCATGTCTGAGGAAAGGAAGTTCAAGTTTGCCAAGATGAAGTTATTGCATCAAGCTAGGTTATACTGGGAGAACATTGAGCTAACCACTAGGAGATGAAATGTTGAGCCCATAACCACTTGGCAGGATATGAAAGAGAAGCTTAGAGATAAGTACCTACCCATTTCATACCAGCAGAATCTGTTAGACCAATGGCAAACCCTGAAACAAGGGAACCGATCTATCTCAGACTACATAGCCACCTTTGATGAGTACTTGATGAGATGTGATGTGAGTGAAGCCCATGAGGTCACTTTGTCTAGATTTAGGGCTGGACTTAGGGAAGACATTAAGAGGGAGTTGTTTCTGAGAGAGGTTACTGACCTAGACCAAGCCTATCAGATTGCACTGAACATTGAGAAATTTCAGAGAGGACCTATACCTTCTAGGGTTAGTGCCCCAATCCCAAGAAATGGACCTAGACAATTTACCCCAAGCAAACCTAGTCAGGGTATTCCCACCCCTAGGCCCATGGACAAAGGTAAGGCACCTGACACCCAGAGACCCCGTAGTATCACCTATTTTAAGTTCCAGAAACCCGGTCATATCTCCAGCCAGTGCACAGCCATAGCTTGTTTTAAGTGCCATAGGATAGGTCATGTTTCTAGCCAGTGCCTTCGTAGATCCCTTTACATAGAAGAAGGAGAGGAAGAGAATTCCAGGCCCAATGAAGAATTTGAAGAAGAAGTTTATGAGGTCGGAATGAATTTGGTTGATGAGTATGAAGAAGAGGAGGAACCCATAGAGTCTGACCAGTTAGGGGTTGTGAGATGCATCCTGTCCCAGAGTAGAGTTCAGGAGGATTGGCGTAGGACTAACATCCAACAGACTTTCCTTAAATTAGGGATAAGGTATGTAAGATCATCGTAGATAGTGGGAGCTGTGTGAATGCTATTTCTGCTAGCACAGTCAAAATGTTAGGCTTAACCCCAGTCCCCCACCGCAGCCCCTATAAGGTTTCTTGGGTAGACTCTACCTCTATACCCATCCAGTCTAGAAGTCAGGTCCAAATCCAGATGCAATCCTATCAAGAGAAGATTTGGCGTGATGTCATACCCATGGGGGTGAGCAGTATAATTCTTGGGAGACCTTGGTTATATGATCATGATGCCACCCTCTTAGGAAAATCCAATACCTGTATCTTTAGTTTTAATGGGAAAAAGATCACAATCCATTCAGTCCCTCCTATAGACAAGGTAGCTAAAGGACCCAATAAGGTCAAAGAGATGAAGACTGGAGTGAACATAATTAGTGCTAAGGATCTAGAATAAGAAATTCATAGTGGTTCATCCATTTGGATGTTGACTGCTAAGGAACTTAGGACTCCTACACCCTTAGAGCCTCCTCAGGAAGGTAGGCCGTTGTTAGAAGAATTTGAGGATGTTTTTCCCGAGGATCTGCCAGACCACCTTCCACCTCTTAGGGATATCCAGCATTCCATAGATTTAATCCCAGGAGCTACTTTACCCAACTTGCCCCATTATAGGATGAATCCATCTGAGCATGAGGAACTGCAAAAGCAGGTTGGAGAATTGTTGAGGAAGGGGTTCATTAGAGAGAGTCTTAGCCCTTGTGCAG
The DNA here is from genome assembly GCA_021397845.1 of Areca catechu. Lineage (NCBI taxonomy): Eukaryota > Viridiplantae > Streptophyta > Magnoliopsida > Arecales > Arecaceae > Areca > Areca catechu. Next base: position 109,787,534 of record CM038045.1, read on the forward strand.
TCCCTGCACTACTGACCCCAAAGAAAGATGGCACGTGGAGGATGTGTGTTGATAGTCATGCCATCAACAAAATCACAATCAAGTATAGGTTCTCCATCCCTAGACTAGATGACATGCTAGATATGATGGCCGGTGCAATGGTTTTTTCCAAAATTGATCTCAAGAGCAGCTATCATCAGGTTAGAATTAGACCACGGGATGAGTGGAAATCCACTTTCAAAACTAAGGATGGTCTCTACGAATGGGTTGTTATGCCTTTTGGGTTCTCCAATGCTCCTAGTACTTTCATGAAGATTATGACCCAGGTGCTTAGAGCTTTCATAGGGAAGTTTGTAGTGGTCTATTTTGATGACATCCTAATTTATAGTAAGACCCCTGCAGACCACCTAGGCCACCTTAGACATGTCTGCCAAGTTTTGAGGAATGATAGTCTCTACGGTAATCTCAAGAAGTGTGAATTCATGACCAGTAGAGTTATCTTCCTTGGTTTTGTAGTAACCCTTGATGGCGTGACTGCCGATCCAGAGAAGATTAGGTCCATAGTAGAATGGCCAGAGTCGACCAGTGTGCATGAAGTTAGGAGTTTCCATGGTTTGGCTACCTTCTATAGACGACTCATCAAGGGGTTTAGTACTGTAGTTGCTCCTATCACAAACTGTATTAGGAAGGGAGAATTTCAGTTGACTAAAGCAGCCCATAAAGCCTTCCTAGATCTTAAGGATAGGATGACCCAGGCACCCATTTCGAGGTTACCCGACTTTTCTAAAGTATTTGAGGTTGCCTGTGATGCTTCAGGTGTAGGTATAGGTGGAGTCCTAAGCCAAGAGAATCATCCCGTAGCATTCTTTAGTGAAAAACTTAATGATGCTAAGCTTAGGTATTCTACCTATGATAAAGAATTTTATGCGGTAGTGCAAGCTTTACATTACTGGAGACATTATTTGCTACCGCAAAAATTTGTGCTATTTTCGAACCATGAGGCTCTTAGATTCCTGAATTCCCAGAAGAAGCATGCTAAGTGGGTAGAGTATATCCAATCCTATACTTTTGTTTTGAAACATAAGGCTGGGACTGAAAATAAGGTAGCTGATGTCCTTAGTCGTCGATCTTTGTTATTGAATTCTGTTAGGGCTGAAGTCGTAGGGTTTGAGCAGATCAAAGAGGAATATGAGTCATGTCCGGATTTTAAGACTGTGTATCAGGATCTAGCTCAAGGACCATCTAGTGATCATAAGGATTATACCCTTTTAGATGGCTTTCTGTTCTTTAAGAATAGGCTTTGCATCTCTAGAACTTCTCTTAGGGAATTTTTGATTTGGGAAATTCATGCTGGGGGTCTAGCAGGCCATTTTGAAAAAGACAAGACCACCCTGGCTGTTGAAGACCACTTTTTCTGGCCTAGCTTAAAAAGAGATGTAGCACACATTGTGGCTAGGTGTCGGACCTGCGCTATTGCCAAACAGCGAAAATAGAACACCGGCCTTTATACCCCACTCCCTGTCCCAGATCGTCCTTGGCAAGATGTGAGTATGGACTTTGTGTTAGGTTTACCTAAGACTCAGAGGAGGCATGACTCTATCTGTGTCATAGTCGACCGATTTTCTAAGATGGCCCACTTCTTTCCTTGTTCCCAGACTTTTGATGCGTCTAAGGTAGCCACCCTGTTCTTTAATGAGATAGTTAGACTCCATGGCCTACCTAAGACAATTGCTTCAGATAGGGATGTCTGGTTCACCAGCTATTTTTGGAAAACCCTTTGGCATAAGTTAGGGACAAAACTTAAGTTTTCAACTGCCTATCATCCCCAAACTGATGGCCAAACCGAGGTAGTGAACCGTAGCTTAGGCAATCTGCTAAGATGTCTTGTGGATGAAAACACTAGGAATTGGGATTTGTACTTACCTAGGGCTGAATTTACATACAATGACTCGGTCAATAGGTCTACAGGTAAGAGTCCATTTGAAATTGTGCATGGGTACAAACCTCACACACCTCTTGACCTAACCCCTTTACCAGTCCACACACGAGTCTCCGAGTCTGCTGAAGTTTTTGCACAGCATATAAATGACTTGCATAAAGAAATTCATGCCAAAATAAATTTAAGTAATGAAACTTATAAGAAGTTGGCTGATTCTCAAAGGTGAGTCAAAACTTTTGTTGAGGGAGACTATGTAATGATTAGGTTAAGGCCTGAACGGTTTTCTCCTGGAACCGTTAGAAAGTTACATGCTAGAGGAGCTGGACCATTTAGAGTGGTGAAGAGAGTAGGATCCAATGCCTATGTGCTCGAGTTGCCTCCAGAACTAGGCATTAGCCCCACTTTCAACATTACAGACCTAGTAGAGTATAGAGAGCCAGCTGTGATTCCCAGTGAGCCTTTTGAGCCTAATCCTGTTCTTGAGAGTGAACCCAACCCTGTGTGTCCACCAACAAACTAGCCAGTGAGGAAAGAACAGATTGAAAAGATCCTGGACGATCAGGTTATCTCTACTCGTAATCGAGGATACAAAGGATACCTGGTCCGCTAGCAAAGAAGGCCAGATTCTGATGACTCTTGGATCTCCCGAGATGAATGTCAAGAGCTAGATCCAGATCTCTTGGAGAGGTACCAGAGCTAACTTGAGCCTTACTCGACAAGGTCGAGTTCCTCCCACCCCGGGAGAATTGGTGCGGGCACCAGAATCAGAAGACTTCAGGGTTCCATTTGGATCTCTGAATGACCTTGCCCGAAGATTAGGGTTTGTAATAATGGTTGACCTGGTCAACCAGATTATTATATTTTTTTGAGTCTGCATTTCATTTTGTTGAGTCATGTTGACTCAGTCTAAGTCCAAGTCAAGTCCTAGTTGGTGCCATTCCCTAGGGTGTCATTTTTTCCTCCAAGGCCAAATGCAAGTGGACACCACACTCCCAGCCACACTCCCAGGATTAGTTGGTGCCACATTTCATCCCAGTGTCCCTGGTCCCCACGCCCCAGAGAGCAAAAAAAATTTTTTAGGAGAAGTCAAGGAAGGCGCCCACAAGCTGCCAAAAGTAACCAAGCTAAAGGAGCAGGGGATTTTTCTTGGAGAGGACTTCAAGGTAGGCGCCCAGACCTGCCTAAAGTACCTTGCTATGAATGGAAGGAGCCTAGTCTTGGAGAGAAAGACTAGGAGATGAGTTTTTTCTTCCAAGAAAGAGCAAGTCATGGAAGGAAAACCCATGACTTAAGGAGAAGAACTAGGAGGTGCCCCACATACCTGCCATATGAAGCCATCACCTTGCATTTGAGGCCGCCCACTCCAAGGAAAGAAGCCTGGTCGGTCAAAGGAAAGTTTTTCATGCTTAGGATGAATGTTTAGTCCCACATGGGAAGTAGTGTAATTTTGTTTCTCTTGCAAGGTCTATATATTGGACCCTTATGTAATCTTTTGATGAGAATAAGTAAATGAAATCTTTTCTTGTGTTGAGCAACCTTGTGTTCTCTTCTTCCGCACTTCTTTGAGTGTTGAGCTCCATGAGGGAGTAAATTCGGGTTCCATTGGAGCCTTGAGGAGGTGAGAGATCTCCAAAGTTACCAAAACCCTGCGCTGCTTTCATCCCTGGCCGCCAACCCTAATTTCCTTTCATCATCCTAGCCGCCAACACCCAAATTCCAAAACCCTATTCCCACTTCATTCAAGGCTACCATCTCCTTCTCCAAGCCACCGCCCACTATATCAAGCCCTAGGTCCTTTTCATCTGCAAGCCGCAGCCCTACCAGCCAAACCCTAAATCCACTCCATCTTCCACCGCCACCTCCATACTCTTCCCTCATCTTCAAAGTTCGAGCAGTCCGGAGCTATCCCAGGTAAAGGTCTCTTCCTTGATTTTCTTACATCCTTATCTTGTTCTTTATCTTTTCCAGATCCAGAGTGGAGCCGCCTGCCCATTCGTGCCATCATCTTCCCAGCAGCTGCCGTGCCTCCCACCACAACAATGCCGTGCCGCCGTCCACCACCTGACAGAAGCCATTGATGGGTTCATGACTTCATCAAGAACATGATTACTGGTACCTCCCAGGCTGATTGTGCTGTTCTTATCATTGACTCCACCACTATTGGTTTTGAAGATGGTATTTCAAAGGATGCCTTGCTTGCATTCACTCTCGGGGTTAGACAGATGATTTGTTGCTATAACAAAATGGATGCAACAACTCCCAAATATTCCAAGGCCAACAAGCAGAGAACCCAGGGACACGAGTAGATTTCAAGCAACAAGCTTTCATCGCTAGGCGCAATCTATTTGTGGATGGCTGATGCAACAACAAATATTCCATTTCACTATATTCAATCACATAACACCTTTGTAGGCCTCTCCAAAAGGAGAACTCCAGGAGGGATTGAAGGCTTTCAGACCTCCGGCCCTCTTCTCCATCCGCTGCCCCTGTTCCACGGTCACAGTGAAGGGTTTTCTTCTACACGGATCTCAAAGCAGAAGCAACACCACAAATTTCAGAGCAGGGAATTTTTCTATGCAGATTTCAGAGGAAAGGAGGAATTTGAATTCAAATTTGAATTCGAATTATTCATGGAAATGCCAACTATTTTCTCCCTTTATTGTGTTATTTTGAATTTTGAAATTTGAATTTCAAAATGGCTTGGTGTCTATAAAATAGGCTCCAATCCTTCTTGTAAAAAGAATTGAGAAATAAAATTTTTTTTTAGAGAAGAGTCATTCTTCTTCTACCTCCATGAGGAGAGGGTGTGAGGCCCAACCCACGGGCATAATGTTAGCTCATGCATAGTTATCCTTCTTCCCGTCGAGTCCCCCTCTAGGTCCTAGGGACTTTTCCTTTAAGTCACAGGTAGCAATTTGGGTGGGATGCCCTAGGCTCCGCATGTGGTGAGATGGGTGGGATGCCCTAGGCTATATGTAGTGTGATGGGTGAGATACCCTAGAGGTGAGAGATCTCTCTGTGAATGTAAGTCCTCGGTCCTAGAGTGTCCAATTTTTCTCTCATGACCTTTGAGATTCATCCTAGCACCTCCAAGTATCAAGGAGGGTGTAATGCCTTAAAGGTGAGAGGTCTCTTCATTAGGGTGTGTCCCAAAGTCCATGAGATCCAGATCCCTATATTCCATCCCATTATTCCTTCACCATCAAATTAAAAAAATCCACAAAAAATTAGAATACCCTAATCTAGGTGACTTCTAGGCTCACCATCGATCCTAGCTCCTAGCCTCCCCCTTTATCCCGTATCAATTTTAATGATTGGGACATTGCCAGCATGGATCCCGAAGCAAGCACGAATCTTGGAGCTGCATAATCTCGAAGCATATCTAGAATAAATTTAGGATTTATCTTTTTATTTAAAATTTGAATTAGGATTTGGTTGGTTAGGATTGAGATATGGATAAGCTTATCTTATCCTATCTTGTATTTGAATTTGAATCATCTCTATCTTTTTATCCTACATTTAAATACAAATGAGGGTTAGATAGCTTTATAAATACCCCCCTCAGTCCTTTATAAAAAAATAGTTTTGGAGAAAAAAAAATTTGAGTTTTTAGAAGAGTGATTCTTCTTGCCTTCGCCTTTGAGCATGGGCATGAGGCCCTAGTTATCCCCATTCCCACTCCATTTTTTTTATCCCCTCATGACCTTTGAGATTCTTTATAGCACCTCCAATTATCGAGGAGGGTGTAATGCCCTAGAGGTGAGAGGTCTCTTCGTTAGGGTGAGTCTCAAAGTCAATGAGATTCAAATCCCTATCTTCCATCCCCATTATTCCTTCGCCATCCCTAAAAGAAAAATTCAAAAAAAAAAAATGGTACCCTAATCTAGGTGACTTCTAGGCTCACCAACGGTCCACCCATCTGTCCCCCATCAATTATGGTATTAGAGCCAGAAAAATTAGGGTACCCCGGATTCCCCTTCTCTCCGCCCAACACTCCATCCGTGTAGCCACCGTAGTCGACCTCCTTGACGCCCACCATCACAACCCCACCTGCTGCCATTTCCAGGAACTGCCTCCCAGAACCACCATCTTGAATTCCCTACTGCCATTGCCCGGAACCGCCTCCACCGTCTGGAATAGCCGTGGATCGCAATGCCAAGCCCAGCCGTGCCATAGTCCCTTTCGTGGGATCTGCCTTCGTCTTTGCACACTTCTCCCAGCCAGCTGCCATCTTTCTCCCTAGCGCCGTCGCCTATGAATGCCCGCCGGTGACACCCCTCCGCGAGCTCCTGCGCTGGTTCGGTCTGTGAGGAAGAAGGGAAAGGATTGCACGAACGTGAATGCAATTCCCCCCTTGCTGCTGACTTCACTAAGGGATCCGCACCAATCTCAAAGCTCCACAGTCATCTTCATCAGGTCGTTGCCTCTGTTACGGCCCAGATCTTTTAGCCATTGCTGGGAGGCACACCCTTGGAACCTTCACCAATCAGCTTCAGACATCTTTTTGTGAGCCACGTCTTCTAATCCTCACTGATCCTAGAACCGATCATCAGCCTATCAAGGAATCTGCTCTGGGAAATATTTCAACCATTGCCTTCTGTGACATTGATTCTCCAATGCGATATGTTGATATTGAAATTCCTGCAAACAACAAAGGGTAATCCAACAATGGCTGCCTCTACTGGTTGTTGGCTAGGATGGTTCTCTAGATGCGTGACACTATTGCTCCTGGGTATAAATGGGAAGTGATGGTCGATCTATTTTTTCTACAGGGATCCTGAGGAAGCTAAGGAACTGGAAGAGAAAGCACTGTCATATCTACCAATGAACCTTTGGATTCTCAAAGATCTCAGCATTCATCTTTAAAAAAATATTTTAGCCAATGAATCATTAGAAGCTAAACAAGGAAAAGGAACATTGACATTCAATACATAGACAACTTCAAGTCATCGAGCTTGGAAACCTGCTTCAGTGCTCAAGGCTAAATCATTGTTAGAAATTTGAAACAGATCAAGTGAGCATGGCTATTGATGTTCATTGATGAATAAGCTAGAGCCCGAGGATATCTAGACTTGTCCAAGATCCTCAGAGTAGCATCGAGCCTAACTCGATGGAGTCGAGTTCTCCCCACCTCAAGGGAATGATGGGGACATTACCAGCATGAATCTTGGAGCAAGCACAAATCTTGGAGCTGTAGGAATCTCGGAGCATATCCAGAATAAATTTAGGATTTATCTTTTTATTTGAAATTTTAATTAGGATTTGGTTGGTTAGGATTGAAATATGGATAGGCTTATCTTATCCTATCTTGTATTTGAATTTGAATCATCTCTATCTTTTTATCCTGTATTTAAATTCAAATGAGGGTTGGGCAGGTCTACGAATACCACCTTCAGTCCTTTGTAAAAAAAATAGTTTTGGAAAAAAAAATTTGAGTTTTTAGAAGAGTGATTCTTCTTGCCTTCGCCTTCGGGCATGGGCGTGAGGCCCTAGCTATCCCCCTTCCCACTCCATTTTTTTTCCCCTCATGACCTTTGAGATTCATCCTAGCACCTCCAAGTATCGAGGAGGGTGTAATGCCCTAGAAGTGAGAGGTCTCTTCGTTAGGGTGAGTCCCAAAGTTCATGAGATTCAAATTCCTGTCTTCCATCTCTACTATTCCTTCACCATCCCTAAAAAAAATTCAGAAAAAAAATGGTACCCTAATCTAGGTGACTTCTAGGCTCACCAACGGTCCACCCATCTGTCCCCCATCATATATATAAATGAAGGGTTTGACTAAACTAAGACATTATGGTTTGTTGTGTACACACAAGGCTATAAGCATCTTAGAGGCAAGTTTAATAGTTAAGATTTGCATAGGTTGCAATTGGAAAGGAAGTCGTATCTTTGAACTGATGAGTGTTTGTTGTGTACACACAAGGCATTCATGAGGAATTAGAATCTCAACCCCACTAAAGAAACCAGTAAGGTTTCTCACTTACCATAGATTGAGGGTTATGGTATTTGAAGAAAATAGTGGGAGACATAATTAGATATAAAAGTCCTTATCTAATTATGAATGTCATCTTGGGTGGTCTGCTGATATTGTTCTTTATTTAAATATAGGATATTTACATTATGACTTCAAATTTATCACTGCGAGGCATTTTAGATGCAAACAAGTTAACCGGTCCTAATTACGTGGAATGGCTGAGAAACTTGAGGATTGTATTAACTCAGGAGAAGCTTTCCTATATTCTTGATTCTTCGGATCTTGAGATGATCGGAGAGGATGCTTCAGAGGAGGAAATTGTTATACACAGAATGTTGCAAAATGATAGTATAACTGTCAGGTGCATCATGTTAGCCTTGATGAGCAATGAGCTCCAGAGGCAACATGAAGGTATGGAACCTCAGTCCATATTGCTCAATTTAAAAAAGCTATATGGAGAGCAAAGTAGGGCTGCTCGATACGACATGTCAAAGTAGTTGTTCCATGCATGGATGAGTGAGGTTTCATCTGTACAAACCCACATATTGAGAATGATTGACTTAATCACCCGATTAGGTCAATTAAGGTTTGTCATGGATAGTGAACTCAATCAGGACTTGATCCTTCAATCACTCTGAGATTCCTTCTCTCAATTTGTTCTTAATTAGCATATGAACAAACTGAATACTTCATTGCCAGAGCTGCTTAATATGCTTAAGATAACAGAGAGCCATTCAAAAGGAGACAAGGCTCATCTTCTTCTAGTTGATGGAAGAAAGGATCAGGCAAAGAAGAAGGGCTTGAAAAAATAATTCAACCCTAAGAAGAGCTTCTAGAATAAGAAGAAAGCTAAGAAGGCTGATGGAGCTTGTTTCCATTGCAGCAAGCAAGGGCATTGGAAGAAAAATTGCAAGATATATCTTGCAAGTGTGAAGCAAGATGCAAGTGGAGCATCTAAAGGTTTGTACATGATATAAACAAATTTATCATTGAGTTCTTCAAATTCTAATTCATGGGTATTAGATACCGCATGTGGATCTCATATCTGCAATTTATTGCAGGGACTCCATCAAATTAGGAATTTGAAGAAAGGTGACTTCAAGCTATATGGGGCAAGTGGTGAGGCCATTTATGTTGAAGCTGTGGGCACCTGTATCTTACCTTTGGGTAATATGTTAAAGCTAGAAGAATGTTACTGCATACCCAATATTGTAAGAAACATTATTTCTATACCCTTGTTATTACAACAAGGATATGAAATAAATATAAAGAGCAATGACTGCTCTATTCTTTATAATAATAAAATTTTTGGGCATGGTTGTTTTATTAATGGTCTTCTAACTTTGGAACTCAATGATGAAATACTTCTTATTAATAATAAGAAGAGAAAGAGAGATAATATCAATGTCACATATCTCTGGCATTGCCGGTTATGTCATATCAGTGAGTCAAGGATAAACAAGTTAGTCAAAGATAGTTACTTTGACCCTTATGATTTTCAATAATTAGGAACTTGTGAGTCTTGCCTGGAAAAATGACCAAGTCTCTATTCATTGGACATGGAGACAGGGTAACTGAGTTACTAGGTCTTGTGCATACTGATGTATGTGGACTTATGACAAGTCAAGTCAGAGGAGGATATTCTTACTTCATCACTTTTATTGATGATTTATCAAGGTTTGGTCATGTGTATCTTATGAAACACAAGTCTGAAGCTTTTGATAAGTTTAAATAATATCAAAGTATGGTTGAAAAACAAACTGGACATAGTATTAAAGCTCTTCGTTCTGATTGAGGAGGTGAATACTTGTCTAGTGAGTTTCTAAACCATCTTAAAGACAAAGGCATAATCTCTGAATGGACTCCTCCTTATACACCCCAGTTATAGAAAGGAGAAATCGCACCTTGTTAGACATGGTAAGGTCCATGATGAGCTTCACAGATCTTCCCATTTCCTTCTTGGGACATGCCTTGGAAACTGCTGCACATATTTTGAACAGGGTTCCATCTAAGTCAGTAAGTAGCACTCCATATGAGTTATGGAATGGCAAAAGACCAAGTCTTAAGTACTTAAAGATTTGGGGTTGCTATGCTTATGTCAAGAATAACTTTAGACATAAGTTAAGTACAAGGGCTGACAAGTGTAGGTTTGTTGGTTATCCTAAAGAATGTATTAGATACCTCTTTTATAATGCTACTGAGCAAAAGATTTTTGTCAGTAGGCATGCTACATTCTTGGAGCAAGAATTTATCCAAGAAAGAAGTAGTGATTCTTCACTTGAGTTATGTGAAGATCAGAACCAACAACCTATTGAGTCTTCAAATGAAATTCTTCAACCATATGTTCTTGTAGATCAATAAAAGCCACTATACACACCTCCTCTCTGAAGGTCAGACAGGGTGCCGGGAGCACCTCTAAGATATGGCTTTGTCATCAAGGATGACAATGAAGCCAGTATCATTCAGGATGATGATCCTATGACCTATTCGGAAGCTGTCGAAAGAAAAGACTCCGACAAATGGCTAACTGCCATGAAATTTGAAATGTATTCCATGTATTTCAATCAGGTTTGGACCTTGGTAGATCCACCTGATGGAATTAACCCAATAGGATATAAATGGGTCTTCAAGAGGAAGATAGGAGCAGATGGTCAAGTACAAACCTATAAGGCCTGGCTGGTAGCAAAAGGTTTTAGACAAAAACATGGCATTGACTATAATGAAACCTTTTCTCTAGTAGCCATGCTCAAATCCATTTGGATTTTGCTTGCCATAGCAGCATACCATGATTATGAAATCTGGCAGATGGATGTCAAGACTGCTTTTCTCAATGGAAACCTTGAAGAAGAAGTCTATATGACACAGCCAGAGGGTTTTGTCTTAAGTGGGAGACCAAACCAGGTATGCAAGTTAAAGAAGTCTATTTATGGACTAAAGCAAGCGTCAAGGAGTTGGAACATCCATTTTGATGAAACAATCAAGAGTTTTGGTTTTGTCAAAAATGAGGATGAACCATGTGTGTATAAGAAGACAAGTGGGAGTGCACTTGTTTTCTTGGTCTTGTATATTGATGACATACTAATCATTGGAAATGATATCCCAATGTTACAATCGGTTAAAACTTAGATATCATCAAAGTTTTCCATGAAGGATTTGGGAGAAGCATCCTATATACTAGGTATAAGGATCTATAGAGATAGATCTAAAAGGATGCTAGGCTTATCCCAGTCTAGGTACATAGACTTAGTGTTGAAGAGATTCAACATGGATGCAAATAAGAAAGGTTACTTGCCTATAAGTCAAGGCATGCATCTCTCTAAGAGAATGTCTCCTAAGACATCAAAAGAAAGAGAGAGGATGGCTATGATTCCTTTTGCTTCGGCTATAGGATCAATTATGTATGCTATTTAATGTACCAGACCTTATGTTGCTTATGCCTTGGGCATAGTGAGTAGGTTTCAGGCAGATCCAAGGGAGGATCATTGGAAAGCTGTGAAAAATATTCTTAAGTACCTGAGAAGGACTAAAGATATTTTTCTAGTATATAGATGATCTGAATTGAAACTAGAAGGCTATATAGATTCTAATTTCCAATCAGATCTAGATGATAGCAAATCAACATCGGGATATGTCTTCACCTTGAATGGAGGTGCAGTGAGTTGTAAGAGTACAAAGCAGCCAACGGTAGTGGTGCGGGCACCAGGCTCAGGAAGAGGCTTCAACTAATCCCAAGTTCTTTATGGATAGAAGACTAGGAATTTAAGTCCTGTAATAAGTCTATGAGGCCTGTATTTAAGTTTATTTGAATAATTGAGTCCTGTTTTATTTCAATTTAGGTTCAATTAGAGTTCAATTAGGCTTTGTATTGAGTCGAGTTCAAGAGCTACTTGAAATAGATTCCAATTAAGCTAGATCAAGTGCAACCAGTTTCACATTAAGTGCAACCAGCTTCACCAACAAACTTGGAGCACCACATCATCAATGCACCTTGCCAAGTTCGAGGACAAGTCATGCTACATCACCAAGACACTTCACCATAAATTTTCAAGACAAATTTGAATTTGAATGAAGCTCCACTCTTCATGGGAATGAAGCTCCACTCTTTATGGGACATCCCCTTGTATTTAGGAGTTTGAATTTTTAAAAGGGCCATTCCACTTTCTTTGGGACGCCCCTTGATTATCTCCATGAAATATGATGTAGTTTGAATTTGAAAAAAGAGCTTAAGGTTTATAAAAGCTCCTAAATCCTCTTGTAATTGATGGATGAATGAAATAAAATTTTTCCTAAGAAAGCTTTCCTCCTTTGCTAGACAAAGACCCTTGAGAGAAAGTTGGTGTGAGACGTAGGATACTTAAACAAACAAGCTACTAATCTCTCTTCCAATCACATTCGGCCACCCTTGGAGAATCCACTTCTAGCCTTTCCAAATTCGTCCTCCCCTTCATCCAAGAGATGTCATCTTCAAAGGAGTTCTTCACGCCATCAAGGGAAGGAGATTCAGGCTATGGATGCCAAGAGAGATCAACTTCAAGCCAAACCTAAGCCACTTCTTCCATTCCTAATTTCCTCTTCCATTTCCCCATTCTTTCACCTAAATCTTCTAATTTTACTATACATCTATGCAGGATCCCGGGTCTCCTGGTTTCCAAGGTGAAGGTCTATTGTGCCAAGGAATCATAAACAAGGTGCCTTTAGATCTAGAGTAACTCCTTGCCATTCTTAGTACTTCATCTTAAGTGTTCCTTTGCTGAATTTCAGATAATTAATAGCCGGATAGCCATCTTTATAATCTTCTTTCAGATCTAAAATAGAAAGTAGGCTAGCCCTAACCTGTGTGGTTTCCTAACCACGAAGATCCCTTCTTAATTACTTTGAGATAATTTTTTTCTAGTCTAGTTCTTTTCCTTATGTTCCTTTCATATAATTCTATCTCTTTTACGTAGAATAGCTGCATGTTTATCTATTTCATTTTTATTTAGTCCTTCTAATTTCTTTTAAATTCATCATTCGATACATGTTCCCCATCATTTTTGGTATCAGAGCATGGTAGGTTAGGGTTACTTTTGAATTTGTGCATTTAGGTAGGTTGCTGAAATTTTCTGCATGGATAGCATTCATACATGCTACTTAGTTATTGTTTTAAAATCCAATCTAGATCTAAAATTCATGCCTCCTGAGTGGGTGTACACTAGTACACTATCACGACCCATGAGAATAATGAGCCCCTAGCCGGACATGAATTTTTAGGTTGAAGTTTGGTACATTCATATATATGTTTGTTTAAATTCTGCTATTTTGTCCTGCATGTTTTACCTGTGTTCCAGGATCTACCATGCCTAACATAGATTTTTATTTTTAATTTTCTTTCATATAGTATGTCATACATGAGTTAGGAACATTCTGTAATTTTTTTAGAATTTTTGGACATCTTTACATTGTACTTTTCTGTACCACTTTAGAACTACAACACACTAATCTGCACCTGAAATTTGGGTCCATATGCTTGTTTGCATTCATTTCATGATAAAACAAATTAAGGGCATCAAATTGACATAGGGTCAGAATTTCATTACCTGTCCCTAGCCCAAAAATCACCAACTTGCATAATGAATCCAACCTTAATTAAAACGGATTGGACATTTAATTGCTCTTGCGAGCTAGGGACACCCACAAGGTCGGGTCGAGTCAAGTGTCAAGCCTACTTTGACACCCTGTTTGTGTGTGCTTGTATCTGGTGTCTAAGAAAGTGGTTCAGGGACAAGCCCGAATGATGGGAAGAAGAAATGAAAAAAAATGCTTTATGAGATGAAGGAATGAGACTAAATATTCTAAAGGAGATTAGTTAAAGATCAATCTAATTAATTTCTTAAGCATATGGCTAATCGAACTATAATGACTAGGAATTAATGAACACAACTCAATATGATTAAACGCAAATCTAGAGTGGACTAAACAGAATAATAATGATCTACCATAGTAAATTAACCATCTAAATTAAGCTAGTCCTACTTTTTTAATAATCCAAACCCTAAGAAGTTAGGGATTACCTGACCTTGATCAATCCAAAGGATTTCTCTCAAGGTAAGTTCTAGGATGACCAAAATACACCACTTGGTGGCTCACTCAGCATTCTGGGTTCTGGCAAGAAGTTCCTTCTTCTAAAGTCTGGATTCCGGAGGCCCTGTCACAAAGAAACCTGGGATTAGAAACAAGCTAAAGAACTCAAATTAAAGAAGGGAAGAATGATGGGTTGAAGGATGGATGAAGGCTTCTTCTTCTTGAGGGAATCGACTCCTTTCTGATTCCTAGGGTTGGAGAACCGGCTCCTTGCTTGATCACTTGATTCTTGGCTTGATTTCTTCTTGAACTTTGATGCGAACTTGATCTTCTTTGAGAGATGCAATGGAAAGAAAGTGTTTGAAGTGGAGAAAAGAGGAGGAAGAGGAAGAGAGAAACAAGGTCACATAGACCTAAAAGAAACCTAGGCACAAAGCCAAAGAGGGGCACATAGCCAAGACCTTCACATAGAAGAAAGAGCTTTTTTTTTCATTCATTTATCAATCTCCCACATTTCTCATGCCCAAGGCTTTTTAAAGACTTACATTTGAATTCAAACTAACCTAATTTGGTGGAGGATATCATGGGGAAGTTACATGGAATAAGGAGAGAATTGTGGGAATAGGTTTGATATGATTTGGAGGAGTGGTCCCCCCTCACTTTGGCCGACCACCCTTGCTTTGGAGAGCTTTGGTCGGCCAAGCATGAATTTAAATTCAAATGACATGCTAAGGCTTGACTTGGTTGACCATCTTCAAAAACTTGGACTTGGTGATTTGACCTCCTTCTTGATTTTGACAATTTGACCATCTCCATGACTTTGGACTTTGACTAATTGACTTTCTTCAAGAATTGGCTCCTTGGGACTTGATTAAGAGTCAGCTCCTTTAGTGGTGAGGTGTCTGATGAGGTGGCAAGAGTCGGCTCCAAGGTGGTGGTGATGTGCCTTCAAGAGTCGGCTCTAGGGTGGTGATGTGTCTTCAAGTGTGGGCTCCATTGGTGGTGAAGTGATGAAGTGGTACTTTGAAGCCCGAGTTGCTTCTTGATAAGTCTTCAAAAGTGAGTTGACTGGATTGACTGACCCAACAGCGGACTAACCTGTCCTTGATTACATTTATTTTGAAATAAAATATTGACATGATTTGTTACTCCAACCATAAGGACTTTTGGATGGGTTGAAGTCTTTTTGTTAACCTGGTGCCCACACCAATTCTCCCAGGGTGGGAGGAACTCGACCCTGTCGAGTGATATGTTTCTATTATATCCGGGTCGATTTGTTGCAGGTCCTCTCGGGTGATCCAGGAGTCTTCAGATTCAGGACGTCCTTGCCATCGAATCAGATAGCGTTGGTAGCCCTTATTTCTAGTGGTGATAATCTGGTCATCCAAGATTCTTTCAACACTCTCTCTTTGCTCAGGAATATTTGGTGGTGGACACTCATTTGGGACATCACTCTCAAAGGATACACTAGGACCAAAAAGCTCATCAGGTATTGGTACAGGTTCCTTGTATTCTTTGAGGTCAGAAATATTAAAAGTAGAACTAATGCCATAACTAGATGGTAAATCTACTACATAAGCATTAGATCCAATTCTCTTTATTATTCTGAAGGGTCCGGCTCCCCGGGCATGGAGTTTCTTCATTGTTCCGGGTGGAAACCTCTCTGGTTTGAGTTTAATCATTACTAAATCCCCTTCATTAAATTCTTTAAGCCGTTTATGTAGATCAGCCGTATGCTTATAAAATTCATTGCTTGTTTGAATCTTTTGGCTAATCTCCTTATACAAGTCCTTAAGATGCTGTGCATATGATTCGGCGGATTCCGACACCCGTGCATGTGCTGGTAATGGGACTAGATCTAAAGGTCTCTTAGGTTTATATCCATGGACCACTTCAAATGGACTCTTCCCAATAGATCTATTGACTGAGCTATTATAAGCAAACTCAGCACGAGGAAGTAAAAGATCCCAGTTCCCTAAGTTTTCTCCAACTAAACACCTCAATAGATTACCTAAGCTTCGGTTTACAACCTCGGTTTGGCCATCAGTTTGAGGGTGATAGGCTGTAGAGAATTTCAGTTTGGTACCTAACATGTGCCAGAGGGTTTTCCAGAAGTAACTGGTGAACTTGACATCTCTATCTGACACAATGGTTCTAGGTAAACCATGAAGCTTAACGATATGATCCAAGAAAAGTTTGGCCACTTTTGACGCATCTAAAGTCTGAGAACACGGAATAAAGTGCGCCATCTTAGAAAATCGATCGACAACCACAAAGATAGAATCATGTTTCTTGGGAGTTCTAGGGAGACCTGTCACGAAATCCATACTAATGTCTTGCCACGGACCTTCAGGGACAGGTAAAGGTGTGTACAAACCAGTGTTTTGTTTTTGGTGCTTTGCTACCGCACAGGTTCGACACTGGGCTACTATCTGGGCAACATTCTTCTTAAGACTAGGCCAGAAAAATTGATCCTCCATAGCCAAGATGGTTTTGTTTCTACCAAAATGTCCAGCTAATCCTCCAGCATGGGCTTCCCAGATCAGAAATTCCCTAACAGAAGTTTTGGGAATGCACAGCCTATTTTCCTTGAAAAGGTATCCATCTAATAGAATGTAATCGCTATGTTCACTAGACGGACCTTGTTGGAGGGAGTGATAGATATGACCAAAGTCAGGGCATGTAGAATACTCACTCTTCAACCTATCAATCCTACTATCTCAGTCCTCACAGTATTCATCAACATAGATCGACGGCTTAATGCATCAGCAACTCGATTCTCAGTACCGGCACGATGTTTCAGAACGAACGTGTACCCTTGTATGAACTCTACCCATTTCCCGTGCCTAGGGTTCAACTTCTTCTGAGAACTAAGGAACCTAAGAGCTTCATGATCAGAAAATAAAACAAATTCCTGCGGTAAAAGGTAGTGACGCCAATAGCGTAAAGCTTGTACTACCGCATATAGCTCCTTATCATAGGTTGAATACCTTAGTCTCGCATCATTCAACTTCTCACTAAAGAATGCTACTGGGTGATTCTCTTGACTTAAAACTCCTCCAATTCCAACCCCAGAAGCATCACAAGCGACCTCAAATAATTTGGAAAAATCCGGAAGCCTTAAAACAGGTGCTTGTGTCATTATCTCTTTAATCATTAGGAAAGCTTTATCAGCCGCTCTAGTCCATTCAAAATTTCCTTTCCTAATGCAATCAGTGATGAGTGCCACTATCGTACTGAATCCCCTAATAAACCTCCTATAGAAAGTGGTTAGACCATGGAAACTACGTACTTCATGGATGTTCTTGGTACAGGCCATTCTACTATGGATTTGACTTTCTCTGGGTCAGCTGACACTCCTTCAGAAGTAACTACAAATCCTAGAAAGATGACTCTATGTGTGAGGAAGTCACACTTTTTGATATTGGCATAGAGGCTATCTTTTCTAAGAACTTGACAAACTTGGCTCAGGTGATCTAAGTGGTCTGCCTTGGTTTGGCTATATATAAGGATATCATCAAAATAGACCACAACAAATTTTCCTATGAAGGCTTTCAACACCTGATTCATGATCCTCATAAATGTGCTGGGTGCGTTGGAAAGACCGAATGGCATGACTAACCACTCATATAATCCATCTTTAGTCTTGAAAGCGGTCTTCCATTCATCCCCAGGTCTAACTCTAACCTGATGATAGCCACTCTTTAAATCAATTTTGGAGAAAATTGTTGCTCCGGCTATCATATCTAACATGTCGTCAAGTCGTGGGATCGGGAACCTATACTTCACCGTAATCTTATTGATGGCTCGGCTATCTACACACATCCGCCAAGTACCATCCTTCTTAGGGGTTAACAATGCGGGGACTGCGCAAGGACTTAGACTTTCCTTAATAAACCCCTTCCTAAGTAATTCCCCAATCTGTTTCTGCATTTCCTGATGTTCAGCTGGGTTCATCCTATAGTGAGGCAAATTAGGTAAAGTTGCCCCGGGGACTAAATCTATGACATGCTGTATGTCCCTTAAAGGTGGAAGGCTATCGGGAAGATCTTCGGGAAATACGTCCTTATACTCTTCTAATAATTGGACCACCTCTGGAGGGTGTTCTATAGGTGTGTGGTCCTTAACCTCTTTTGCTGCTACCACCCAAATAGGTGCTCCCTCTTGGATATCTTGTTCTATTTCTTTTGCACCTATCAGATTTAATCCAGTTTTCTTTTCCTTCAAGCTACTGGTTCCTCTCCTGACATTGTCCTTAGGCTCTTTTGGATGAATGACAATTCTCTTGCCATTAAAATTGAAAGCACAGGAGTTTGACCGACCAAAGATGGTCACATCATGATCAAACAGCCATGGCCTGCCTAAGATGATGCTACTTACTCCCATAGGAAGCACATCACACCAGACCTTATCTTGATAGGATTGAATTTGGATTTGGACTTGGCACCGTAGCTTGATTGGAATAGATGTAGAGTCTATCCAGGATACCTTATATGGATTGGGATGTGGTACAACGGATAACCCTAAACTCTTTGCTGCACTAGTGGAAATGGCGTTGACACAGCTTCCACTATCTATCACAATCTTACAGACCTTTTCCTTAATTTTGACAAATGTTTGTAGGATGTTAGTCCTACGCCAGTCTTCTTGTTCTTTGGTCTGTGTCATGATACACCTAACGACTCCTAGTAAATCTGATGAGTCCAAATTTTCCTCATCTCCCTCATACTCATCAGCTAAGCAATCTTCTGCTTCATACACTTCTTCGTCACCATTCTCTAAATGCTCTAAGCCTTCTTCCTCTACTTCACCAATGTGTAAAGCTCTAGAGGGACACTGACTCATATAATGACCCGGTTGACGGCACTTATAACATACTTGACTTGTCCTACCTTGACTTTCAGGCCCTTTTCCTTTATCTTCTCTAGATGGGGTGGCTGAATTGGGCCTAGGAATTGGATTTGAGCTGGACCTAGGCTTAGCTGTGGGAGTAGGAACCGAACTGGGTCTACTAGCAAGTGGACTGAACCTAGAGGGCTCTGGTTTCCTAAAAGTAGATCTCCTCTGAAATCTCTCATAGTCCATGGCAACCTGATATGCCTGCTCTAAATCATGGACTTCCCTCAAAAATAATTCCCCTTGATGTCTTCATTCAGCCCTGATCTAAACCTAGACAAAGTGGCTGCCTCCGACTCGACCACGTTGCACCGCATGACAAACTCGTCAAATTTGGTGACATACTCAGAGACGGTTTTGTTTCCTTGTGTTAACCGTTGCCACTGATCTAGTAATCTCTCTTGATAAGACATGGGTAGGTATTTTTCTCTAAGTTTTCTCTTCATATCTCTCCATGTGCTTACCGGTACATCTCCCTCTGTCTAATCGTGCGCTCTACATTTCCCCAATGTAGTCTAGCCTGTCGAACCAGCCTGATCTTAGCAAATTTGAATCTCCTCTCATCTGACATGTCATACCAATCAAAATACTGGTCCATGTCAGCCTCCCAATCTATATACACCTTAGGATCTAAGCTTCCTTCATAAGTTGGTGCATCTAGACGGATGTTCCTTAAGGCCCGGTCATCCTGATCGAAATTTTCATGGTGATGCCTTCTTTGATTAAAGTCAGGGGTGTGATCATCAAAATCGTGTTGTGGCCTTCTATGGGTTGGGTCAGGAGTGCGTTCTTGCCGTTGGGCTCTGGGATGGTCTGGAGGTAATCTGGGAGATGGTGGTTCAGTTGGAGTTAACCTAGCTTCCTCTAGGACCCCTATTCTATCCTCGACCCGATCAAGCTTAGCATTCATTGTAGCCATTTGCTCTATCATAGACTTCATGAGACTCTCCATATTAGGGTCCATGGACGAACTTGGTTGATCTTGTGAACGGTGGAATGGTGTTCCTGATCTAGTGGTCATGAAAATGATGCACTCGAACGACTATGGCTCCTAGACCTAGAGCACAAGTTAAGAACCAATTGAAAGACTAACTAACCAGTAGTAACTTATATCACTTGGCCAGGTAGGTGGAAGGGGAGCTGGAGATCCCTGAATACCAACCTTAGACACCAATCAGAGATTGGCCAGGTAGGTGGATCAAACCACAAGCCCTTACACACCAATCCTAGACACCAAGTTAATAAGCACACACTAACTAGCTAATACAATCAACTTGATTTCTAATTCGAACCCGACCTGTTGGTGTCCCTAACCCACTAGGGTATTAGGTCTAATTGATTTTAATTAAGGATTGGGTTCGAATGATGAAGGGAGGTGGTTTTTTGGGCTAAGGACAGGTAATTACTTCCTGACCTTATGTTAATTTCATGCCCTTAGATAGCTTAATCATGAAATGAATGCATGACTAAATTACTGATGCAGAGTGGTGTGTTGCAGTTCGAAAGTGATGTTGGAAGGTGCAGTAAAAAACGTCAAAAAAATTTGAAAAAAATTAATGAGAACTCCTAACTTATAGATGTCATACCAGGTGAAGCAGAATTTCAAAATAAAATCTAGACTGTTCTAGGCAGATCCTGAATAAAGGCACTAAAAGCTCAAGAACAGAACAGAAAACCTAATGACACTATCGGACTGCAGGAATTTTCATTTTTTTTGTAATTTTTTTCTGAAGCTGAAATTTTAAACGGTGATAAACAACTTAAAATGGAACAAGAAAAAAAATATGTCAAGAAAAATGCACTACTTGCCTTTGGAGCTGCAGGCGGATTACAGTCAGCCTACACCTAATTACAGCAAGCAGGGAAAAATCAGACTTACATAGAATTCTTCTATGTAGTCCAAAGCAATGACCAAGATAGGACAACCTTACACTATAAGGATCCACCTTATAGTAGGACAACCTGATTTCATCTTGGTTTTGCAATGCAAGGGTTGGCTATAATCTTATAGCACCAAAGATAAATCGATGCAAACCCTAAACACAGATATGCCCTAATCAACCTGCTCTGATACCAAAATGATGGTGGTAAGAAGAAATGAAAAAAAATGCTTTATGAGATGAAGGAATGAGACTAAATATTCTAAAGGAGATTAGTTAAAGATCAATCTAATTAATTTCTTAAGCATATGGCTAATCGAACTATAATGACTAGGAATTTAATGAACACAACTCAATATGATTAAACGCAAATCTAGAGTGGACTAAACAGAATAATAATGATCTACCATAGTAAATTAACCATCTAAATTAAGCTAGTCCTACTTTTTTAATAATCCAAACCTAAGAAGTTAGGGATTACCTGACCTTGATCAATCCAAAGGATTTCTCTCAAGGTGAGTTCTAGGATGACCAAAATACACCACTTGGTGGCTCACTCAGCATTCTGGGTTCTGGCAAGAAGTTCCTTCTTCTAAAGTCTGGATTCCGGAGGCCCTGTCACAAAGAAACCTGGGATTAGAAACAAGCTAAAGAACTCAAATTAAAGAAGGGAAGAATGATGGGTTGAAGGATGGATGAAGGCTTCTTCTTCTTGAGGGAATCGACTCCTTTCTGATTCCTAGGGTTGGAGAACGGCTCCTTGCTTGATCACTTGATTCTTGGCTTGATTTCTTCTTGAACTTTGATGCGAACTTGATCTTCTTTGAGAGATGCAATGGAAAGAAAGTGTTTGAAGTGGAGAAAAAGAGGAGGAAGAGAAGAGAGAAACAAGGTCACATAGACCTAAAAGAAACCTAGGCACAAAGCCAAAGAGGGGCACATAGCCAAGACCTTCACATAGAAGAAAGAGCTTTTTTTTCATTCATTTATCAATCTCCCACATTTCTCATGCCCAAGGCTTTTTAAAGACTTACATTTGAATTCAAACTAACCTAATTTGGTGGAGGATATCATGGGGAAGTTACATGGAATAAGGAGAGAATTGTGGGAATAGGTTTGATATGATTTGGAGGAGTGGTCCCCCCTCACTTTGGCCGACCACCCTTGCTTTGGAGAGCTTTGGTCGGCCAAGCATGAATTTAAATTCAAATGACATGCTAAGGCTTGACTTGGTTGACCATCTTCAAAACTTGGACTTGGTGATTTGACCTCCTTCTTGATTTTGACAATTTGACCATCTCCATGACTTTGGACTTTGACTAATTGACTTTCTTCAAGAATTGGCTCCTTGGGACTTGATTAAGAGTCAGCTCCTTTAGTGGTGAGGTGTCTGATGAGGTGGCAAGAGTCGGCTCCAAGGTGGTGGTGATGTGCCTTCAAGAGTCGGCTCTAGGGTGGTGATGTGTCTTCAAGTGTGGGCTCCATTGGTGGTGAAGTGATGAAGTGGTACTTTGAAGCCCGAGTTGCTTCTTGATAAGTCTTCAAAAGTGAGTTGACTGGATTGACTGACCCAACAGCGGACTAACCTGTCCTTGATTACATTATTTTGAAATAAAATATTGACATGATTTGTTACTCCAACCATAAGGACTTTTGGATGGGTTGAAGTCTTTTTGTTAACCTGGTGCCCACACCAACCCGCGCCCCGCGCTGCCACGACGCGCGCCCAGCGCGCGCCAGGTGCCCCGCTGCACGGCGCTGAAGGACGCGCGCGGCGGTGCCTGCGCCCGGTGCTGCCAAAACGCCGACGTGCGCGCGCCCGGTGCCGCGCCGTGCGCGCGCACGGTGCCCCGCGACGTCACTGCCAGGCGCGAGCCGCCCGCACGCGGTGCCCCGCAAACCGTCGCTGCCAGGACCCGCGTCGTGCGCGGCCGGTGGCCCCGCGCACGGCGCTGCCAGGACCCGCGCCGGTGCCAGCTCCAGTACGCGGAGCCCGTTGACCGCGCACGTGCGCGCGCCCGGTGCCCCGCGCCTGGCGCTTGCCCGGACGCGCGCCCGCACGGGCCGTGCGCACGCCGGTGCCCGAGCCCGGCGCTGCCGGGACGCGCGCACGCCCGCGCTCTCGGGACCCGTGTCTCGACTCGCACGGCACGGGAACCGCCCGGAGCATCTTGGTTTCATCCAAAGCGGCGAAACCCGGCGCTCCGGGGGGGCATCCGACCAAAGGCGGGGAGTGGCCTTGGAGAGCGCGCCGTCTCCGGTCCCGACGAGCTGGGCACTGCGGGCCCGACGGCTCCGACGCGACGCCGGTGCCTTTCCGCAACCGTCGCTCGGGCATGCATCCGACCCCCGCAGCTGGAGCCGCCCAGCAGGCAATCCGCCTCACCGGCACCGTGCTCAAGCCGGGACCTGCACAGCAGAGCCCGGCGGACGGTGGCGCCGCCGCAACGGCACACCGCTGGGGACGGGCCGTCGAGGTCGACGCCGCCGTGCCGCCGGGCGGATGCCCGAGCGGGTTCGGTGCCACGCTCGTTCCGCCGGACGGGCACGGCGACGGGCGCGCGGATCGGGGAACCGGGGGCGCGACATCCGCCTCCGGGCCCCGGTCCGGCGCCGTCCGCCGCGGCGCCCTCGCCGGTGCCCGCTCCAGTCCGCGCGCGCCCGGTTTTGCGGCGGCCGCCGCGCCCTCCTACTCATCGGGGCCTGTCGCTCGCCCCGATGGCCGGGTGTGGGTCGCGCGCTTGAGCGCCATCCATTTTCGGGGCTAGTTGATTCGGCAGGTGAGTTGTTACACACTCCTTAGCGGATTTCGACTTCCATGACCACCGTCCTGCTATCTTAATCGACCAACACCCTTTGTGGGATCTGGGTTAGCGCGCAGTTGGGCACCGCAACCCGGCTTCCGGTTCATCCCGCATCGCCAGTTCTGCTTACCAAAAATGGCCCACTTGGAGCTCTCGATTCCGTGGCGCGGCTCAACGGAGCAGCCGCGCCGTCCTACCTATTTAAAGTTTGAGAATAGGTCGAGGGCGTTGCGCCCCCGATGCCTCTAATCATTGGCTTTACCCGATAGAACTCGCCCGCGAGCTCCAGCTATCCTGAGGGAAACTTCGGAGGGAACCAGCTACTAGATGGTTCGATTAGTCTTTCGCCCCTATACCCAAGTCAGACGAACGATTTGCACGTCAGTATCGCTTCGGGCCTCCACCAGAGTTTCCTCTGGCTTCGCCTCGCTCAGGCATAGTTCACCATCTTTCGGGTCCCGACAGGCATGCTCCAACTCGAACCCTTCACAGAAGATCGGGGTCGGCCGGCGGTGCGCCCTTCCGCGGAGGGTGGGGGCTCCCGCCCGTCAGCTTCCTTGCGCCTTCCGGGTTTCGCGCGCCCGTCGACTCGCACGCATGTCAGACTCCTTGGTCCGTGTTTCAAGACGGGTCGGATGGGGAGCCCGCGGGCCGTTGCCTGGGGCGCGTCGGTGCCCCGGGGGCACGCCGGGACGGCGCGCTCCGGATCCCCGGCCGCGCCGACGGCGTCTCCGCGGGCGGGTTCGACCGCCCGGGCTTCGGCCGCCGGCGCGAACCCGCAACGGTCCGCGCCCCGAGACGAGCGGCGGACCGGCTCGCCGCCGTTCCGCATCCGGCCGGGGCGCATCGCCGGCCCCCATCCGCTTCCCTCCCGGCAATTTCAAGCACTCTTTGACTCTCTTTTCAAAGTCCTTTTC
>CM038045.1:109816982-109819482 GCA_021397845.1 Areca catechu
CCCGTGCACCGCGACCCGCGCCGCGCACCGCGACCCGCGCCCGTGCGAGCGCACCGCGACCCGCGCCCGTGCGAGCACCGCGACCCGCGAGCGCACCGCGACCCGCGCCCGCGCACCGCGCCCGCCCGCGCGCACCGCGCCCGCCCGCGCGCACCGGCCCGCCCGCGCGCACCGCGACCCGCGCCCGTGCGCTGCAGGGATGCACGCCCGCACGCGCCCGTGCGCGCGCCCGTTGCACCGCGCCCGGCACTGCCGGGACACGCATCCGCCCGGTGCCCCGAGCCCGGCGCTGACGGGACGCGCGCACACCTGCGCCCGTGCACGCGCCCGGTGCCCCGAGCCCGGTGCTACCGGGACGCGCAAACCCCGCGCCCCGTGCGCGCGCCAGGTGCCCCACGCCCGGCGCTGCCGGTACCCGTGCAAGCCAGCACCCGTGCGCGTGTCCTGGGACTCGAGCCCGGCGGTGCCAGACACGCCCACGCCCACGCCCTTGCGCGCGCCCGTGGACTCGAGCACGGCGGTGCCGGGACCCACGCACGCCCGTGCCATGACCAGGGCGCGCACGCTGGGTTAGCCATGCACTCCTGTACCATGACCCGCGCAAGCTCGTGCCATGACACGTGCGCGCGCGCGCCCGGTGACCCGTGCACTCCCGTGCCATGACCAGCGCACGCTCGTGCCATGACACGTGCGTGCACGAGCCCGGTGACCCGTGCACTCCCGTGCCATGATCCGTGCATGCCCGCGCGCTGCCCCTTGCGCCCGGCAGCGCCGTGACCCGCGCACGCCCGCACTCTTGCACACGCTCGGGGCATTGCGCCCGCCGGGGCCATGACCCATGCACGCCCGCGCCCGGCCCCTTGCACCCGGCGGTGCCACGACCCGCGCACGCCCGGAGCCTAGAGCCCGCCGGTGCCATGACCGGCGCACGCACACTCCCTTGCACGCGGCCATGGCCTTGTGCCCGGCGGTGCAGCGACCCGTGCACGCCCGCACCCAGCGGTGCCGTGAACCGCTCACGCCCGTGCCAAGACCCGCACGCCCGCCCAGTTCTATGCACCGGCCCGTGCCATGACCAGCATGCGCCGTGCATGGACCGGCACGCGCCGTGCCCTCGTGCGAGCTCGGTGCCTCGCACCCGCCCATGCCATGAGCGGCACACGCCCTTGGCACGACCCGCGCGTGCCATGGCCCGTGCCAAGGGTCGCGAGCAACGTTGCAAAAGCGGGGGAGGGCCTGGACGCGCGCCTGGACACGTGCGAACGCGCATCCGGGACGGCCAAGTCCCGCGCCCCGCCCGCAAGGGGGCTTGTCAACCTACTACCCGCGCGGGGCATCCGGCCAAGGTCCACCCGGGGGTTCCTGGGTCGCGAGCAGCATTGCAAATTCGGGAGCAAGCCCCACGTCCTTGCGCGCCCCGCGTGACCCGCGCCCGTGCGCGCGCCCGCCCTTGGCACGACCCGCGCGTGCCATGGCCCATGCCAAGGGTCGCGAGCAACGTTGCAGAAGCGGGGGAGGGCCTGGACGCGCGCCTGGACGCGCGCGGACGTGCATCAGGGACGGCCAAGACCCGCACCCCGCCCGCAAGGGGGCTTGCCAACCTACTACCCGCGCGGGGCATCCGCCCAAGGTCCACCCCGGGGGTTCCTGGGTCACGAGCAGCATTGCAAATTCGGGGGCATGCCCCGCATCCTTGCGCGCCCAGCGTGACCCGCGCCCCGCGCCCGTGCGCGCGCGCACGCCCGGTGCCCCGCGCCCTGCGCGGCCTAGACCCACGCCCGGTGCGCCGCGCCCGCCCGCGCTCGTGCGCGCGCCCGGTGCACCGCGCCCTGCGCGGCCTAGACCCGCGCCCGTGCGCGCGCCCGGTACGCCGCGCCCGCCCGCGCCCGTGCGCGCGCCCGGTGCGCCGCGCCCGTGCACGCGCCCGTTGCACGCTGGGTTAGCCATGCACTCCCGTACCATGACCCGCGCACGCTCGTGCCATGACACGTTCGCGCGCGCGCCCGGTGACCCGTGCACTCCCGTGCCATGACCAGCGCACGCTCGTGCCATGACACGTGCGCGCGCGAGCCCGGTGACCCGTGCACTCCCGTGCCATGACCCGTGCATGCCCGCACGCTGCCCCTTGCGCACGACATCGCCGTGACCCGCGCACGCCCGCGCTCTTGCACACGCACGGGGCCTTGCGCCCGCCGGTGCCATGACCCGTGCACGCCCGTGCCCGGCCCCTAGCGCCCGGCGGTGCCACGACCCGCGCACGCCCGGGGCCTTGCGCCCGCCGGTGCCATGACCCGCGCACGCACACTCCCTTGCGCGCGGCCATGGCCTTGTGCACGGCGGTGCAGCGACCCGTGCACGCCCGTGCCCGGCGGTGCCGTGACCCGCTCACGCCCGTTCCAAGACCCGCGCGCCGACCCAGTTCTATGCACCAACCCGTGCCATGACCAGCGTGCGCCGTGCCAGGACCAGCACGCACCGTGCCCTCGTGCGAGCTCGGTGC
>CM038045.1:109829482-109834482 GCA_021397845.1 Areca catechu
CCCGCGCCCGTGCACCGCGACCCGCGCCCGTGACGAGCGCACGCGGGGACCGCGCCCGGCGAGGCACCGCGACCCGCGCCCGTGCGAGGCACCGCGAAAAGCGAGGCAACGCGACCCGAGCCGACGCCCGCCAAGCGTCAAGCGACCCGCGCCGTGCGCTGAAGGGATGCACGCCCGCACGCGACACGCGTGCGCCCGCCCGTTGCACCGCGCCCGGCACTACCGGGACACGCATCCGCCCGGTGCCCGAGCCCGGCGCTGACGGGACGCCGCGCACACCTGCGCCCGTGCGCGCGCCCGGTGCCCCGAGCCCGGTGCTACCGGGACGCGCAAACCCCCGCGCCCGTGCGCGCGCCAGGTGCCCCACGCCCGGCGCTGCCGGTACCCGTGCAAGCCAGCACCCGTGCGCGTGTCCTGGGACTCGAGCCCGGCGGTGCCAGACACGCCCACGCCCACGCCCTTGCGCGCGCCCGTGGACTCGAGCACGGCGGTGCCGGGACCCACGCACGCCCGTGCCATGACCAGGGCGCGCACGCTGGGTTAGCCATGCACTCCTGTACCATGACCCGCGCATGCTCGTGCCATGACACGTGCGCGCGCGCGCCCGGTGACCCGTGCACTCCGTGCCATGACCAGCGCACGCGTGCCATGACACGTGCGTGCACGAGCCCGGTGACCCGTGCACTCCCGTGCCATGATCCGTGCATGCCCGCGCGCTGCCCCTTGCGCCCGGCAGCGCCGTGACCCGCGCACGCCCGCACTCTTGCACACGCTCGGGGCATTGCGCCCGCCGGGGCCATGACCCGTGCACGCCCGCGCCCGGCCCTTGCACCGGCGGTGCCACGACCCGCGCACGCCCGGGGCTAGAGCCCGCCGGTGCCATGACCGGCGCACGCACACTCCCTTGCACGCGGCCATGGCCTTGTGCCCGGCGGTGCAGCGACCCGTGCACGCCCGCCCGCCCCGGTGCCGTGAACCGCTCACGCCCGTGCCAAGACCCGCACGCCCGCCCAGTTCTATGCACCGGCCCGTGCCATGACCAGCATGCGCCGTGCATGGACCGGCACGCGCCGTGCCCTCGTGCGAGCTCGGTGCCTCGCACCCGCCCATGCCATGAGCGGCACACGCCCTTGGCACGACCCGCGCGTGCCATGGCCCGTGCCAAGGGTCGCGAGCAACGTTGCAAAAGCGGGGGAGGGCCTGGACGCGCGCCTGGACACGTGCGAACGCGCATCCGGGACGGCCAAGTCCCGCGCCCCGCCCGCAAGGGGGCTTGTCAACCTACTACCCGCGCGGGGCATCCGGCCAAGGTCCACCCCGGGGGTTCCTGGGTCGCGAGCAGCATTGCAAATTCGGGAGCAAGCCCCACGTCCTTGCGCGCCCCGCGTGACCCGCGCCCGTGCGCGCGCCCGCCCTTGGCACGACCCGCGCGTGCCATGGCCCATGCCAAGGGTCGCGAGCAACGTTGCAGAAGCGGGGGAGGGCCTGGACGCGCGCCTGGACGCGCGCGGACGCGCATCAGGGACGGCCAAGACCCGCACCCCGCCCGCAAGGGGGCTTGCCAACCTACTACCCGCGCGGGGCATCCGCCCAAGGTCCACCCCGGGGGTTTCTGGGTCACGAGCAGCATTGCAAATTCGGGGGCATGCCCCGCATCCTTGCGCGCCCAGCGTGACCCGCGCCCGTGCGCGCGC
This sequence comes from Areca catechu, assembly GCA_021397845.1. Lineage (NCBI taxonomy): Eukaryota > Viridiplantae > Streptophyta > Magnoliopsida > Arecales > Arecaceae > Areca > Areca catechu. The sequence continues at coordinate 109,831,177 of CM038045.1, forward strand.
AACGCCCGGGGCCCGCGCCATGCGCGCCTAGACCCACGCCCGGTGCGCCGCGCCCGCTCGCGCGTGCGCGCCGCCCGGTGCACCGCGCCCTGCGAGGCCTAGACCCGAGAAATGGGCGCGCCGGGGCCCGTAACGCGGCGCCCGCCCGCGCCCGTGCGCGCGCCCGGGCGCCGCGCCCGTGCACGCGCCCGTTGCACGCTGGGTAGCCATGCACTCCCGTACCATGACCCGCGCACGCTCGTGCCATGACACGTTCGCGCGCGCGGCCAACCACACTCCCTTCCACATGACAGCGCAGGCGGTGCCGCGAGAGGAGCGGCGAGCCCGCCTGACCCGTGATGAGAGACAACAAGGGGAAGCGCACGAGCACGCCTGAGCCCGGCAAAAGCGCGAAGGTGAGGCCCCCGCCGGGGCCTTGCGAGCCGCCGGTGCCATGGCCCGACGGGCACGGGTGCCCGGCCTAAACCCGGGAGGCGCCACCCCGCAGGGCGAGACCGACGTCGGCCGAGACGCACGAGGAGGTGCAGGCGGCCCCCGAAGGGTGCGGGGACGGGAACCACAGGAGGTTTCCGGCAGCGCTTGGAACCGGGAGTGAGCAAAGAGCGGGCGTTGGAGAGAGGCCGACCGGGCGGGTGCATAGGCAGTGCAGGCCAGAGTGGGGCACCGTGCGTGCGAGCACGCACGTGCCGGCGGGTCACGCTGGGCGCGCCAGGAGGGGCATGCCCCCGAATTGGCATGCTGCTCGGACCCAGCAAGAACCCGGGGGGGACCTTGGGGCGGATGCCCGGGCGGGTAGTAGGTTGGCAAGGCCCCCTTGCGGGCGGGTGGTGCGGGTCTTGGCCGTACCGATGCACGTCGCGCGCGTCCAGGGCGCGTCCAGGCCCTCCCCCGCTTCTGCAACGTGCTCCGCGACCCTTGGCCTGGGCATGGCACGCGCGGGTCGTGCCAAGGGCGGGCGCTGGCGCATGGGCGCGGGGTCACGAGGGCGCGCAAGGACGGGGCTGCTCCGAATTTGCATGCTGCTCGCGACCCAGGAACCCCGGGGGGTGGAAGGAGGCCGAGATGCCCCGCGCGGGTAGTAGGTTGACAAGCCCCCTTGCGGGCGGGGCGCGGACTTGGCCGTCCCGGATGCGCGTTCGCGCGTGTCCAGGCGCGCGTCCAGGCCCTCCCCCGCTTTTGCAACGTTGCTCGCGACCCTTGGCACGGGCCATGGCACGCGCGGGTCGTGCCAAGGGCGTGTGCCGCTCATGGATGGGCGGGTGCGAGGCACGAGCTCGCACGAGGGCACGGCGCGTGCCGGTCCATGCACGGCGCATGCTGGTCATGGCACGGCCGGTGCATAGAACTGGGCGGGCGTGCGGGTCTTGGCACGGGCGTGAGCGTGTTCACGGCACCGCTGGGCGCGGGCGTGCACGGGTCGCGCACCGCCGGGCACAAGGCCATGGCCGCGTGCAAGGGAGTGTGCGGTGCTGCGGTCATGCCCCGGCGGGCTCTAGGCCCCGGGCGTGCGCGGGTCGTGGCACCGCCGGGTGCAAGGGGCCGGGCGCGGCGTGCACGGGTCATGGCCCCGGCGGGCGCAATGCCCCGGAGCGTGTGCAAGAGTGCGGGCGTGCGCGGGTCACGGCGCTGCCGGGCGCAAGGGGCAGCGCGCGGGCATGCACGGATCATGGCACGGGAGTGCACGGGTCACCGGGCTCGTGCACGCACGTGTACTGGCACGAGCGCGTGCGCTGGTCATGGCACGGGAGTTGCACGGGTCACCGGGCGCGCGCGCGCACGTGTCATGGCACGAGCAGTGCGCGGTCATGGTACCGGAGGCATGGCTAACCCAGCGTGCGCGCCCTGGTCATGGCACGGGCGTGCGTGGGTACCGGCCCCGCCGTGCTCGAGTCCACGGGCGCGCGCAAGGGCGTGGGCGTGGGCGTGTCTGGACCCGCGGGCTCGAGTCCCAGGACACGCGCACGGGTGCTGGTTGCAAGGGTACCGGCAGCGACGGGCGTGGGGCACCTGGCGCGCGCACGGTGCGGGGGTTTGCGCGTCCCGGTAGCACCGGGCTCGGGGCACAGGGACCGCGCGCCGGGCGCAGGTGTGCGCGCGTCCCGTCAGCGCCGGGCTCGGGGCACCGGGCGGATGCGTGTCCCCTCCCTCCCCTGGTAGGCGAGGCGCGGTGCAACGGTCGCGCGCGCACGGGCGCGTGAGGGCGTGCATCCCTGCAGCGCACGGGCGCGGGTCGAGGTGAGCGGGCGGGCGCTGGGCGCGGGTCGCGGTGCGCTCGCGGGCGCGGGGAGCTCGCGGCCGGGCGGGCGCTGGTGCGCGCGCGCGGGCGCGGGTCGCGGTGCGGCTCGCCGGGGCGCGGGGCGCGGGGCACGGAGAGGGTTCGCGGTCGCGGGTCGGCGGTGGAGGGGAGCGGTGAGCGAGAGCGGCGCGGGTCGCGGGCGCGACCCCTAAGTCCGCCCGAGGGGTAGGAGGTGCGCTCGAACGGGCGCGGGTCGCGGTGCGCGCGCAAAGGGCCGCGGGTCGCGGTGCGCGCGCACGGGCGCGGGTCGCGGTGCGCGTGCGGAACCAAGGTCGGTGCGCTTTTTGGTTCGGTCGACCTCCCCGGTCTCGCTCCATCGTCGCCGTCCGGATCCCTCGGGTTAAATCGCGGCCGCGCGCGCGCGGAACCAAGGTCGCTGCGCTCTTTGGTCCGGTCGACCTCTCGGTCCCGCTCCATCGGCCCCGTTCGGATCTTTCGGGCGAAAAATGCGGCCGCGCGCGTGCGGAACCAAGGTCGTGTGCGATGGTCCGGTCGAAAAATGCGGCCGCGCGTGCGCGGAACCTAGGTCGTTGTGCGATGGTCCGGTCGACCTCCCGGTTCCACTCCATCGCCTCTGTCCGGATCCCTCGGGCGAAATCGCGGGCTTGCGCGCGCGGAACCAAGGTCGGTGCGCTCTTTGGTTCGGGTCGACCTCCCGGTCCCGCTCCATCGTCGCCGTCCGGATCCCTTGGGCGAAAAACGCGGCCGCGTGCGCGCGGAACCAAGGTTGGTGCGCTCTTTGGTCCGGGTCGACCTCCCGGTCCCGCTCCATCTGCCCTGTCCGGATCCTTCGGGCGAAAAATGTGGCCGCGTGCGCACGGAACCAAGGTCATTGTGCGATGGTTCGGTCGACCTCCCGGTCCCGTTCCATCGCCTCCGTTCGGATCCTTCGGGCGAAATAGCGGCTGCGTGCGCGCGGAACCAAGGTCGGTGTGCGATGGTCCGGTCGACCTCCCGGTCCCGCTCCATCGCCTCCGTCCGGATCCCTCGGGTGAAATCGCGGCCGCGCG
>CM038045.1:109844482-109851982 GCA_021397845.1 Areca catechu
GCGGGTCATGGTACGGGAGTGCATGGCAAACCCAGCGTGCATCGGGCGCGCGCACGGGCGCGGGACCTGGTTGCGCAGGGCGCGGGGCACCGGGCGCGCGCACGGGCGCGGGCGGGCGCGGCGCACCGGGCGCGCGCACGGGCGCGGGCGGGCGTGGCACACGGGCGCGGGTCTAGGCCGCGCAGGGCGCGGGGCACCAGGCGCGCGCGCGCACGGGCGCGGGGCGCGGGGCATGCCCCCGAATTTGCAATGCTGCTCGCAACCCAGGAACCCCCGGGGTGGACCTTGGACGGATGCCCCGCGCGGTTAGTAGGTTGGCAAGCCCCCTTGCGGCCGGGGCGCGGGTCTTGGCCGTCCCTGATGCGCGTCCGCACGCGTCCAGGCGCGCGTCTAGGCCCTCCCCCGCTTCTGCAACGTTGCTCGCGACCGTTGGCATGGGCCATGGCACGCGTGGGTCGTGCCAAGGGCGGGCGCGCGCACGGGCGCGGGTCACGCGGGGCGCGCAAGGACGTGGGGATTTCCCCCGAATTTGCAATGCTGCTCGCGACCCAGGAACCCCCGGGGTGGACCTTGGCCGGATGCCCCGTGCGGGTAGTAGGTTGACAAGCCCCCTTGCGGGCGGGGCACGGGACTTGGCCGTCCCGGATGCGCGTCCGCGCGCGTCCAGGCCCTCCGCCGCTTTCGCAACGTTGCTCGCGACCCTTGGCACAGGCCATGGCACGCGCGGGTCGTGCCAAGGGCGTATGCCGGTCACGGCACGGGCGGGTGCGAGGCACCGAGCTCGCACGAGGGCACGGCGCGTGCCGGTCCATGCACGGCGCTCGCTGGTCATGGCACGGGCTGGTGCATAGAACTGGGCGGGCGCGCGGGTCTTGGCACGGGCGTGAGCGGTTCACGGCACCGCCGGGCGCGGGCGTGCATGGGTCGCTGCATCGCTGGGCACAAGGCCATGGCCGCGCGTAAGGGATCGTGCGTGCGTCGGTCATGGCACCGGCGGGCGCAAGGCCCCGGGCGTGCGCGGGTCGTGGCATCGCCGGGCGCAAGGGGCCGGGCGCGGGTGTGCACGGGTCATGGCCCCGGCGGGCGCAAGGCCCCGGGCGTGTGCAAGAGCGCGGGCGTGCGCGGGTCATGGCGCTGCCGGGCGCAAGGGGCATCGCGCGGGCATGCACGTGTCATGGCACGGGAGTGCACGGGTCATCGGGCTCGCGCGTGCACGTGTCATGGCACGAGCGTGCGCTGGTCATGGCACTGGAGTGCACGGGTCATCGGGCTCGCGTGCGCACGTGTCATGGCACGAGCGTGCGCTGGTCATGGCACGGGAGTGCACGGGTCACCGGGCGCGCGCGCGCACGTGTCATGGCACGAGCGTGCGCGGGTCATGGTACGGGAGTGCATGGCTAACCCAGCGTGCATGGCTAACCCGCGGGCGCGCGTCCTGGCAGCGCCGGGCGCGGGGCACCGGCCGCACGCGCACGGGCGAGGGCGGGCGTGCGTCCTGGCAGCGCCGGGCGCGGGGCACCGGCCGCACGCGCACGGGCGAGGGCGGGCGTGCGTCCTGGCAGCGCCGGGCGCGGGGCACCGGGCGCGCGTCTTGGCAGCGCTGGGCGCGGGTCCTCGCCGCGCAAAGCGCGGGGCACCGGGCGCGCGCACGGGCGCGGGCAGGTGCGCGCATTGGCGCGAGGTGCGGGTCACGTGGGGCGCGAAAGGACGCGGGGCATGCCCCTGAATTTGCAATGCTGCTCGCGACCCAGGAACCCCCGGGGTGGACCTTGGCCGGATGCCCCGCGCGGGTAGTAGGTTGGCAAGCCCCCTTGCGGGCGGGGCGCGGGTCTTGGCCATCCCAAATGCGCGTCCGCGCGCGTCCAGGCGCATGTCCAGGCCCTCCCCCGCTTCTGCAACGTTGCTCGCGACCCTTTGCACGGGCCATGGCACGCGCGGGTCGTGCCAAGGGCGGGCGCGCGCACGGGCGTGGGTCACGCGGGGCGTGCAAGGGCGCGGGGCATGGCCCCGAATTTGCAATGCTGCTCGCGACCCAGGAACCCCCGGGGTGGACCTTGGCCGGTTGCCCCGCGCGGGTAGTAGGTTGGCAAGCCCCCTTGCAGGCGGGGCGCGGGTCTTGGCCGTCCCGGATGCGCGTCCGCGCGCGTCCAGGCCCTCCCCCGCTTCTGCAACGTTGCTCGCGACCCTTGGCACGGGCATTGGCACGTGCGGGTCATGCCAAGGGCGTGCGCCGGTCACGGCACGGGCGGGTGCGAGGCACCGAGCTCGCACGAGGGCACGGTGCGTGCCGGTCCTGGCACGGCGCACGCTGGTCATGGCACGGGCTGGTGCATAGAACTGGGCGGGCGCGCGGGTCTTGGAACGGGCGTGAGTGGGTCATGGCACCGCCGGGCACGGGCGTGCATGGGTTGCTGCACCGCCGTGCACAAGGCCATGGCCGCGCGCAAGGGAGTGTGCGTGCGCGGATCATGGCACCGGCGGGCGCAAGGCCCCGGGCGTGCGCGGGTCGTGGCACCGCCGGGCGCTAGGGGCCGGGCACGGGCGTGCACGGGTCATGGCACCGGCGGGCGCAAGGCCCCGGGCGTGTGCAAGAGCGCGGGCGTGCGCGGGTCACGGCGATGTCGTGCGCAAGGGGCAGCGTGCGGGCATGCACGGGACACCGGGCTCGCGCGCGCACGTGTCATGGCACGAGCGTGCGCTGGTCATGGCACGGGAGTGCACGGGTCACCGGGCGCGCGCGCGCACGTGTCATGGCACGAGCGTGCGCAGGTCATGGTACGGGAGTGCATGGCTAACCCAGCGTGCAACGGGCGCGTGCACGGGCGCGGGTCCTGGCCGCGAGGGCACCGGGCGCGCGCACTGGCGCGGGCGGGCGCGGCGCGCACGGGCGCGGGCGGGCGCGGCGTACCGGGCGCGCGCACGGGCGCGGTTCTAGGCCGCGCAGGGCGCGGTGCACCGGGCGCGCGCACGAGCGCGGGCGGGCACGGCGCACCGGGCGTGGGTCTAGGCCGCGCAGGGCGCGGGGCACCGGGCGTGCGCGCGCACGGGCGCGGGGCGCGGGTCACGCGGGGTGCGCAAGGATGCGGGGCATGCCCCCGAATTTGCAATGCTGCTCGTGACCCAGGAACCCCCGGGGTGGACCTTGGGCGGATGCCCCGCGCGGGTAGTAGGTTGGCAAGCCCCCTTGCGGGCGGGGTGCGGTTCTTGGCCGTCCCTGATGCGCTTCCGCGCGCGTCCAGGCGCGCGTCAAGGCCCTCCCCCGCTTCTGCAACGTTGCTCGCGACCCTTGGCATGGGCCATGGCACGCGCGGGTCGTGCCAAGGGCGGGCGCGCGCACGGGCGCGGGTCACGCGGGGCGCGCAAGGACGTGGGGCTTGCTCCCGAATTTGCAATGCTGCTCGCGACCCAGGAACCCCCGGGGTGGACCTTGGCCGGATGCCCCGCGCGGGTAGTAGGTTGACAAGCCCCCTTGCGGGTGGGGCGCGGGACTTGGCCGTCCCGGATGCGCGTTCGCGCGCGACCAGGCGCGCGTCCAGGCCCTCCCCCGCTTTTGCAACGTTGCTCGCGACCCTTGGCACGGGCCATGGCACGCGCGGGTCGTGCCAAGGGCGTGTGCCGCTCATGGCATGGGCGGGTGCGAGGCACCGAGCTCGCACGAGGGAACGGCGCGTGCCGGTCCATGCACGGCGCACGCTGGTCATGGCACGGGCCGGTGCATAGAACTGGGCGGGCGTGCGGGTCTTGGCACGGGCGTGAGCGGTTCACGGCACCGCTGGGCGCGGGCGTGCACGGGTCGCTGCACCGTCGGGCACAAGGCCATGGCCACGTGCAAGGGAGTGTGCGTGCGCCGGTCATGGCACCGGCGGGCTCTAGGCCCCGGGCGTGCGCGGGTCGTGGCACCGCCGGGTGCAAGGGGCCGGGCGCGGGCGTGCACGGGTCATGGCCCCGGCGGGCGCAAGGCCCCGGGCGTGTGCAAGAGCGCGGGCGTGCGCGGGTCACGGCAATGTCGTGCGCAAGGGGCAGCGTGCGGGCATGCACGGGACACCGGGCTCGCGCGCGCACGTGTCATGGCACGAGCGTGCGCTGGTCATGGCACGGGAGTGCACGGGTCACCGGGCGCGCGCGCGCACGTGTCATGGCACGAGCGTGCGCAGGTCATGGTATGGGAGTGCATGGCTAACCCAGCGTGCAACGGGCGCGTGCACGGGCGCGGGTCCTGGCCGCGAGGGCACCGGGCGCGCGCACTGGCGCGGGCGGGCGCGGCGCGCACGGGCGCGGGCGGGCGCGGCGTACCGTGCGCGCGCACGGGCGCGGGTCTAGGCCGCGCAGGGCGCGGTGCACCGGGCGCGCGCACGAGCGCGGGCGGGCACGGCGCACCGGGCGTGGGTCTAGGCCGCGCAGGGCGCGGGGCACCGGGCGTGCGCGCGCACGGGCGCGGGGCGCGGGTCACGCGGGGTGCGCAAGGATGCGGGGCATGCCCCCGAATTTGCAATGCTGCTCGTGACCCAGGAACCCCCGGGGTGGACCTTGGGCGGATGCCCCGCGCGGGTAGTAGGTTGGCAAGCCCCCTTGCGGGCGGGGTGCGGTTCTTGGCCGTCCCTGATGCGCTTCCGCGCGCGTCCAGGCGCGCGTCAAGGCCCTCCCCCGCTTCTGCAACGTTGCTCGCGACCCTTGGCATGGGCCATGGCACGCGCGGGTCGTGCCAAGGGCGGGCGCGCGCACGGGCGCGGGTCACGCGGGGCGCGCAAGGACGTGGGGCTTGCTCCCGAATTTGCAATGCTGCTCGCGACCCAGGAACCCCCGGGGTGGACCTTGGCCGGATGCCCCGCGCGGGTAGTAGGTTGACAAGCCCCCTTGCGGGTGGGGCGCGGGACTTGGCCGTCCCGGATGCGCGTTCGCGCGCGACCAGGCGCGCGTCCAGGCCCTCCCCCGCTTTTGCAACGTTGCTCGCGACCCTTGGCACGGGCCATGGCACGCGCGGGTCGTGCCAAGGGCGTGTGCCGCTCATGGCATGGGCGGGTGCGAGGCACCGAGCTCGCACGAGGGAACGGCGCGTGCCGGTCCATGCACGGCGCACGCTGGTCATGGCACGGGCCGGTGCATAGAACTGGGCGGGCGTGCGGGTCTTGGCACGGGCGTGAGCGGTTCACGGCACCGCTGGGCGCGGGCGTGCACGGGTCGCTGCACCGTCGGGCACAAGGCCATGGCCACGTGCAAGGGAGTGTGCGTGCGCCGGTCATGGCACCGGCGGGCTCTAGGCCCCGGGCGTGCGCGGGTCGTGGCACCGCCGGGTGCAAGGGGCCGGGCGCGGGCGTGCACGGGTCATGGCCCCGGCGGGCGCAAGGCCCCGGGCGTGTGCAAGAGCGCGGGCGTGCGCGGGTCACGGCAATGTCGTGCGCAAGGGGCAGCGTGCGGGCATGCACGGGACACCGGGCTCGCGCGCGCACGTGTCATGGCACGAGCGTGCGCTGGTCATGGCACGGGAGTGCACGGGTCACCGGGCGCGCGCGCGCACGTGTCATGGCACGAGCGTGCGCAGGTCATGGTATGGGAGTGCATGGCTAACCCAGCGTGCAACGGGCGCGTGCACGGGCGCGGGTCCTGGCCGCGAGGGCACCGGGCGCGCGCACTGGCGCGGGCGGGCGCGGCGCGCACGGGCGCGGGCGGGCGCGGCGTACCGGGCGCGCGCACGGGCGCGGGTCTAGGCCGCGCAGGGCGCGGTGCACCGGGCGCGCGCACGAGCGCGGGCGGGCACGGCGCACCGGGCGTGGGTCTAGGCCGCGCAGGGCGCGGGGCACCGGGCGTGCGCGCGCACGGGCGCGGGGCGCGGGTCACGCGGGGTGCGCAAGGATGCGGGGCATGCCCCCGAATTTGCAATGCTGCTCGTGACCCAGGAACCCCCGGGGTGGACCTTGGGCGGATGCCCCGCGCGGGTAGTAGGTTGGCAAGCCCCCTTGCGGGCGGGGTGCGGTTCTTGGCCGTCCCTGATGCGCTTCCGCGCGCGTCCAGGCGCGCGTCAAGGCCCTCCCCCGCTTCTGCAACGTTGCTCGCGACCCTTGGCATGGGCCATGGCACGCGCGGGTCGTGCCAAGGGCGTGCGCGCGCACGGGCGCGGGTCACGCGGGGCGCGCAAGGACGTGGGGCTTGCTCCCGAATTTGCAATGCTGCTCGCGACCCAGGAACCCCCGGGGTGGACCTTGGCCGGATGCCCCGCGCGGGTAGTAGGTTGACAAGCCCCCTTGCGGGTGGGGCGCGGGACTTGGCCATCCCGGATGCGCGTTCGCGCGCGTACAGGCGCGCGTCCAGGCCCTCCCCCGCTTTTGCAACGTTGCTCGCGACCCTTGGCACGGGCCATGGCACGCGCGGGTCGTGCCAAGGGCGTGTGCCGCTCATGGCATGGGCGGGTGCGAGGCACCGAGCTCGCACGAGGGAACGGCGCGTGCCGGTCCATGCACGGCGCACGCTGGTCATGGCACGGGCCGGTGCATAGAACTGGGCGGGCGTGCGGGTCTTGGCACGGGCGTGAGCGGTTCACGGCACCGCTGGGCGCGGGCGTGCACGGGTCGCTGCACCGTCGGGCACAAGGCCATGGCCGCGTGCAAGGGAGTGTGCGTGCGCCGGTCATGGCACCGGCGGGCTCTAGGCCCCGGGCGTGCGCGGGTCGTGGCACCGCCGGGTGCAAGGGGCCGGGCGCGGGCGTGCACGGGTCATGGCCCCGGCGGGCGCAAGGCCCCGGGCGTGTGCAAGAGTGCGGGCGTGCGCGGGTCACGGCGCTGCCGGGCGCAAGGGGCAGCGCGCGGGCATGCACGGATAATGGCACGGGAGTGCACGGGTCACCGGGCTCGTGCACGCACGTGTCATGGCACGAGCGTGCGCTGGTCATGGCACGGGAGTGCACGGGTCACCGGGCGCGCGCGCGCACGTGTCATGGCACGAGCGTGCGCGGGTCATGGTACGGGAGTGCATGGCTAACCCAGCGCGCGCGCCCTGGTCATGGCACGGGCGTGCGTGGGTCCCGGCACCGCCGTGCTCGAGTCCACGGGCGCGAGCAAGGGCGTGGGCGTGTGCGTGTCTGGCACCGCCGGGCTCGAGTCCCAGGACGCGCGCACGGGTGCTGGCTTGCGCGGGTACCGGCAGCGCCGGGCGTGGGGCACCTGGCGCGCGCACGGGCGCGGGGGTTTGCGCGTCCAGGTAGCACCGGGCTCGGGGCACCGGGCGCAGGTGTGCGCGCGTCCCGGCAGCGCCGGGCTCGGGTACCGGGCGGATGCGTGTCCCGGCAGTGCCGGCGCGGTGCACCGGGCGCGCGCACGGGCGCGTGCGGGCGTGCATCCCGGCGCGCGCACGGGCGCGTGCGGGCGTGCATCCCTGTAGCGCACGGGCGCGGGTCGCGGTGCGCGCGCACGGGCGCGGGTCGCGGTGCGCGCGCACGGGCGCGGGTCGCGGTGCGCGCGCACGGGCGCGTGCGGTCGCGGTGCGCGCGCACGGCGCGTGCGGTCGCGG
>CM038045.1:109861982-109884482 GCA_021397845.1 Areca catechu
ATAAGTAACATGAGATGTAATATATGTTTGTTATAATTCACCAATTAGGGTTTTTTCACTCAAACCCTAATTATTGTAGAGATATGCATAGAGATCTAGTCATCATACTGAAATAAGGTTGCCCTGGCATAATGGTGGATCCATTATGTGGTAAATGGTTGTCCTAGTATGATGACACACTAATTACATATTTGTGTTAATTATGCATATATGTTTGATGTATGCCACTAATTAAGGTTTTAACTTAAACCTTAATTTGCATAGAGATATGTTTAGCCTTCTAGTCATCATACTGAAATAAGGTTGCCCTGGCATAATGGTGGATCCATTATGTGGTAAATGGTTGTCCTAGTATGATGGCACACTATGGCACATATTTGCTAGAATGTGCTTTGTTTTAATAAAGCCCTCTTTAACAACATATTAAGTTGTAGTGTCATATACTAAAAGCAAAAATAATCAATATGATTAGTTTATCATTCGGTGTCTAGGAAAAGTGGTTCATGATAGGTAAAGAGGACGTGGTTTTTAATTGGTTCCGTTGACTGACCTGGCCAATTCTTATTGGTGTCTAAGGAAAGCAACGGGGGGACTCCCACCACTCTCCCACTTACCTGGCCGGTATGATTAACTTAATTATTGATTGATATGCTCAGTGTAATATTCACTACATATGGCTTTCCTTCATGCCAAGTCATTATTATGTTATGATCCATATTAGGTTTGTTGTGTACACACAAGGCCTTTTTTCTTTATGGTGACTAACATAATTTTTGCTTGGTACATTTGATGCTTATGGAATGATTTGATATAATATTTTGTTGTGTACACACAAGGGTATTATGATTAATATCATGACCATATAGCAATGAAGGGTCTAACTTAACTAAAATATTATAGTTTGTTGTGTACACACAAGGCTATTAATATTTTAGAGGCCAAGATAAGTTGAGAATTGTATGAATTACAATTGGAAAGAGTTTTCCTACCTTTGAACTTATATAAGATTTGTTGTGTACACACAAGGTCTTTTATAAGGAATTAGGATCTCAACCCCACTAAGAGAACCAATTAGGGTTTTCTCGATCATCACATTGAGGGTTATGATGCTTGATAAAATAGTGGGAGACATAATTAAGTTAAAGTCCTAATTTAATTATGTTTTGTCAACATTGATTGTCTGCTTATGTAATGTTGTTTGTTAATGTAGATTAAATGGCCTCTTCACTCTCACTCCGTAGCATTCTTGATGCAAATAAATTGACTGGACCAAACTATGTTGATTGGTTGAGAAACCTGAAGATAGTACTCAGCCAAGAAAGAATTTCTTATATTCTTGATACCCCAACCTTGGAACCATTAGGGGAAGATGCCTCGCAAGAGGATAAGACCACATATAACACGTGGCAAAATGACTCACTTACTGTCAAGTGTATAATGCTTGCCTCTATGACCAATGAGTTACAGAGGCAACATGATAGCATGGACACAAACTCCATATTGCTCAATTTAAAAGAACTTTATGGAGAACATAGTCGAACTGCAAGATATGAAATATCTAAGCAGTTATTCTGTGCAAGGATGACAGAAGGTACATCCGTACAAGACCATGTATTAAAGGTTATTGACCTAATCACCCGATTGGGTCAATTGGGTTTTGTTATGGATGGGGAGTTGAATCAGGATTTAATCCTGCAGTCACTCCCAGAGTCATTTTCACAGTTTGTTCTTAATTATCATATGAACAAACTTAACACTTCCTTGCCTGAGCTGTTGAATATGTTAAAAATAGCAGAGAGCCATTTAAAGAAAAATAAGGCTCCACTTCTTCTTGTGGATGGTGTAAACAAGAAGAAAATAGGCAAAAAGGGTTCCAAGAGGAGGTTAAATCCAAAAGGGGGCATCAAGAAAAAGAAAGGAAAGAAGGCCTCCGGACAAATGACCTGCTTTCATTGTGGCAAGCCGGGTCACTGGAAAAGAAACTGCAAGGTTTACCTTGCAAGTGTGAAGCCTGGTGCTAGTAATGCACCAAAAGGTATGTATGAGATACATGCAATTTTGACATTAGACACTTCTAATTCAAACTCTTGGGTATTGGATACTGCTTGTGGTCATCATATCTGCAAATCATTGCAGGGACTACAGAACATTAGAGTTTTGAAGGAAGGCGACTTCGAGCTCTACGGTGCTGGAGGAGATTCCATCCAAGCAGAAGCTGTAGGGACTTATATGTTGAAGCTGCCTTCTGGGAAGATTTTAGAGTTAAAGAATTGTTATTTTATGCCTAGAATCATTAGAAACATCATATCTGTACCCTTGTTACTTAAACAAGGATATATTATGAATGTAATGAGCAGTGGCTGCTCAATCAGTTTTTCTAATGAAATAATATTTAATGGCATATTTTGCAATGGTCTCTTAACTTTATCTTCTGATGACAATATACTACATGTTAGTAATAAACGAAAAAAAGATGAAGTAAACAATACTTTACTTTGGCACTGTCGTCTTGGACATATTAGTGAGCAGAGGATTAACAAGTTATACAAGGAAAAATTCCTTAATCCTTATGACTATGAATCATTAGGAACTTGTGAATCATGTCTCATGGGTAAAATGACCAAGACTCCATTTAGTGGACATAATGAAAGGACAACAGAGTTATTAGGACTCATACACACTGATGTATGTGGACCTATGACAACTCAGGCCAAGGGTGGATACTCATATTTCATCACATTCACTGATGATTTTTCAAGGTACGGATTTGTGTATCTAATGAAACATAAGTCCGAAGCTTTTGAAAAATTTTTAGAGTATCAAAGTATGGTAGAGAAACAAACGGGGAAAAGTATTAAGATCCTTCGATCAGATAGAGGAGGTGAATACTTATCCACCGAGTTTCTTGATCACCTTAAACAAAAGGGAATCATCTCTGAATGGACTCCTCCTTACACACCACAATTAAATGGTGTTGCTGAAAGGAGAAATCATACTTTATTAGATATGGTACGGTCCATGATGTACTTCACAGACTTACCTGTTTCTTTCTGGGGATATGCCTTGGAAACAGCGGCTAATATTTTGAATAGAGTACCATCCAAATCTGTATCTAGCATTCCATATGAGTTATGGAGGGGAAAGAAACCCAATCTTAAGCACCTTAAGATATGGGGATGTCCAGCTTATGTCAAAAGAAATTTTGGACAAAAGCTTGATGCTAGAGCAGAAAAATGTCTATTTGTTGGATATCCCAAAGATAGTATAGGATATCTATTCTACCACCCTACTGAACAAAAGGTTTTAGTCAGTAGGCATGCCATTTTTATGGAAAAAGAATTCATCCTACAAAAGGGCAGTGGGAGAAATATTGAACTTGAAGAAGTTCAACAAGTAGATACATCACAACAAAATCATAACACAGTTAGTATAGAACCTGAACACACCACTCCTATCCGTAAGTCTGATAGAGTGCGACATGCACCTGAAAGGTATGGGTTCATTATTGAAAATAATGAAGCCCGAATCATTGATAATGATGAGCCTCTAACATATACGGATGCTGTCATAAGTAGTGACTCAGACAAATGGCTGGAAGCCATGAGATCCGAAATGGACTCCATGTATGCCAACCAAGTCTGGACTTTGGTTGATGCACCAGAGAGTGTTAACCCTATTGGATGCAAATGGGTCTATAAGAAAAAGATTGGGACAGATGGCCAAGTTGAAACTTATAAAGCCAGATTAGTGGCTAAGGGTTTCAGACAAAAACAGGGAATAGATTATGATGAAACATTTTCTTCTGTTGCCATGCTCAAATCTATTCGGATCATGCTTGCTATAGCAGCATATCATGATTATGAAATCTGGCAGATGGATGTGAAAACTGCATTCCTCAATGGTTTCCTTGAGGAAGAGGTTTATATGTCACAGCCAAAAGGTTTTGTCTTGGAGACTAAACCTAATCAGGTATGTAGGCTAAAGAAATCTATTTATGGATTAAAGCAAGCATCTAGGAGTTGGAACATCCGATTTGATAAGACAGTCAAAGAATTTGACTTTATCAAAAATGAGGATGAACCTTGTGTGTACAAGAAGACTAGTGGGAGTGCCATAGTTTTCTTGGTTCTGTATGTAGATGACATACTCCTCATTGGGAATGATATCCCAATGTTACAATCAGTCAAGGTATGGTTATCTAAACAGTTTTCCATGAAAGACTTGGGAGAAGCATCTTATATACTAGGCATCAAGATCTATAGAGATAGATCTAGGAGGATGCTAGGTTTATCCCAGTCTAGGTACATTGACCAAGTGCTAAAAAGATTTAGCATGGAGGAAAGTAAAAGAAGTTACTTACCTATTGGTCATGGCATATATCTTTCTAAGAAGATGTCTCCTAAGACACCTGAAGAAAGAAATAGAATGAATTCGGTACCTTATGCTTCGGCAGTAGGGTCTATTATGTATGCTATGTTATGTACTAGGCCTGATGTGGCATATGCCTTAGGTATAGCCAGCAGGTTTCAGGCTGATCCAGGAGAGGATCATTGGAAGGCTGTGAAAAATATTCTTAAGTACTTAAGAAGAACTAAGGATATTTTTCTAATATACGGAGGATCTGATCTTAAACTAGAAGCTTATTCAGATTCTAGTTTTCAATCAGATCCAGATGACAGCAAATCTATATCTGGATATGTTTTTACCCTTAATGGAGGAGCTGTAAGCTGGAAAAGTTCTAAACAGCAAACTGTAGCTGACTCAACAACTGAGGCAGAGTACATTGCTGTTAGTGAAGCTGCCAAGGAAGCTGTCTGGATGAAGAAGTTCATATCAGAGTTGGGCATAGTTCCTGAGATTGAAGGTCCAGTATCACTTTACTGTGATAATACGGGGGCTGTTGCTCAAGCAAAGGAACCAAGAGCTCATCACAAATCAAAGCACATTCTAAGGCACTTCCATCTCGTTCGAGAGATTGTCGAAAGACAAGAAGTCTGCATTAAAAGGGTAGAAACGAAGAACAACGTAGCAGACCCGTTCACTAAGGCTCTATCACAGCGAGAGTTTGATCGCCACCTTGATTGTATGGGGTTAAGATTTAAAGGCGATTGGCTTTAGTGCAAGTGGGAGATTGAAAGATTGTGCCCTGAAAGCCAATTGAAATATTGTAATTTTGATCCCAAAATCAATGAATTGACATTTTATAAAGGCATCAGTTTTCATCATTTGCTGTGTCTTTTTGAATTTATGATGAACCCCATAGATTAGGGCTATGGTTCTGGGTTATGATGAGATCATACCAGTGAGACCTAAAGCCTTAAAACCCTAATCTAAAATATTCCTGGTCGATGGGACATTGAGTTGGGGATCAATGTTTCCGGCAAGACCAGCACATCCTATATATGTTTTGTAATAAGGGTGACTGATCTCATAGTCACTTGTGTTTGACACTAATACTAGGATGTGAGTGTTCATTAGAGAATGAGTTCACTGAATTGATCCAGATAGAGAATATCTAATGGAACCTTATCTGTTTGTCAATAGATAATTCTCATAGTGGGAGTAGTGCATGTGGTCCTTTGACCTGAGACTACCATAGTACCTTATATATATGAATCCATACTTTGATTCGCAATCAATCATGACACTGAGTCATGCACGAGGTGATACTGGTTATGGTGGATTGTATATGGAGGTTGTGAGTAGGTCAACAAGGAATTGATCAGCCCTAGTAAGAGGGAATAGCATCCAGTAAATTTCAAATGATGGATTCAGGAAACCTTTGATCAAAGTATGAACATTAGATTTATTTTCTAATGGTTCATTACTGAATCATCATTATAAAGATTGAGCTAGGGATGAATATGAAAATTGGATTTGACAAGTATCTATATTCATAATCATATTCGGGATGCAAGTTGATCAAAGACTGAATTGCCCGGTAACTCACCACTGAAGGGTATTTTGGTAATTCCACCAAAATTCCACATCTTCCGGGTAGACATGATACGTTGCTAGATGTCAATCTTGTCTTGTAGGTATATGATTGAGTCATGGTAATTCAAATCAGTCAATTTGAATTAGATTCTAATTGACCGAGTCGAGCTAGTTTGAGTTGACCTAAATCGGCTTAGTTGAGATCTAACCGAATTAAGTCAATAGCACTCGGACCTACTGCTGGCTAGGTGTGGAACCCAATGGGTCACACACAAAAGAAAATTGATGAAGGATTTAATTTGGAATTAAATCATGTTTGCAGGATAAACACACTAGCATGAGTTGCAGACCAATTTCTATTCGAATCAGATTCGAATTTGGTTCCGAATTGGGCTTAATTGGGTTCTAATTGAACCAGATTAAGGTCCAATTTATTTTTTAGGACATTGGGCTAACCCATGGCTGAACCCAAGTGAATTTAGTTCACTGAGACCCTCTCTCCAAGCCGCCCCCTCCCTTTTCTCACCCGCGCGCACCAAGAAAGAGAGTCCACGCGCGTGGACTTCTCTTAAAACGCGTGAGAAAGAAAACGTCGGAGAAAAATCTGAAAAGGGCAATTCAGATCCTTGTCTGGCACCCTTGGATCTGGATCTGATGGCCAGAAAAAAATTAAGGAAAAGATCCGTCGCTTTTCGGTCGCAAATCCGTCTCCAAAAGTCGCGATTCTTCCTGAAGTTTTTCCGAGAGTCCTCCTCGTCGGAAAAACGAAAATCAAATCGGAGAATCATGATTTTTGGTTGAGGGACGTGTGAGGAATGAGGGATCGTGATCCCTGGGGTTTTAGAGGGTTGCGTTGTTTCGAGATGATACCCCTCTGAGATCTATAAATAGGGTTGGGGTTCTCGGGGGTTTTCACGTAACATAATTCAGAGATCCAATTCCGGACGGCCGCCATGGAGCGCAATTCCGGTCGGGCGGCGGGCAGAATCCTTTGCAGACGACTTAAATACGCGACGGGGCATTGTAAGTGGCAAAGTGGCCTTGCTGCCATGATCCACTGAGATCCAGTCCCGAGTCGCACGGATTCGTACCCACACCACGATCCCGAACCCCGGCCCCCCGAGCCAACCCGCGCGAGGGCGCAACCTCGATCTGGATGTGGGTCCCCGACGAGGTCGGAGGTCGCGTGCAGCGCGCGGACCTATCGACCACCGCCGACAAGGCGGTGGCGAAGCGACGACCCGCGAGCAGGCACGTGCGGGACGCCATCGCACCGACCGCGGCGGCGCGCGGAGGGCCCGTCGTCGCAGCGTGGCGGGATGGCTCGCCCGCACCGAGCGGCGAGGTGGAAGGCATGGCCGTGCACCGGCGAGGGCGCCGCGGCGGACGGCGCCGGGACCGGGCCCGGAGGCGGATGGGCGCGCCCCCGGGTCCCCGATCGCGCGCACCGTCTCCGTGCCCGGCCGGCGGAACGGAGCGGGGCATCTTACCGCTCGGGCATCCGCCCGGGCGGGCACGGTGGCGTCGACCTCGACGGCCCCGTCCCCGTGCGTGTGCCGGTGCGGCGGCGCCACCGTCTGCCCGGGCGCTGCCGTGCAGGTCCCGGCTTGAGCGCGGGTGCCGGTGCGGCGGATTGCCTGCTTGGCGGCTCCAGCTGCGGGGTCGGATGCATGCCCGAGCGACGGTTGTGGAAAGGCACCGGGCATCGCGTCGGAGCTGTCGGGCCACAGGTGCCCAGCCCGCCGGGACCGGAGACGGCGCGCTCTCCCCGGCCACTCCCCGCCTTTGGTCGGATGCCCCTCCCGGAGCGCCGGGTTCGCCGCATTGGATGAAACCAAGATGCTCCGGCGGGTGCCCGTGCCGTGCGCGTCGAGACACGGGTCCCGAGAGCGTGGGATTGACTCTGGACCCTCCGCGAGGGCCCGGTGAGCGCCCACGCTATCGCGACCGTGCCATGGCGACTGAGACCCGAATCCCACGGTGGGCCCCGGCATCGCATGGCCGGATGCGGGGCACGCCCGGGTGGGCGCGGACGGCAGGCCGCGGGACGCACGCGGGCGCGCGGGTCGCGGCACCGCCGGGTGCAGGTCATCGGGCGTGCGCGGGTTGCCGCAGGGCATGCCCCCCCGCAGGGGCGTGCCCGGGCCATGGCACAGCCGGGCGCAAGTCACCGGGCGCGCGCGGGCCATGTCACGCCTGGTGCGGGCACCAGACTCAGAAGAAGACTTCAGAGCTCCATCTGGATCTCTGATTAACCTTGCCCGAGGAATTAGGGTTTTTGGTTTTTAATAAGAGTTGACTAGATCAACTTAATTTAGCTTGAGTCTACATTACCTGCATTTTATTTTGTTGAGTCATGTTGACTCAGTAGTGGACTAGGGTTTCAACCTGGGATGTTACACTTTCTTCCAAGACCAGGCAAGTGGACACCACACTCCCAGCCACACTCCCAGTCCAGGGGGTGCCATATCTACATCCAGCAGCTTTTGGTCCCCACTCCACAGATGGCAACTTCCTTCTCTCATGTGCCAGATAAAGAGATGTCCACCAAGAGACCACAAATCAAGGGGGCGGCCAAGACTTTCCCAAGAAACCCAAAGCAAAGAAGGGAAGAAATCCTCTTGGAAGAGAGCTTCAAGGGGGCGCCCACTACCTGCCAAAGATATCCAAAACAAAGATGGGAAGGACCTTGACTTAGGGAGGAAGAAAAGGAGGAGTCCAAAAGAGTTGATCCAGGGAAGGAAGAAAATTTTTCTTGAAGATCCAAGCAAGGTGGCGCCATCTACCTGCCTTTTATAACCAAATCCAATTTTTTTGGTACTTTGGCCGACCATATGTGAAGGATTTGCACTAATTTGTAGATCCCCTCCTTTAGTCCCACATGGGAAGATGTGAAACCCTCCTCCCTTGTAAAGCCTTATAAATTAAACCCTCTTGTAAGTTTAAAAAAATCAGATGAATGAAAGAAATTTTTTTTATGAGCAAACTTGTGTTTTCTCTTTTCCGCACTGCTTCCAGGTGTTGAGCTCCGTGAGGGAGTAAATCTGGGTTCCCCTGGAACCTTGAGGAGGTGAGAGATCTCCAAAACCCCAAACCCTAGGTTAGCCACTCCACTCCCAAACCCTAGCCGCCATCACCCTTCTCTTTCCACCAAGCCCTAGTCTATTTTCCTTCTCACGGCCACCATCTCCAAGTCCAGGCCGACCACCAGCATCCAGCCCCAGTCCAGATACTGCAGATCTACAACAATTCTAAGAGGAAGTCAGATCAGCCTCCAGGAGAATTCGATTTCAGCAACTTTAGCTTTCAAGTTCTTCAACCTGGTAAAATCTTTTCTTGAGTTTCTGAATTCCATCATTTGTTCCTCTTCTTTCCCAGATCTTGAGTCCAGGAGAAGCCGACCAAACCATGAGACCAGTATTGGAGGATCCATTGCGAAGATAGCCAACTCCGAGGATCCCACAATCTGCTCGAGAGAGTTCTTCCACCAAATCATGAGAAGATCACTGTCTGTTAGTAAACCATCTCTTCTCTCTATTTCTGTTCTGTTGAAAGTTCAGAGCGAAACCCTAGGTCTGGGAGTTTCTCAACCCCCAGCGATCCGTTACTTCTGAACTACTCTGATAATTTAGTTTCTTCTAAACTGTGCTTTCAATCCTTACCTAGTTTCCTTCAACGTAGTTTAGCTTTACTTTGAGTCGAAGCCAATTTCTGAAAAATATATATAAAAAAAAAAAAAAATTAATTTTAATTTTACTTTCGCATACGCTTCTTTGTTCTTTGTTCTGCATCAACGCCGGGCGCGAGGCCCCGGATGCGCACAAGGGCACGGCGGGCTCGGGCGCGCGCGGGTCGTGGCACTAGCGCGCGCGCGTCGTGGCACGGCGCGCGCGGGTCACCGGGCGCTCGCGCACGGGCCATGGCACGGAAGCGCGCGGGTCACGGCGCTGCCATGCGCAGGGCGACGGGCGCGTGCGCGGGTCATGGCACCGCCGGGCGCGAGGCACCGGGCACGCACAAGGGCACGGCGGGCTCGAGCGCGCGCGGGTCATGGCACGGGGCGTGCGCGGGTCACGGCGCTGCCATGTGCAGGGCAACGGGAGCGCGTGCACGTGGGTCGTGGCACGGGCGTGCGCGGGTCAAGCCACCGCCGGGCGCGCACAAGGGCACTGCGGGCTCGGGCATGCGCGGGGTCATGGCACGGGCGTGCGCGGGTCACGGGCGTGCGCAGGCGCGGGTCACGGCGCGGGCGGGCGCAGGTCACGGAGTGCCGTGCGCAAGTCAAGGGCGCGTGCCACGGCGCGGGCGTGCGCGGTTCACGGCACCGTCGGGCGCAAGGCAACGTGCGCGGGTCACGGCACTGGCGTGCGCGGGCCACGGCACGGGCGTGCGCGGGTCACGGAGCAGCCGGGCGCGGGACGCACGGCGCGCGCGCGGGTCGCGGCGCGGGCTTGCACGGGTCACCGGGCGTGCGCGCGGGCCACGGCACTGGCGAGCACGGGTCACGGCGCTTCCGGGCGCGGGTCACGGCACGGGAGTGCGCGGGTCACGGGCGCGCGCGCGGGTCACGGTGCCGCCGGCGCGCGCGCGGGTCAAGGTGCCGCCGGGCGCGCGAGCGCGGGTCATGGCACGGGCGCGCGCGGGTCACGGGGCCGCCTGGAGCGTGTCAACCGCGCGCGCCGGGTCGTGGCACGGGCTTGCACGGGTCACGGTGCTGCCGGGTGCGAGGGAGCCGGGCGCGGGCCATGGCAGGGCGGCGCAAGGCACGCGGGGTCGTGCCAAGGGCGTGCGCCGGTCACGGCACGGGCGGGTGCGAGGCACCGAGCTCGCACTAGGGTACGGCGCATGCCGGTCCTGGCACGGCGCGCGCTGGTCATGGCACGGGCCGGTGCATAGCACCGAGCGTGCGCGCGGGTCCTGGCACGGGCGTGAGCGGGCACGGCACTGCCGGGCGTGGGCGTGCACGGGTCGCGGCATCGCCGGGCGCAAGGCCACGGCCGCGCGCAAGGGAGCGGGCGTGCGCGGGTCATGGCACCGGCGGGCGCAAGGCCCCGGGCGTGCGCGGGTCGTGGCACCGTCGGGCGCAAGGGACCGGGCGCGGGCGGGCACGGCTCATGGCACCGGCGGGCGCAAGGCCCGGGCATGGGCAAAGAGCGGCCGGGCGTGCGCGGGTCACGACGCTGCCGGGCGCAAGGGGCAGCGCGCGGAGCGTGCACGGGTCATGGCACGGGCATGCGCGGGTCACCGGGCGCGGCGCGCGCCGGGTCATGGCACGGGAGTGCACGGGTCACCGGGTGCGCGCGCGCACGTGTCATGGCACGGGCGTGCACGGGTCATGGTACGGGAGTGCACGGGTAACCCAGCGCGCGCGCCCGGGTCATGGCACGGGCGTGCGCGGGTCCCGGCACCGTCGGGCTCGAGTCCAGGGCGCGCGCAAGGGCGCGGGCATGCGCGGGTCCTGGCACCACCGGGCTCGAGTCCCAGGGCGCGCGCACGGGCGCGGGGCACCGGGCACGCGCACGGGCGGGCGCGGGCGCGGGTCCTGGCAGCGCGGGGACCAGGCGCGCGCACGGGCGCGGGCGCTCGCGCGGTCCTGGCAGCTCCCGGCATGGGGCACCGGGAGCGCGCACACGGCGCGGGCGGGCGCGGTTCCTGGCAGCGCAGGCGCGGGGCACCTGGCGCGCGCAGGGCGCGGGGCACCAGGTGCGCGCACGGGCGCGGGCGGGCGCGGGTCCTAGTGGTGCAGGGCACGGGGAACGAGCGCGGGCGGGCGCGGGGCACCGTGCGCGCGCACGGGCGCTGGTCCTGGCCGCGCAGGGCGCGGGGCACCGGGCGTGCGCACGGGCGCGGGCGGGGCGGGGTCCTGGCAGCGCCGGGCGCGGGGCACCGGGCGCGCGCATGGGTGCGTGCGGGCGCGGGTCCTGGCAGAGCCGGGCGCGGGACAACGGGCACGCGCACGGGCGCGGGGCGCGGGTCCTGGCAGCGCGGGGCGCGGGTCATGCGAGGTGCGCAAGGACGCGGGGCATGCCCCCGAATTTGCAATGCTGCTCGAGACCCAGGAACCCCCGGGGTGGACCTTGGCCGGATGCCCCGGGCGTGGCGCGGGTCTTGGCCACCCCGATGCGCGTCCCGCGCGCGTCCAGCCCTCCCCCACTTCTGCAACGTTGCTCGCGACCCTTGGGTACTCTCCCGGGTATCTGTTTTGGATTTTCTGCTCGTGCGGCGCGCGTCCAGCCTCCATGGACTCGCGTCCTGGCTGCGCTTGTGATCGCGCCCGTGTCGTGCCCTCCGGGACTCGCATCCTGTGCTATGTGGTTCCGAGTCCTGGCCGCCCTTTTGCCCCGCGCATGGTGTGCGCGTCCTGGACATCCTGGACTCGCGTCCGGGGTGCGCTGGGTGCTCTATCGTGCTTGGGCCGTCCGTGACTCGGGTCCAACGACATTTGGGCGCGAGTCTTGGTCCTCCCTTGCATTTGCAAGCTAGCTTTTGTGCCTCGGAACACCTCGGGATGCCCCTTCTACACACGCCCCTTCCGAGTGCCGGATCTTCGCGGCCGCGCGCGCGTGGAACCATGGTCGGTGCCGTCCGGTCCGGTCCGGTCGACGTCCCGGTCCTTCGGCTCCGTCCGGATCCTTCGGGCGAAAACGCGGCTGGGCGCGTGCGGAACCAAGGTCGGTGTCCTCCGGTACGGTCGACCTCCCGGTCTCGCTCCTTCGGCTCCGTCCGGATCCTTCGGGCGAAACGCGGCCGCGGCGCGCGCGGAACCTAGGTCGGTGTGCGATGGTCCGGTCGACCTCCCGGTCCCGCTCCTTCGGCTCCGTCCGGATCCTTCGGGCGAAACGCGGCCGCGCGCGCGCGGAACCAAGGTCGTGTGTGCGATGGTCCGGTCGACCTCCCGGTCCCGCTCCATCGGCTCCGTCTGGATCCTTCGGGCGAAATCGCGGCCGCGCGCGCGCGAACCAAGGTCGGTTTTCGATGGCCGGTCGACCTCCTGGTCCCGCTCCTTCGCTCCGTCCGGATCCTTCGGGTGAAAACGTGGCCGCGCGCGCGCGGAACATAGGTCGGTGTGCGATGGTCCGGTCGACCTCCCGTTCCCGCTCCTACGGCTCCGTCCGGATCCTTCGGGCGAAAATGCGGCCGCGCACGCGCGGAACCAAGGTCGGTTTTAGATGGTCCGGTCGACCTCCCTGTCTCGCTCCATCGTCGCCGTCCGATCCCTCGGCGAAAAATGCGGCCGCGCGCGCGCGGAGCCAAGGTCGGTGTGCTCTTTGGTCCGGTCAACCTCCCGGTCCCGCTCCATCGTTGCCGTCCGGATCCCTCGGGTGAAAAACGCGGCCGCGCACGCGTGGAACCAAGGTCGTTGTGCGATGGTGGTGTGGGCACCAGGTTAACAAAAAGACTTCAACCCATCCAAAAGTCCTTATGGTTGGAGTAACAAATCATGTCAATATTTTATTTCAAAATAAATGTAATCAAGGACAGGTTAGTCCGCTGTTGGGTCAGTCAATCCAGTCAACTCACTTTTGAAGACTTATCAAGAAGCAACTCGGGCTTCAAAGTACCACTTCATCACTTCACCACCAATGGAGCCCACACTTGAAGACACATCACCACCCTAGAGCCGACTCTTGAAGGCACATCACCACCACCTTGGAGCCGACTCTTGCCACCTCATCAGACACCTCACCACTAAAGGAGCTGACTCTTAATCAAGTCCCAAGGAGCCAATTCTTGAAGAAAGTCAATTAGTCAAAGTCCAAAGTCATGGAGATGGTCAAATTGTCAAAATCAAGAAGGAGGTCAAATCACCAAGTCCAAGTTTTTGAAGATGGTCAACCAAGTCAAGCCTTAGCATGTCATTTGAATTTAAATTCATGCTTGGCCGACCAAAGCTCTCCAAAGCAAGGGTGGTCGGCCAAAGTGAGGGGGGACCACTCCTCCAAATCATATCAAACCTATTCCCACAATTCTCTCCTTATTCCATGTAACTTCCCCATGATATCCTCCACCAAATTAGGTTAGTTTGAATTCAAATGTAAGTCTTTAAAAAGCCTTGGGCATGAGAAATGTGGGAGATTGATAAATGAATGAAAAAAAAAGCTCTTTCTTCTATGTGAAGGTCTTGGCTATGTGCCCCTCTTTGGCTTTGTGCCTAGGTTTCTTTTAGGTCTATGTGACCTTGTTTCTCTCTTCCTCTTCCTCCTCTTTTCTCCACTTCAAACACTTTCTTTCCATTGCATCTCTCAAAGAAGATCAAGTTCGCATCAAAGTTCAAGAAGAAATCAAGCCAAGAATCAAGTGATCAAGCAAGGAGCCGGTTCTCCAACCCTAGGAATCAGAAAGGAGTCGATTCCCTCAAGAAGAAGAAGCCTTCATCCATCCTTCAACCCATCATTCTTCCTTCTTTAATTTGAGTTCTTTAGCTTGTTTCTAATCCCAGGTTTCTTTGTGACAGGGCCTCCGGAATCCAGACTTTAGAAGAAGGAACTTCTTGCCAGAACCCAGAATGCTGAGTGAGCCACCAAGTGGTGTATTTTGGTCATCCTAGAACTTACCTTGAGAGAAATCCTTTGGATTGATCAAGGTCAGGTAATCCCTAACTTCTTAGGGTTTGGATTATTAAAAAAGTAGGACTAGCTTAATTTAGATGGTTAATTTACTATGGTAGATCATTATTATTCTGTTTAGTCCACTCTAGATTTGCGTTTAATCATATTGAGTTGTGTTCATTAAATTCCTAGTCATTATAGTTCGATTAGCCATATGCTTAAGAAATTAATTAGATTGATCTTTAACTAATCTCCTTTAGAATATTTAGTCTCATTCCTTCATCTCATAAAGCATTTTTTTTCATTTCTTCTTCCCATCATTTTTGGTATCAGAGCAGGTTGATTAGGGCATATCTGTGTTTAGGGTTTGCATCGATTTATCTTTGGTGCTATAAGATTATAGCCAACCCTTGCATTGCAAAACCAAGATGAAATCAGGTTGTCCTACTATAAGGTGGATCCTTATAGTGTAAGGTTGTCCTATCTTGGTCATTGCTTTGGACTACATAGAAGAATTCTATGTAAGTCTGATTTTTCCCTGCTTGCTGTAATTAGGTGTAGGCTGACTGTAATCCGCCTGCAGCTCCAAAGGCAAGTAGTGCATTTTTCTTTGACATATTTTTTTTTCTTGTTCCATTTTAAGTTGTTTATCACCGTTTAAAATTTCAGCTTCAGAAAAAAATTACAAAAAAAATGAAAATTCCTGCAGTCCGATAGTGTCATTAGGTTTTCTGTTCTGTTCTTGAGCTTTTAGTGCCTTTATTCAGGATCTGCCTAGAACAGTCTAGATTTTATTTTGAAATTCTGCTTCACCTGGTATGACATCTATAAGTTAGGAGTTCTCATTAATTTTTTTCAAATTTTTTTGACGTTTTTTACTGCACCTTCCAACATCACTTTCGAACTGCAACACACCACTCTGCATCAGTAATTTAGTCATGCATTCATTTCATGATTAAGCTATCTAAGGGCATGAAATTAACATAAGGTCAGGAAGTAATTACCTGTCCTTAGCCCAAAAAACCACCTCCCTTCATCATTCGAACCCAATCCTTAATTAAAATCAATTAGACCTAATACCCTAGTGGGTTAGGGACACCAACAGGTCGGGTTCGAATTAGAAATCAAGTTGATTGTATTAGCTAGTTAGTGTGTGCTTATTAACTTGGTGTCTAGGATTGGTGTGTAAGGGCTTGTGGTTTGATCCACCTACCTGGCCAATCTCTGATTGGTGTCTAAGGTTGGTATTCAGGGATCTCCAGCTCCCCTTCCACCTACCTGGCCAAGTGATATAAGTTACTACTGGTTAGTTAGTCTTTCAATTGGGTTCTTAACTTGTGCTCTAGGTCTAGGAGCCATAGTCGTTCGAGTGCATCATTTTCATGACCACTAGATCAGGAACACCATTCCACCGTTCACAAGATCAACCAAGTTCGTCCATGGACCCTAATATGGAGAGTCTCATGAAGTCTATGATAGAGCAAATGGCTACAATGAATGCTAAGCTTGATCGGGTCGAGGATAGAATAGGGGTCCTAGAGGAAGCTAGGTTAACTCCAACTGAACCACCATCTCCCAGATTACCTCCAGACCATCCCAGAGCCCAACGGCAAGAACGCACTCCTGACCCAACCCATAGAAGGCCACAACACGATTTTGATGATCACACCCCTGACTTTAATCAAAGAAGGCATCACCATGAAAATTTCGATCAGGATGACCGGGCCTTAAGGAACATCCGTCTAGATGCACCAACTTTTGAAGGAAGCTTAGATCCTAAGGTGTATATAGATTGGGAGGCTGACATGGACCAGTATTTTGATTGGTATGACATGTCAGATGAGAGGAGATTCAAATTTGCTAAGATCAGGCTGGTTCGACAGGCTAGACTACATTGGGGAAATGTAGAGCGCACGATTAGACAGAGGGGAGATGTACCGGTAAGCACATGGAGAGATATGAAGAGAAAACTTAGAGAAAAATACCTACCCATGTCTTATCAAGAGAGATTACTAGATCAGTGGCAACGGTTAACACAAGGAAACAAAACCGTCTCTGAGTATGTCACCAAATTTGACGAGTTTGTCATGCGGTGCAACGTGGTCGAGTCGGAGGCAGCCACTTTGTCTAGGTTTAGATCAGGGCTGAATGAAGACATCAAGGGGAATTATTTTTGAGGGAAGTCCATGATTTAGAGCAGGCATATCAGGTTGCCATGGACTATGAGAGATTTCAGAGGAGATCTACTTTTAGGAAACCAGAGCCCTCTAGGTTCAGTCCACTTGCTAGTAGACCCAGTTCGGTTCCTACTCCCACAGCTAAGCCTAGGTCCAGCTCAAATCCAATTCCTAGGCCCAATTCAGCCACCCCATCTAGAGAAGATAAAGGAAAAGGGCCTGAAAGTCAAGGTAGGACAAGTCAAGTATGTTATAAGTGCCGTCAACCGGGTCATTATATGAGTCAGTGTCCCTCTAGAGCTTTACACATTGGTGAAGTAGAGGAAGAAGGCTTAGAGCATTTAGAGAATGGTGACGAAGAAGTGTATGAAGCAGAAGATTGCTTAGCTGATGAGTATGAGGGAGATGAGGAAAATTTGGACTCATCAGATTTACTAGGAGTCGTTAGGTGTATCATGACACAGACCAAAGAACAAGAAGACTGGCGTAGGACTAACATCCTACAAACATTTGTCAAAATTAAGGAAAAGGTCTGTAAGATTGTGATAGATAGTGGAAGCTGTGTCAACGCCATTTCCACTAGTGCAGCAAAGAGTTTAGGGTTATCCGTTGTACCACATCCCAATCCATATAAGGTATCCTGGATAGACTCTACATCTATTCCAATCAAGCTACGGTGCCAAGTCCAAATCCAAATTCAATCCTATCAAGATAAGGTCTGGTGTGATGTGCTTCCTATGGGAGTAAGTAGCATCATCTTAGGCAGGCCATGGCTGTTTGATCATGATGTGACCATCTTTGGTCGGTCAAACTCCTGTGCTTTCAATTTTAATGGCAAGAGAATTGTCATTCATCCAAAAGAGCCTAAGGACAATGTCAGGAGAGGAACCAGTAGCTTGAAGGAAAAGAAAACTGGATTAAATCTGATAGGTGCAAAAGAAATAGAACAAGATATCCAAGAGGGAGCACCTATTTGGGTGGTAGCAGCAAAAGAGGTTAAGGACCACACACCTATAGAACACCCTCCAGAGGTGGTCCAATTATTAGAAGAGTATAAGGACGTATTTCCCGAAGATCTTCCCGATAGCCTTCCACCTTTAAGGGACATACAGCATGTCATAGATTTAGTCCCCGGGGCAACTTTACCTAATTTGCCTCACTATAGGATGAACCCAGCTGAACATCAGGAAATGCAGAAACAGATTGGGGAATTACTTAGGAAGGGGTTTATTAAGGAAAGTCTAAGTCCTTGCGCAGTCCCCGCATTGTTAACCCCTAAGAAGGATGGTACTTGGCGGATGTGTGTAGATAGCCGAGCCATCAATAAGATTACGGTGAAGTATAGGTTCCCGATCCCACGACTTGACGACATGTTAGATATGATAGCCGGAGCAACAATTTTCTCCAAAATTGATTTAAAGAGTGGCTATCATCAGGTTAGAGTTAGACCTGGGGATGAATGGAAGACCGCTTTCAAGACTAAAGATGGATTATATGAGTGGTTAGTCATGCCATTCGGTCTTTCCAACGCACCCAGCACATTTATGAGGATCATGAATCAGGTGTTGAAAGCCTTCATAGGAAAATTTGTTGTGGTCTATTTTGATGATATCCTTATATATAGCCAAACCAAGGCAGACCACTTAGATCACCTGAGCCAAGTTTGTCAAGTTCTTAGAAAAGATAGCCTCTATGCCAATATCAAAAAGTGTGACTTCCTCACACATAGAGTCATCTTTCTAGGATTTGTAGTTACTTCTGAAGGAGTGTCAGCTGACCCAGAGAAAGTCAAATCCATAGTAGAATGGCCTGTACCCAAGAACATCCATGAAGTACGTAGTTTCCATGGTCTAACCACTTTCTATAGGAGGTTTATTAGGGGATTCAGTACGATAGTGGCACCCATCACTGATTGCATTAGGAAAGGAAATTTTGAATGGACTAGAGCGGCTGATAAAGCTTTCCTAATGATTAAAGAGATAATGACACAAGCACCTGTTTTAAGGCTTCCGGATTTTTCCAAATTATTTGAGGTCGCTTGTGATGCTTCTGGGGTTGGAATTGGAGGAGTTTTAAGTCAAGAGAATCACCCAGTAGCATTCTTTAGTGAGAAGTTGAATGATGCGAGACTAAGGTATTCAACCTATGATAAGGAGCTATATGCGGTAGTACAAGCTTTACGCTATTGGCGTCACTACCTTTTACCGCAGGAATTTGTTTTATTTTCTGATCATGAAGCTCTTAGGTTCCTTAGTTCTCAGAAGAAGTTGAACCCTAGGCACGGGAAATGGGTAGAGTTCATACAAGGGTACACGTTCGTTCTGAAACATCGTGCCGGTACTGAGAATCGAGTTGCTGATGCATTAAGCCGTCGATCTATGTTGATGAATACTGTGAGGACTGAGATAGTAGGATTTGATAGGTTGAAGAGTGAGTATTCTACATGCCCTGACTTTGGTCATATCTATCACTCCCTCCAACAAGGTCCGTCTAGTGAACATAGCGATTACATTCTATTAGATGGATACCTTTTCAAGGAAAATAGGCTGTGCATTCCCAAAACTTCTGTTAGGGAATTTCTGATCTGGGAAGCCCATGCTGGAGGATTAGCTGGACATTTTGGTAGAAACAAAACCATCTTGGCTATGGAGGATCAATTTTTCTGGCCTAGTCTTAAGAAGAATGTTGCCCAGATAGTAGCCCAGTGTCGAACCTGTGCGGTAGCAAAGCACCAAAAACAAAACACTGGTTTGTACACACCTTTACCTGTCCCTGAAGGTCCGTGGCAAGACATTAGTATGGATTTCGTGACAGGTCTCCCTAGAACTCCCAAGAAACATGATTCTATCTTTGTGGTTGTCGATCGATTTTCTAAGATGGCGCACTTTATTCCGTGTTCTCAGACTTTAGATGCGTCAAAAGTGGCCAAACTTTTCTTGGATCATATCGTTAAGCTTCATGGTTTACCTAGAACCATTGTGTCAGATAGAGATGTCAAGTTCACCAGTTACTTCTGGAAAACCCTCTGGCACATGTTAGGTACCAAACTGAAATTCTCTACAGCCTATCACCCTCAAACTGATGGCCAAACCGAGGTTGTAAACCGAAGCTTAGGTAATCTATTGAGGTGTTTAGTTGGAGAAAACTTAGGGAACTGGGATCTTTTACTTCCTCGTGCTGAGTTTGCTTATAATAGCTCAGTCAATAGATCTATTGGGAAGAGTCCATTTGAAGTGGTCCATGGATATAAACCTAAGAGACCTTTAGATCTAGTCCCATTACCAGCACATGCACGGGTGTCGGAATCCGCCGAATCATATGCACAGCATCTTAAGGACTTGTATAAGGAGATTAGCCAAAAGATTCAAACAAGCAATGAATTTTATAAGCATACGGCTGATCTACATAAACGGCTTAAAGAATTTAATGAAGGGGATTTAGTAATGATTAAACTCAAACCAGAGAGGTTTCCACCCGGAACAATGAAGAAACTCCATGCCCGGGGAGCCGGACCCTTCAGAATAATAAAGAGAATTGGATCTAATGCTTATGTAGTAGATTTACCATCTAGTTATGGCATTAGTTCTACTTTTAATATTTCTGACCTCAAAGAATACAAGGAACCTGTACCAATACCTGATGAGCTTTTTGGTCCTAGTGTATCCTTTGAGAGTGATGTCCCAAATGAGTGTCCACCACCAAATATTCCTGAGCAAAGAGAGAGTGTTGAAAGAATCTTGGATGACCAGATTATCACCACTAGAAATAAGGGCTACCAACGCTATCTGATTCGATGGCAAGGACGTCCTGAATCTGAAGACTCCTGGATCACCCGAGAGGACCTGCAACAAATCGACCCGGATATAATAGAAACATATCACTCGACAGGGTCGAGTTCCTCCCACCCTGGGAGAATTGGTGTGGGCACCAGGTTAACAAAAAGACTTCAACCCATCCAAAAGTCCTTATGGTTGGAGTAACAAATCATGTCAATATTTTATTTCAAAATAAATGTAATCAAGGACAGGTTAGTCCGCTGTTGGGTCAGTCAATCCAGTCAACTCACTTTTGAAGACTTATCAAGAAGCAACTCGGGCTTCAAAGTACCACTTCATCACTTCACCACCAATGGAGCCCACACTTGAAGACACATCACCACCCTAGAGCCGACTCTTGAAGGCACATCACCACCACCTTGGAGCCGACTCTTGCCACCTCATCAGACACCTCACCACTAAAGGAGCTGACTCTTAATCAAGTCCCAAGGAGCCAATTCTTGAAGAAAGTCAATTAGTCAAAGTCCAAAGTCATGGAGATGGTCAAATTGTCAAAATCAAGAAGGAGGTCAAATCACCAAGTCCAAGTTTTTGAAGATGGTCAACCAAGTCAAGCCTTAGCATGTCATTTGAATTTAAATTCATGCTTGGCCGACCAAAGCTCTCCAAAGCAAGGGTGGTCGGCCAAAGTGAGGGGGGACCACTCCTCCAAATCATATCAAACCTATTCCCACAATTCTCTCCTTATTCCATGTAACTTCCCCATGATATCCTCCACCAAATTAGGTTAGTTTGAATTCAAATGTAAGTCTTTAAAAAGCCTTGGGCATGAGAAATGTGGGAGATTGATAAATGAATGAAAAAAAAAGCTCTTTCTTCTATGTGAAGGTCTTGGCTATGTGCCCCTCTTTGGCTTTGTGCCTTGGTTTCTTTTAGGTCTATGTGACCTTGTTTCTCTCTTCCTCTTCCTCCTCTTTTCTCCACTTCAAACACTTTCTTTCCATTGCATCTCTCAAAGAAGATCAAGTTCGCATCAAAGTTCAAGAAGAAATCAAGCCAAGAATCAAGTGATCAAGCAAGGAGCCGGTTCTCCAACCCTAGGAATCAGAAAGGAGTCGATTCCCTCAAGAAGAAGAAGCCTTCATCCATCCTTCAACCCATCATTCTTCCCTTCTTTAATTTGAGTTCTTTAGCTTGTTTCTAATCCCAGGTTTCTTTGTGACAGGGCCTCCGGAATCCAGACTTTAGAAGAAGGAACTTCTTGCCAGAACCCAGAATGCTGAGTGAGCCACCAAGTGGTGTATTTTGGTCATCCTAGAACTTACCTTGAGAGAAATCCTTTGGATTGATCAAGGTCAGGTAATCCCTAACTTCTTAGGGTTTGGATTATTAAAAAAGTAGGACTAGCTTAATTTAGATGGTTAATTTACTATGGTAGATCATTATTATTCTGTTTAGTCCACTCTAGATTTGCGTTTAATCATATTGAGTTGTGTTCATTAAATTCCTAGTCATTATAGTTCGATTAGCCATATGCTTAAGAAATTAATTAGATTGATCTTTAACTAATCTCCTTTAGAATATTTAGTCTCATTCCTTCATCTCATAAAGCATTTTTTTTCATTTCTTCTTCCCATCAGATGGTCTGGTCGACCTCCCGGTCCCGCTCCATTGCCTTCGTCCGGATCCTTCGGACGAAATTGCGGTCGCGCGTGCACGGAACCAAGGTCGGTGTGCGATGGTCCGATTGACCTCCCGGTCCCGCTCCATCGCCTCCGTCCGGATCCTTCGGGCGAAATCGCGGCCGCGCGCACGCGGAACCAATGTCGGTTTTCGTTGGTTTGGTCGACCTCCCGGTCCCGCTCCATCGTCGCCGTCCGGATCCCTCGGGCGAAAAACGTGGCTGCGCGCGCGCGGAACCAAGATCGGTGTGCTCTTTGGTCCGATCGACCTCCCGGTCCCGCTCCATCATCGCCGTCCGGATCCCTCGGGCGAAAAACGCGGCCGCGCGCGTGCGGAACCAAGGTCGTTGTGCGATGGTCCGGTCGACCACCCGGTCCC
>CM038045.1:109896982-109909482 GCA_021397845.1 Areca catechu
GATTTTCGTTTTTCCGACGAGGAGGACTCTCAGAAAAACTTCAGGAAGAATCGCGACTTTTGGAGACGGATTTGCGACCGAAAAGCGACGGATCTTTTCCTTAATTTTTTCTGGCCATCAGATCCAGATCCAAGGGCACCAGACAAGGATCTGAATCGCCCCTTTTCAGATTTTTCTCCGACGTTTTCTTTCTCACGCGTTTTAAGAGAAGTCCACGCGCGTGGACTCTCTTTCTTGGCGCGCGCGGGTGAGAAAAGGGAGGGGGCGGCTTGGAGAGAGGGTCTCAGTGAACTAAATTCATTTGGGTTCAGCCATGGGTTAGCCCAATGTCCTAAAAAAAAAATTGGACCTTAATCTGGTTCAATTAGAACCCAATTAAGCCCAATTCGGAACCAAATTCGAATCTGATTCGAATAGAAATTTGGTCTACAACACATGCTAGTGTGTTTATCCTGCAAACATGATTTAATTTCAAATTAAATCCTTCATCAATTTTCTTTTGTGTGTGACCCATTGGGTTCCACACCTAGCCAGCAGTAGGTCCGAGTGCTATTTGACTTAATTCGGTTAGATCTCAACTAAGCCGATTTAGGTCAACTCAAACTAGCTCGACTCGGTCAATTAGAATCTAATTCAAATTGACTGATTTGAATTACCATGACTCAATCATATACCTACAAGACAAGATTGACGTCTAGCAACGTATCATGTCTACCCGGAAGATGTGGAATTTTGGTGGAATTACCAAAATACCCTTCAGTGTTGAGTTACCGGGCAATTCAGTCCTTTGATCAACTTGCATCCCGAATATGATTATGAATATGGATACTTGTCAAATCCAATTTTCATATTCATCCCTAGCTCAATCTTTATAATGATGATTCAGTAATGAACCATTAGAAAATAACTCTAATGTTCATACTTTGATCAAAGGTTTCCTGAATCCATCATTTGAAATTTACTGGATGCTATTCCCTCTTACTAGGGCTGATCAATTCCTTGTTGACCTACTCACAACCTCCATATACAATCCACCATAACCAGTATCACCTCGTGCATGACTCAGTGTCATGATTGATTGCGAACCAAAGTATGGATTCATATATATAAGGTACTATGGTAGTCTCAGGTCAAAGGACCACATGCACTACTCCCACTATGAGAATTATCTATTGACAAACAGATAAGGTTCCATTAGATATTCTCTATCTGGATCAATTCAGTGAACTCATTCTCTAATGAACACTCACATCCTAGTATTAGTGTCAAAATTCATATATATAGGTACTATGGTAGTCTCAGGTCAAAGGACCACATGCACTACTCCCACTATGAGAATTATCTATTGACAAACAGATAAGGTTCCATTAGATATTCTCTATCTGGATCAATTCAGTGAACTCATTCTCTAATGAACACTCACATCCTAGTATTAGTGTCAAACACAAGTGACTGTGAGATCAGTCACCCTTATTACAAAACATATATAGGATGTGCTGGTCTTGCCGGAAACATTGATCCCCAACTCAATGTCCCATCGACCAGGAATATTTTAGATTAGGGTTTTAAGGCTTTAGGTCTCACTGGTATGATCTCATCATAACCCTAGAACCATAGCCCTAATCTATGGGGTTCATCATAAAATCAAAAAGACACAGCAAATGATGAAACTAATGCCTTTATAAAATATCAATTCATTGATTTTGGGATCAAAATTATAATATTTCAATTGGCTTTCAGGGCACAATCTTTCAATCTCCCACTTGCACTAAAGCCAATCGCCTTTAAATCTTAACCCCATACAATCAAGGTGGCGATCAAACTCTCGCTGTGATAGAGCCTTAGTGAACGGGTCTGCTACGTTGTTCTTCGTTTCTACCCTTTTAATGCAGACTTCTTGTCTTTCGACAATCTCTCGAACGAGATGGAAGCGCCTCAGAATGTGCTTTGATTTGTGATGAGCTCTTGGTTCCTTTGCTTGAGCAACAGCCCCCGTATTATCACAGTAAAGTGATACTGGACCTTCAATCTCAGGAACTACGCCCAACTCTGATATGAACTTCTTCATCCAGACAGCTTCCTTGGCAGCTTCACTAACAGCAATGTACTCTGCCTCAGTTGTTGAGTCAGCTACAGTTTGCTGTTTAGAACTTTTCCAGCTTACAGCTCCTCCATTAAG
The DNA here is from genome assembly GCA_021397845.1 of Areca catechu. Lineage (NCBI taxonomy): Eukaryota > Viridiplantae > Streptophyta > Magnoliopsida > Arecales > Arecaceae > Areca > Areca catechu. The sequence goes on from CM038045.1 coordinate 109,899,162, forward strand.
GGTAAAAACATACCCAGATATAGATTTGCTGTCATCTGATCTGATTGAAAACTAGAATCTGAATAAGCTTCTAGTTTAAGATCAGATCCTCCGTATATTAGAAAAATATCCTTAGTTCTTCTTAAGTACTTAAGAATATTTTTCACAGCCTTCCAATGATCCTCTCCTGGATCAGCCTGAAACCTGCTGGCTATACCTAAGGCATATGCCACATCAGGCCTAGTACATAACATAGCATACATAATAGACCCTACTGCCGAAGCATAAGGTACCGAATTCATTCTATTTCTTTCTTCAGGTGTCTTAGGAGACATCTTCTTAGAAAGATGTATGCCATGACCAATAGGTAAGTAACCTCTTTTACTTTCCTCCATGCTAAATCTTTTTAGCACTTGGTCAATGTACCTAGACTGGGATAAACCTAGCATCCTCCTAGATCTATCTCTATAGATCTTGATGCCTAGTATATAAGATGCTTCTTCCAAGTCTTTCATGGAAAACTGTTTAGATAACCATACCTTGACTGATTGTAACATTGGGATATCATTCCAATGAGGAGTATGTCATCTACATACAGAACCAAGAAAACTATGGCACTCCCACTAGTCTTCTTGTACACACAAGGTTCATCCTCATTTTTGATAAAGTCAAATTCTTTGACTGTCTTATCAAATCGGATGTTCCAACTCCTAGATGCTTGCTTTAATCCATAAATAGATTTCTTTAGCCTACATACCTGATTAGGTTTAGTCTCCAAGACAAAACCTTCTGGCTGTGACATATAAACCTCTTCCTCAAGGAAACCATTGAGGAATGCAGTTTTCACATCCATCTGCCAGATTTCATAATCATGATATGCTGCTATAGCAAGCATGATCCGAATAGATTTGAGCATGGCAACAGGAGAAAATGTTTCATCATAATCTATTCCCTGTTTTTGTCTGAAACCCTTAGCCACTAATCTGGCTTTATAAGTTTCAACTTGGCCATCTGTCCCAATCTTTTTCTTATAGACCCATTTGCATCCAATAGGGTTAACACTCTCTGGTGCATCAACCAAAGTCCAGACTTGGTTGACATACATGGAGTCCATTTCAGATCTCATGGCTTCCAGCCATTTGTCTGAGTCACTACTTATGACAGCATCCGTATATGTTAGAGGCTCATCATTATCAATGATTCGGGCTTCATTATTTTCAATAATGAACCCATACCTTTAGGTGCATGTCGCACTCTATCAGACTTACGGATAGGAGTGGTGTGTTCAGGTTCTATACTAACTGTGTTATGATTTTGTTGAGATGTATCTACTTGTTGAACTTCTTCAAGTTCAATATTTCTCCCACTGCCCTTTTGTAGGATGAATTCTTTTTCCATAAAAATGACATGCCTACTGACTAAAACCTTTTGTTCAGTAGGGTGGTAGAATAGATATCCTATACTATCTTTGGGATATCCAACAAATAGACATTTTTCTGCTCTAGCATCAAGCTTTTGTCCAAAATTTCTTTTGACATAAGCTGGACATCCCCATATCTTAAGGTGCTTAAGATTGGGTTTCTTTCCCCTCCATAACTCATATGGAATGCTAGATACAGATTTGGATGGTACTCTATTCAAAATATTAGCCACTGTTTCCAAGGCATATCCCCAGAAAGAAACAGGTAAGTCTGTGAAGCACATCATGGACCGTACCATATCTAATAAAGTATGATTTCTCCTTTCAGCAACACCATTTAATTGTGGTGTGTAAGGAGGAGTCCATTCAGAGATGATTCCCTTTTGTTTAAGGTGATCAAGAAACTCGGTGGATAAGTATTCACCTCCTCTATCTGATCGAAGGATCTTAATACTTTTCCCGTTTGTTTCTCTACCATACTTTGATACTCTAAAATTTTTCAAAAGCTTCGGACTTATGTTTCATTAGATACACAAATCCGTACCTTGAAAAATCATCAGTGAATGTGATGAAATATGAGTATCCACCCTTGGCCTGAGTTGTCATAGGTCCACATACATCAGTGTGTATGAGTCCTAATAACTCTGTTGTCCTTTCATTATGTCCACTAAATGGAGTCTTGGTCATTTTACCCATGAGACATGATTCACAAGTTCCTAATGATTCATAGTCATAAGGATTAAGGAATTTTTCCTTGTATAACTTGTTAATCCTCTGCTCACTAATATGTCCAAGACGACAGTGCCAAAGTAAAGTATTGTTTACTTCATCTCTTTTTCGTTTATTACTAACATGTAGTATATTATCATCAGAAGATAAAGTTAAGAGACCATTGCAAAATATGCCATTAAATATTATTTCATTAGAAAAACTGATTGAGCAGCCACTGCTCATTACATTCATAATATATCCTTGTTTAAGTAACAAGGGTACAGATATGATGTTTCTAATGATTCTAGGCATAAAATAACAATTCTTTAACTCTAAAATCTTCCCAGAAGGCAGCTTCAACATATAAGTCCCTACAGCTTCTGCTTGGATGGAATCTCCTCCAGCACCGTAGAGCTCGAAGTCGCCTTCCTTCAAAACTCTAATGTTCTGTAGTCCCTACAATGATTTGCAGATATGATGACCACAAGCAGTATCCAATACCCAAGAGTTTGAATTAGAAGTGTCTAATGACAAAATTGCATGTATCTCATACATACCTTTTGGTGCATTACTAGCACCAGGCTTCACACTTGCAAGGTAAACCTTGCAGTTTCTTTTCCAGTGACCCGGCTTGCCACAATGAAAGCAGGTCATTTGTCCGGAGGCCTTCTTTCCTTTCTTTTTCTTGATGCCCCCTTTTGGATTTAACCTCCTCTTGGAACCCTTTTTGCCTATTTTCTTCTTGTTTACACCATCCACAAGAAGAAGTGGAGCCTTATTTTTCTTTAAATGGCTCTCTGCTGTTTTTAACATATTCAACAGCTCAGGCAAGAAAGTGTTAAGTTTGTTCATATGATAATTAAGAACAAACTGTGAAAATGACTCTGGGAGTGACTGCAGGATTAAATCCTGATTCAACTCCCCATCCATAACAAAACCCAATTGACCCAATCGGGTGATTAGGTCAATAACCTTTAATACATGGTCTTGTACGGATGTACCTTCTGTCATCCTTGCACGGAATAACTGCTTAGATATTTCATATCTTGCAGTTCGACTATGTTCTCCATAAAGTTCTTTTAAATTGAGCAATATGGAGTTTGTGTCCATGCTATCATGTTGCCTCTGTAACTCATTGGTCATAGAGGCAAGCATTATACACTTGACAGTAAGTGAGTCATTTTGCCACGTGTTATATGTGGTCTTATCCTCTTGCGAGGCATCTTCCCCTAATGGTTCCAAGGTTGGGGTATCAAGAATATAAGAAATTCTTTCTTGGCTGAGTACTATCTTCAGGTTTCTCAACCAATCAACATAGTTTGGTCCAGTCAATTTATTTGCATCAAGAATGCTACGGAGTAAGAGTGAAGAGGCCATTTAATCTACATTAACAAACAACATTACATAAGCAGACAATCAATGTTGACAAAACATAATTAAATTAGGACTTTAACTTAATTTGTCTCCCACTATTTTATCAAGCATCATAACCCTCAATGTGATGATCGAGAAAACCCTAATTGGTTCTCTTAGTAGGGTTGAGATCCTAATTCCTTATAAAAGACCTTGTGTGTACACAACAAATCTTATATAAGTTCAAAGATAGGAAAACTCTTTCCAATTGTAATTCATACAATTCTCAACTTATCTTGGCCTCTAAAATATTAATAGCCTTGTGTGTGCACAACAAACTATAATATTTTAGTTAAGTTAGACCCTTCATTGCTATATAGTCATGATATTAATCATAATACCTTGTGTGTATACAACAAAGTATTATATCAAATCATTCCATAAGCATCAAATGTACCAAGCAAAAATTATGTTAGTCACCATAAAGAAAAAAGGCCTTGTGTGTACACAACAAACCTAATATGGATCATAACATAATAATGACTTGGCATGAAGGAAAGCCATATGTAGTGAATATTACACTGATCATATCAATCAATAATTAAGTTAATCATACCGGCCAGGTAAGTGGGAGAGTGGTGGGAGTCCCCCCGTTGCTTTCCTTAGACACCAATAAGAATTGGCCAGGTCAGTCAACGGAACCAATTAAAAACCACGTCCTCTTTACCGATCATGAACCACTTTTCCTAGACACCGAATGATAAACTAATCATATTGATTATTTTTGCTTTTGGTATATGACACTACAACTTAATATGTTGTTAAAGAGGGCTTTATTAAAACAAAGCACATTCTAGCAAAAATGTGCCATAGTGTGCCATCATACTAGGACAACCATTTACCATATAATGGATCCACCATTATGCCAGGGCAACCTTATTTCAGTATGATGACTAGAAGGCTAAACATATCTCTATGCAAATTAAGGTTTAAGTGAAAACCTTAATTAGTGGCATACATCAAACATATATGCATAATTAACACAAATATGTGATTAGTGTGTCATCATACTACGACAACCATTTACCACATAATGGATCCACCATTATGCCAGGGCAACCTTATTTCAGTATGATGACTAGATCTCTATGCATATCTCTACAATTAGGGTTTGAGTGAAAAACCCTAATTGGTGACATTATAACAAACATATATTACATCTCATGTTACTTATATAAATATGCATCTAAAATTCAGAATATATATTTTAATCTTAATAAGGAGGCTCTGATACCACTGTAGGGTTCGGTGGCAAGGCGGGATCATAGATTTCAAAATTTTTTTATCTTTATGAAATCTTCACCAAACCTTCAACCCAAAATCTCCTTAAAAGAATTAAAACATATAAGATGTTTATATAAGATTTAATCTCAAATTAAGATACTAACCTGTATCGCAAAATCCAAACTCTGAATCTCCACCAGGTGCCCAAATGTTCACCCTCCAATGGTGATCCACACAGAAAAATAATGAAGACAATAATTTCTAGTTCTTGGCTCCTCTTCTTGAATTCTTTTTCAAGAATTCAATTCTTGGACCTTTAGGCTGAAATTTTCTTTCTTGAAAATTTCTTTTCTTCCTTGTTTCCTCTTCTTGAATTTTCTTCAAGAATTCCCTTTCTTGAATCCCTTTTCTTGAATTGAATTGGAAGAAAAATTAAGACAGTCAAAGTCTTAATTCAAGAAGGAAAAGAAGAATAGATCCTTTCCCTTTTCTTTCCTTTACCGTTCAAGACCTTCTTCTTATTCTTGTTTAGGGTCAGAGTTTCGACAGAGGATACCTCTGTAAGGGAAACAATACCCAACAAGAACAAGAGGAAGGAGTATTCTGGAGAGGAAGAAAGGGAATTGGATCTCTAAATTATGTTACGTGAAAACCCCCGAGAACCCCAACCCTATTTATAGATCTCAAAGGGGTGTCATCTCGAAACAACACAACCCTCTGAAACCCCAGGGATCATGATCCCTCATTCCTCATGCATCCCCTCAACCAAAAATCATGATTCTCCGATTTGATTTTCGTTTTTCCGACGAGGAGGACTCTCGGAAAAACTTCAGAAGAATCGCGACTTTTGGAGACGGATTTGCGACCGAAAAGCGACGGATCTTTTCCTTAATTTTTTCTGGCCATCAGATCCAGATCCAAGGGCACCAGACAAGGATCTGAATCGCCCCTTTTCAGATTTTTCTCTGATGTTTTCTTTCTCACGCGTTTTAAGAGAAGTCCACGCGCGTGGACTCTCTTTCTTGGCGCGCGCGGGTGAGAAAAGGGAGGGGGCGGCTTGGAGAGAGGGTCTCAGTGAACTAAATTCACTTGGGTTCAGCCATGGGTTAGCCCAATGTCCTAAAAAAAAAATTGGACCTTAATCTGGTTCAATTAGAACCCAATTAAGCCCAATTCGGAACCAAATTCGAATCTGATTCGAATAGAAATTTGGTCTGCAACACATGCTAGTGTGTTTATCCTGCAAACATAATTTAATTCCAAATTAAATCCTTCATCAATTTTCTTTTGTGTGTGACCCATTGGGTTCCACACCTAGCCAGCAGTAGGTCCGAGTGCTATTTGACTTAATTCGGTTAGATCTCAACTAAGCCGATTTAGGTCAACTCAAACTAGCTCGACTCGGTCAATTAGAATCTAATTCAAATTGACTGATTTGAATTACCATGACTCAATCATATACCTACAAGACAAGATTGACATCTAGCAACGTATCATGTCTACCCGGATGATGTGGAATTTTGGTGGAATTACCAAAATACCCTTCAGTGGTGAGTTACCGGGCAATTCAGTCCTTTGATCAACTTGCATCCCGAATATGATTATGAATATGGATACTTGTCAAATCCAATTTTTATATTCATCCCTAGCTCAATCTTTATAATGATGATTCAGTAATGAACCATTAGAAAATAACTCTAATGTTCATACTTTGATCAAAGGTTTCCTGAATCCATCATTTGAAATTTACTGGATGCTATTCCCTCTTACTAGGGCTGATCAATTCCTTGTTGACCTACTCACAACCTCCATATACAATCCACCATAACCAGTATCACCTCGTGCATGACTCAGTGTCATGATTGATTGCGAACCAAAGTATGGATTCATATATATAAGGTACTATGGTAGTCTCAGGTCAAAGGACCACATGCACTACTCCCACTATGAGAATTATCTATTGACAAACAGATAAGGTTCCATTAGATATTCTCTATCTGGATCAATTCAGTGAACTCATTCTCTAATGAACACTCACATCCTAGTATTAGTGTCAAACACAAGTGACTGTGAGATCAGTCACCCTTATTACAAAACATATATAGGATGTGCTGGTCTTGCCGGAAACATTGATCCCCAACTCAATGTCCCATCGACCAGGAATATTTTAGATTAGGGTTTTAAGGATTTAGGTCTCACTGTATGATCTCATCATAACCCCAGAACCATAGCCCTAATCTATGGGGTTCATCATAAAATCAAAAAGACACAGCAAATGATGAAACTAATGCCTTTATAAAATGTCAATTCATTGATTTTGGGATCAAAATTACAATATTTCAATTGGCTTTCAGGGCACAATCTTTCACATCGCACACTGACCTTGGTTCCGCGCGCGCGCGGCCGCATTTTCGCCCGAAGGATCCGGACGGAGCCGAAGGAGCGGGACCGGGAGGTCGACCGGACAATCGCACACCGACCTAGGTTCCGCGCGCGCGCGGCCGCGTTTTCGCCCGAAGGATCTGGACGGAGCCGAAGGAGCAGGACCGGGAGGTCGACCGGACCATCGAAACCGACCTTGGTTCCGCGCGCGCGCGGCCGCGATTTCGCCCGAAGGATCCGGACGGAGCCGATGGAGCGGGACCGGGAGGTCGACCGGACCATCGCACACCGACCTTGGTTCCGCGCGTGCGCGGCCGCATTTTCGCCCGAAGGATCCGGACGGAGCCGAAGGAGCGGGACCGGGAGGTCGACCGGACCATCGCACACCGACCTAGGTTCCGCGCGCGCGCGGCCACGTTTTCGCCCGAAGGATTCGGACGGAGCCGAAGGAGCGGGACCGGGAGGTCGACCGGACCGGAGGACACCGACCTTGGTTCCGCGCGCGCGCGGCCGCATTTTTGCCCGAAGGATCTGGACAGAGCCGAAGGACCGGTACGTCGACCCGACCAGACGGCACCGACCATGGTTCCGCGCATGCGCGGCCGCGAAGATCCGGCACTCGGAAGGGGCGGGTGTAGAAGGGGCATCCCGAGGTGTTCCGAGGCACAAAAGCTAGCTTGCGAATGCAAGGGAGGACCAAGACTCGCGCCCAAATGTCGTTGGACCCGAGTCACGGACGGCCCAAGCACGAGAGAGCACCCAGCGCACCCCGGACGCGAGTCCAGGATGTCCATGATGCGTACACCATGCGCGGGGCAAAAGGGCGGCCAGGACTCGGAACCACATAGCACAGGACGCGAGTCCCGGAGGGCACGACACGGGCGCGATCACAGAGCAGCCAGGACGCGAGTCCATGGAGGCATGGGCGCGCGCCGCGCGAGCAGAAAATCCAAAACAGATACCCGGGAGAGTACCCAAGGGTCGCGAGCAACGTTGCAAAAGAGGGGGAGGGCCTGGACGCGCGCCTGGATGCGTGCGGACGCTCATCCGGGGCGGCCAAGACCCGCGCCCCGCCCGCATGGGGGCTTGCCAACCTACTACCCGCGCGGGGCATCCGGCCAAGGTCCATCCCAGGGGTTCCTGGGTCGCGAGCAGCATTGCAAATTCGGGGGCATGCCCCGCGTCCTTGCGCGCCCCGCTTGACCCGCGCCCGGCGCTGCCAGGACCCGCGCCCGCGCCCGTTGCCCCGCGCCCACCCGTGCCCGTGCGCGCGTCCGGTGCCCCGCACCCTGGACCCGCGCCGGGGCCCCGCGCCCGCCCGCGCCCGTTGCCCCGCACCCTGCGCCGCCAGGACCCGGCCCGCCCGCGCCCGTGCGCGCGCCAGGTGCCCCGTGCTGCCAGGACCCGCGCCGCCCGCGCCCGCCCGTGCGCGCGCCCGGTGCCCCGCGCCCGGCACTGCCAGGACGCACACCCGATGCCCGCGCCCGGCGCTGCCAGGACGCGTGCCCGCCCGCGCCCGTGCGCGCGCCCGGTGCCCCGCGCCCGGCGCTGCCAGGATGCGCACCGTGCGCGCGGCGTGCCTCCCCGCGCCGTCGCTGCCAGGACCCGCGTCCGCGCTTGCCCAGTGCCCCGTGCCCGGCGCTGCCAGGACGCGCGCCCGCCCGCGCCCGTGCGCGCGCCCGGTGCCCCGCGCCCGTCGCTGCTAGGACCCGCGTCGCACGCGCGCCCGGTGCCCCGCGCCCGGCGCTGCCAGGACCCGCGCCCGTGCGCACGCCCGGGGACTCGAGCCCGGCGCTGCCAGGACCCGCGCACGCCCGCGCCCGTGCGCGCGCCCTGGGACTCGAGCCCGGCGGTGCTAGGACCCGCGCATGCCCGCGCCCTTGCGCGTGCCCGTGGACTCGAGCCCGGCGGTGCCGAGACCCGCGCACGCCCGTGCCATGACCCGGGCGCGTGCGCTGGGTTACCCGTGCACTCCCGTACCATGACCCGCGCACGCCCATGCCATGACACGTGCGCACGCGCGCCCGGTGACCCGTGCACTCCCGTGCCATGACCCGGGCGCGCGCGCGCCCGGTGACCCGTGCACGCCCGTGCCATGACCCGTGCATGCCCGCGCGCTGCCCCTTGCACCCGGCAGCGCCGTGACCCGCGCACGCCCGCGCTCTTGCACACGCCCGGGGCCTTGCGCCCGCTGGTGCCATGAACCGTGCACGCTCGCGCCCGGCCCCTTGCGCCCGACGGTGCCACGACCCGCGCACGCCCGGGGCCTTGCGCCCGCCGGTGCCATGACCCGCGCACGCCCGCTCCCTTGCGCGCGGCCGTGGCCTTGCGCCCGGCGGTGCCGCGACTCGTGCACGCCCGTGCCCGGTGCCGTCGCCCGGCAGTGCCGTGACCCGCTCACGCCCGTGCCAAGACCCGCACGCATGCCCGGTGCTATGCACCGGCCCGTGCCATGACTAGCACGCGCCGTGCCAGGACCGGCACGCGCCGTGCCCTCGTGCGAGCTCGGTGCCTCGCACCCCGCCCGTGCCATGACCGGCGCACACCCTTGGCACGACCCGCGCGTGCCTTGCGCCCGCCCGTGCCATGGCCCACGCCCGGCTCCTCACGCCCGGCAGCACCGTGACCCGTGCAAGCCCGTGCCACGCCTGCGTGCGCGCCGGTTGACACGCTCCAGGCGGCCCCATGACCCGCGCGTGCCCGTGCCATGACCCGCGCGAGCGCGCCCGGCGGCGCCGTGACCCGCGCACTCCCGTGCAGTGACCCGCGCACTCCCGTGCCGTGACCCGCGCCCGGAAGCGCCTTGACCCGTGCACGCCAGTGCCGTGGCCCGCGCGCGCGCCCGGTGACCCGTGCAAGCCCGCGCCGCGACCCGCGCGCGCGCCGGGCGTCCCGCACCCGGCTGCTCCATGACCGTGCCGTGGACCGTGCACGCCAGTGCCGTGACCCGCGCACGTTGCCTTGCGCCCGACGGTGCCGTGACCCGCGCACGCCCGCGCCGTGGCACGCACCGGTTGACTTGCGCACGGAAACTCCGTGACCCGCGCCCGCCCGTGCCGTGACCCGCGCCTGCGCGCGCCCGGTGACCCGCGCACGCCCGTGCCATGACCCCGCGCGTGCCCGAGCCCGCATTGCCCTTGTGCGCGCCCGGCAGTGGCATGACCCGCACATGCCCGTGCCACGACCCGCATG
>CM038045.1:110219083-110224083 GCA_021397845.1 Areca catechu
ATGCTGCTCGCGACCCAGGAAACCCCCGGGTGGACCTTGGCCGGATGCCTCGCGTGGGTAGTAGGTTGACAAGCCCCCTCGCGGGCGGGGGCGTGGGTCTTGGCCACCCTGGATGCGCGTCGCGCACGTCCAGGCACGCGTCCAGGCCCTCCCCCGCTTCTGAAACGTTGCTCGCGACCCTTGTGTACTCTCCCGGGATTGTTTTGGATTTCTGCTCGCGCGGCGCGCACCCAGGTCTCCATGGACTCGCATCCTGGCTACTCTGTGATCGTGCCCGTGTCGTGCCCTCCGGGACTCGCGTCCTGTGCTGTATGGTTCCAAGTCCTGGCCGCCCTTTTGCCCCGCGCATGGTGTGCGCATCCTGGATTCGCGTCCGGGGTGCGCTGGGTGCTCTCTCGTGCTTGGGCCGTCCGTGACTCGGGTCTAACGACATTTAGGCGCGAGTCTTGGTCCTCCCTTGCGTTCGCAAGCTAGCTTTTGTGCCTCGGAACACCTCGGGATGCCCCTTCTACACCCGCCCCTTCCGAGTGCTGGATCTTCACGGCCGCGCGCGCGCGGAAACCATGGTCGTGCCGTCCGGTCCGGTCGACCTCCCGGTCCTTCGGCTCCGTCCGGATCCTTCAAGCAAAAATGTGGCCGCGCTGCGCGCGGAACCAAGGTCGGTGTCCTCGGTCCGGTCGACCTCCCGGTCCCGCTCCTTCGGCTCCGTTCGGATCCTTCGGGCGAAAACGCGGCCGCGCGCGCGCGGAACCTAGGTCGGTGTGCGATGGTCCGGTCGACCTCTCCGGTCCCACTCCTTCAGCTCCGTCCGGATCCTTCGGGCGAAAACGCGGCCGCGCGCGCGCGGAACCAAGGTCGGTGTGCGATGGCCCGGTCGACCTCCCGGTCCCGCTCCATCGGCTCCGTCCGGATCCTTCGGGCGAAATCGTGGCCGCGCGCGCGCGGAACCAAGGTCGGTTTTCGATGGTCCGGTCGACCTCCCGGTCCTGCTCCTTCGACTCCATCCGGATCCTTCGGGCGAAAACGCGGCCGCGCGCGCGCGGAACTAGGTCGGTGTGCGATGGTCCGGTCGACCTCCCGGTCTCGCTCCTTCGCTCCGTCCGGATCCTTCGGGCGAAAACGCGGCCGTGCGCACGCGGAACCAAGGTCGGTGTGCGATGGTCCGTTCGACCTCCCAGTCCCACTCCATCGGCTCTGTCCGGATCCTTCCGGCGAAATCGCGGCCGCGCGCGCACGGAACCAAAGGTGTTTTCGATGGTCCGGTCGACCTCCCGGTCTCGCTCCAACATCGCCGTCCGGATCCCTCCGACGAAAAACGCGGCGCGCCCGCGCGGAACCAAGGTCGGTGCGCTCTTTGGTCTGGTCGACCTCCCGGTCCCGCTCCATCGTTGCCGTCCGGATCCCTCGGGCGAAAAACGCGGCCGCGCGCGCGCGTGGAACCAAGGTCGTTGTGCGATGGTCCGGTCGACCTCCCGGTCCCACTCCATCGCCTCCGTCCGGATCCTTCGGGCGAAAACGCGGGCGCGCGCGCGCGGAACCTAGGTCGGTGTGTGATGGTCCGGTCGACCTCCCGGTCCCGCTCCTTTGGCTCCGTCCGGATCCTTCGGGCGAAAATGAGGCCGCGCGATCGCGCGGAACCAGGGTCGATGTGCGATGGTCCGGTCGACCTCCCGGTCCCGCTCCATCGCTCCGTCCGTATCCTTCGGGCGAAATCGCGGCCGCTCGCGCGCGGAACCAAGGTCGGTTTTCGATGGTCCGGTCGACCTCCCGGTCCTGCTCCTTCGGCTCCGTCCGGATCCTTCGGGTGAAGACGCGGCCGCCGCGCTGTGCGGAACCAAGGTCGTTGTGCGATGGTCCGGTCGACCTCCCGGTCCCGCTCCTTCAGCTCCGTCCGGATCCTTCTGGTGAAATTGCGGCCGCGCGCGCGTGGAACCAAGGTTGTTGTGCGATGGTCCGGTCGACCTCCCGGTCCCGCTCCATCGCCTCCGTCCGGATCCCTCGGGCGAAATCGTGGCCGCGCGCGCGCGGAACCAATGTCGGTTTTTGATGGTCCGGTCGACCTCCCGGTCCCGCTCCATCGCCTCCGTCCGGATCCCTCGGGCGAAAAATGCTGCCGCGCGCACGCAGAACCAACGTCGGTTTTTGATGGTTTGGTCGACCTCCCCGGTCCCGCTCCATCATCGCCGTCCGGATCCCTCGGGCGAAAAATGCGGCCGCGCACGCGCGCGCGGAACCAAGATCGGTGTGCTCTTTGGTCCGGTCGACCTCCCGGTCCCGCTCCATCGCCGCCGTCCGGATCCCTCGGGCGAAATCGCGGTCGCGCGAGCGCGGAACTAAGGTCGTTGTGCGATGGTCGGTCGACCTCCCGTCCCGCTCCATCGCCTACGTCCGGATCCTTCAGGCGAAATCGCGGCCGCGCGCGTGCGGAACCAAGGTCGGTGTGTGATGGTCCGGTCGACCTCCCGGTCCCGCTCCAACGTCACCGTCCGGATCCCTTGGGCGAAAAACGCGGCCGCGCGCGCGCGGAACCAAGGTCGATGCGCTCTTTGGTCCGGTCGACCTCCCGGTCCCGCTCCATCGACTCCATCCGGATCCCTCGGGCGACGGCCGCGCGCGCGCGCGGAACCAAGGTCGGTGTGCGATGGTCCGGTCGACCTCCCTGTCCCGCTCCATCGTCGCCGTCTGGATCCCTCGGGCGAAAAACGCGGCCGTGCGCGCGCGGAACCAAGGTTGGTGCGCTCTTTTCGTCCGGTCGACCTCCCGGTCCTGCTCCATCGGCCCCGTCTGGATCCCTCGGGCAAAATCGTGGCCGCGCGCGAGCGTAACCAAGGTCGGTTTTCGATGGTCCGGTCGACCTCCCGTTCCTGGTCCATCGTCGCCATCCGGATCCCTCAGGCGAAAAATGCGGCCGCGCGCGCGCGGAACCAAGGGCGGTGCGCTCTTTGGTTTGGTCGACCTCCCGGTCCCGTTCCATCGCCGCCGTCCGGATCCCTCGGGCGAAAATCGCAGCCGCGCACGCGCGAAACCAAGTTCGGTGTGCGATGGTCCGGTCGACCTCCCGGTAACGCTCCATCGCCTCCGTCCGGATCCCTCGGGCGAAATCACGGCCGGCGTGCGCGGAACCAAGGTCGGTGCGCTCTTTGGTTCGGTCGACCTCCCGGTCCCGCTCCATCGGCCCCGTCCAGATCCTTCGGGCAAAAAACGCGGCCGCGCGCGCGCGGAACCAAGGTCGTTGTGCGATGGTCCGATCGACCTCCCGATCCTGCTCCATCTCCTACGTCCGGATCCTTCGGGTGAAATCGCGGCCGCGCGCGCGCGGAACCAAGGTCGGTGTGCGATGGTCCGGTCGACCTCCCGGTCCGCTCCATCGTCGCCGTCCGGATCCCTCGGGCGAAAAACGAGGCCGCGCGCATGCGGAACCAAGTTCAGTGCGCTCTTTGGTCCGGTCGACCTCCCGGTCCTGCTCCATCGGCCCCGTCTGGATCCTTCGGGCAAAAATATGGCCGCGCGCGCGCGGAACCAAGGTCGTTGTGCGATGGTCCGGTCGACCTCCCGGTCCCGCTCCATCACCTCCGTCTGGATCCTTCGGGCGAAATAGCGGCCGCGCGCGCATGGAACCAAGGTCGGTGTGCGATGGTCCGGTCGACCTCCCGGTCCCGCTCCATCGCCTCCGTCCGGATCCCTCGGGCGAAATCGCGGCCGCGCGCGAGCGTATCCAAGGTCGGTTTTCGATGGTCTGGTCAACCTCCCGTTCTCGGTCCATCATCGCCATCCAGATCCCTCGGGCGAAAATGCTGCTGCGCGCGCGCGGAACCAAGGTCGGTGTGCTCTTTGGTCCGGTCGAGCTCCCGGTCCCGTTCCATCACCACCGTCCGAATCCCTCGGGCGAAAATCGCGGCTACGCCCGTGCGGAACCAAGTTCGGTTTTCGATGGTCCGGTCGACCTCCCGGTCCAACTCCATCGGCCCCGTCCGGATCCCTCGGGAGAAAAATGCCGCCGCGCGCGCGCGCGGAATCAAGGTCGGTGCGCTCTTTGGTCCGGTCGACCTCCCGGTCCTGCTCCATCGGCCCCGTCCGGATCCTCGGGCCAAAAACGCGGCCACGCGCGCGTGGAACCATGGTCTGTGCGCTCTTTGGTCCGGTCGACCTCCCGGTCCCGCTCCATCGACCCCGTCCGGATCCCTCGGGCGAAAATCGCGGTCGCGCGCGCGCGCGGAACCAAGGTCGGTGCGCTCTTTTGTCCGGTCGACCTCGCGGTCCCGCTCCGTCGGCCCCGTCCTTCTTGGTGGTCTCTCCCCATGCCCCCGTCCCGAAACACCCACCCCCCCTCGTCAAATTGGAAATCCCCGCACCCTCCGATGCGGCTCGGTGCCCCGTGCGGCCGTTGTCCCTCGTGGGTTCGTGGTATCTCGTGCTTGGTGGTTTTTCGCTGTCGGCGTGTCCCATCGACGACCCCTCCTTCGTGTGCTCTCAGGTCGCAAGGCTCCGCGTGCGGGGGAGTGGCGCGGTGCGCGCCGCGGCGGCGACCGTGTCGGCGTGTGAGCGGTCTTGGATGCGCATCCAGCGATGGGCTCCCTGCCTCGTCGTGGCCAACCGTCGGTGGGTGCATCCCTTCACTCGTGCTCGGAGGACCCTTTGTTGCCCCTCGTTGTGACCCGTCAGTTGCCCGTGCGGTCTACCCCCCTTGCGGGACTCGTCCGTTCGCCACGCGACCCTTGCGGCTACCCCGCCTCCGCAGCGACGGGTGCCGTTCCTCGTGCGGTCCTCGAGCACCCTCCATTTGGAGAGTCCTTCCGTGTTCTCCCATTCCTTCGGCCCGCTCCTGGCTTCGTGCGCTCTCGCGGATGTGGTGGATTCATCATGCCGGGGCCCCCGTGCCCTGCATCCTATCTCGAATCGTTGCCCGCCCCGATGCGACGACATCCGCGGCCCATCCCGGCGTCCCCCCCCCTCAGGTCGGCGGGACGGCGGCGGCGGGGATCTGGTGTCGCCCGAGGACG
>CM038045.1:110229083-110246583 GCA_021397845.1 Areca catechu
AAATATTTTTTTCTTGTTCCTTTTTAAGTCAGTTATCACCATATTAAATTTCATCATCATAAAAAAATTATAAAAAAAATGAGAATTTCTGCAGTTCGACACTGTCATTAGGGTTCTGTTCTGTCCTTTTTATTTATCTTCAATTGTAGGATCTGCTTAGAGTAGTATAGATTTTAGTTTTAAAAATTCCTTTCACCTGCATTGAAACATATAAGTTAGGAATCCTCTGTGAATTCTTTAGAATTTTTGGACATTTTTTTCATCACGTTTTCCACACCACTTTCAAACTGCAACACACTTTTGCAGCACCTTTGCATTTCATTCATCTCATGAGAAATCAAATTAAGGGCATCAATTTGACATAGGGTCAGGGTTTCATCACCTGTCCCTAGCCCAAAAATCACCAACCAGCATATCGATCCCAGCCCGTTAATTAAAATTGAGTAGAACATTAATTTCCCTAGTGGGTTAGGGACACCAACAAGTTGGGTTCAGGTTAGGGTCAAGTTAACTGTGTCAGCTAATTGGTGTGTGCTTACTGGCTTGGTGTCTAGGATTGGTGCATCAGGGCTTGTGATTTGGTCCGCCTACCTGGCCAATCTCAGATTGGTGTCTAAGGTTGGCAATCAGGGACCTTCACTCCCCACCACCTACCTGGCTAAGTCCCATAAGTACTACTAGCTAATTGTTCACTTAATTAGACCTCTAATTTGTGCTCTAGGTCTAGGAAACCTTAGCTCGAGCTTGAGTCCATTTGTATGCATGACAAGTAGAGCAGGGACACCATATTCACCAATCCAAGCCCAGTCCAGTGTAGCCATGGACCCGAATCTTGAAACCATGCTGAAAGGCCTAAATGATCTAATGGCCCAATTGAACCAAATGCTGGCTAAACAATTTTTCTTAGACCAACCAACTCCTACTTTCCCATTAGCTCATATGAATGATAGGAGTAAGAACCCTGAAGTACAAGTTGAGTTCATGAATACTCAAGACTTAGGGTATCCTCAAACTGAAGGGCTAGGGAAGGAAGAAGGCAAGTCTGAACCTAGTAAATATGTGTATGAGACTAACATAAGTTTAATAGATGAATATGAAGGGGAAGACTGTGAAGAAAATAACTTTAATACCTTACCTGAGGAAACCTTTGGTAAAGAAAAGATTATTGAGCCTAGTCCTGAAACATCAGAACAACCAAAATTTAGTGAGGACTTGGTTCCCGTAAGACAATGCCCTCAGGAAGAACCCAATACTTTAGCTTCGACACAAGAACTCCTTCAGGTACCTGAGAAGAACCCAATCATTATTAAGGGCATCAATTTGACATAGGGTCAGGGTTTCATCACCTGTCCCTAGCCCAAAAATCACCAACCAGCATATCGATCCCAGCCCGTTAATTAAAATTGAGTAGAACATTAATTTCCCTAGTGGGTTAGGGACACCAACAAGTTGGGTTCAGGTTAGGGTCAAGTTAACTGTGTCAGCTAATTGGTGTGTGCTTACTGGCTTGGTGATTTTTGGGCTAGGGACAGGTGATGAAATCCTGACCCTATGTCAAATTGATGCCCTTAATTTGATTTCTAAAAAAAAAATAGGATACCCTAATCTTCGGTGACTTCTTAGCTCGCCGACGATCCTATCCCTATCCCGTGCCCCATCAACTTGGTATCAGAGCAGGAATGATGCGTGGAGCCAGAGGATGAGGGAAAAGTATGGTCTTGATACCTCCGAGTTCACATACAACCCAGCAGAGCGGAAACCCCGCTGAGCTTGACTCGACGGAGTCAAGTTCTCCCCACCTCAGGAGAATGATGGGGACATCATCCTGCATGAATCTCGGAGCAGCATGAATCTCGGAGCAGCAAATAAATTTGAAAAATAAATTTAGGATTTATCTTTTATTTGAAATTTAAATTAGGATTTTGTTGGTTATGATTGAGATATGGATAGGCTTATCTTATCCTATCTTTTATTTGAAATTTAAATTAGGATTTTGTTGGTTATGATTGAGATATGGATAGGCTTATCTTATCCTATCTTGTATTTAAATTTGAGTTATCCCTATCCTATATTCAAATTCAAATGAGGGTTATGGAGCTTATAAATAACCCCTCATTCCTATTGTAAAAGGAGAGAAGAAATTGAATTTTTGGGATTTGGTTTGTCAGTTGGTTTGGCAGTTGTTGTTCAGGGCTATGGCCCATTATGTCTTCACCTGCGGGTGTTGATGTTGTCTTTGTCCTTCAAGACATCGTAGGGGCGTGATGCCCTAGTTATCCCCCCATCTTCGTTTTCCTCCACATTCTTTGAAATCCCCCTCATGGCTCCAGGAGTGACCTGGGTGGCAGGTGAAATACCCTGGGCTCCGCGTGTAGTGAGATGGGTGGTAGGTGAGATACCCTAGACTGCATGTAGTGAGGTGGGTGGCAGGTATAATGCCCTAGAGGTGTGAAGTCTCTCTGTGAGAGTGGGTTTCAGGGTTCGTGGTAGTCCATCCTCGTTATCCACCATCCCTATTTTTTCCTTCGTCACCACCATAAAGAAATCAGAAAATAGAAAAAAAAATAGGATACCCTAATCTTCGGTGACTTCTTAGCTCGCCGACGATCCTATCCCTATCCCGTGCCCCATCATGGTCGTTTAGGCCACGGAAGTTTGAGGCAATAACAGGTCTGTGATGCCCTTAGATGTTCTGGGCCGCACGCGCGCTACACTGATGTATTCAACGAGTCTATAGCCTTGGCCGACAGGCCCGGGTAATCTTCAAAAATTTCATCGTGATGGGGATAGATCATTGCAATTGTTGGTCTTCAACGAGGAATTCCTAGTAAGCGCGAGTCATCAGCTCGCGCTGACTACATCCCTGCCCTTTGTACACACCGCCCGTCGCTCCTACCGATTGAATGGTCCGGTGAAGTGTTCGGATCGCGGCGATGTGAGCGGTCCGCCGCCCGCGACGTCGCGAGAAGTCCACTGAACCATATCATTTAGAGGAAGGAGAAGTCGTAACAAGGTTTCTGTAGGTGAACCTGCGGAAGGATCATTGCCAAGACCCGGACGAGGAAAGACCCGCGAACGCGTGAACGAACCGCGACTGCGACGGGATGGCCCCGGCCAAACCATCGCGTCGACGATCGCCCGCCTCCCCGCGCCGCGGGGCCGGCGGGCGGAACAGAACCCCGGCGCCCCGGAGGGCGCCAAGGAACAGGAGAGCGGGAGCGGGGCGCCGCCTCCGCCCGCCCGTCTCGCAGCGGGTCCAGGAGGGAGGAGCGCGTCACCACCGTCGATGCCAGCCTTGCACGGTACGACTCTCGGCAACAGATATCTCGGCTCTTGCATCGATGAAGAACGTAGCAAAATGCGATACCTGGTGTGAATTGCAGAATCTCGCGAACCATCGAGTATTTGAACGCAAGTTGCGCCCGAGGCCACCCGGTCGAGGGCACGTCTGCCTGGGCGTCACGCCGAACAGCGACGCTCTGCTCCCCCCGGGGCCGCGACGGGCTCCGGGGCGGCCGGATGCGGAGACTGGTCCCCCGCGCCCCCCCCCAGCACGGCGGGCCGAAGACCGGGCCGCCGGCGTGGCCGGACACGGAGGATGGTGGACGCGCGCCCGTGATCCTGCCGCCATGCCGCGAACCCGATAGGTGCCCGCTCGCCCCCACCGCGCAATGCCCCCCCCGCGGTCGGGGCGGTGATGCCGGATCGCGACCCCAGGTCAGGCGGGGCCACCCGCCGAGCTTAAGCATATCAATAAGCGGAGGAGAAGAAACTTACGAGGATTCCCCTAGTAACGGCGAGCGAACCGGGACCAGCCCAGCTTGAGAATCGGGGGGCCGCGTCCCTCGAATTGTAGTTTGGAGAAGCGTCCTCAGCGACGGACCGGGCCCGAGTCCCCTGGAAAGGGGCGCCCGGGAGGGTGAGAGCCCAGTCCGGCCCGGACCCTGCCGCACCACGAGGCGCTGTCAACGAGTCGGGTTGTTTGGGAATGCAGCCCCAATCGGGCGGTAAATTCTATCCAAGGCTAAATACGGGCGAGAGTCCGATAGCGAACAAGTACCGCAAGGGAAAGATGAAAAGGACTTTGAAAAGAGAGTCAAAGAGTGCTTGAAATTGCCGGGAGGGAAGCGGATGGGGGCCGGCGATGCACCCCGGCCGGATGCGGAACGGCGGCGAGCCTGTCCGCCGCTCGGCTCGGGGCGCGGACCGTTGCGGGCCGCGCCGGCGGCCGAAGCCCGGGCGGTCGAACCTGCCCGCGGAGACGCCGTCGGCGCGGCCGGGGATCTGGCGCGCGCCATCCCGGCGTGCCCCCCGGGGCACCGACGCACCCCAGGCAACGGCCCGCGGGCTCCCCATCTGACCCGTCTTGAAACACGGACCAAGGAGTCTGACATGCGTGCAGGTCGACGGGCGCGCGAAACCCGGAAGGCGCAAGGAAGCTGACGGGCGGGAGCCCCCACCCTCCGCGGAAGGGGCTGTTGGGTTCGGTAACCAGTGCGGAAGTGTGGATTTCAAAAATTTATGAAACCAGGTCCGAACCTTAATCCCAAATCTCCTTATTAGCAATTAAAAAATATGACTACATGCATGTCCAAATTTAAACATTGTTTAAATACTAACCTCAGATTGCTATTACCAGTCTGATGCAGAAATGAACTCCAAATTGAGCAGCCTCTTGAACACACCAGGCATCCACTTGTCCACCCTCCGATGGTGATCCACACGGGCAGATGATCAAGACACTGACTCCTTAATTGGGTTCCTTCCAATCAAGTTCTACCCCAAGAACTTGATATATGGGCTATTGGCTAGGACTCCTCTAGCCAAACTGGGACTAAACCTTCTCTCTTACCCTTCTCCTTGTCTTCTAGTAACTTTGGCCCCTTAAGACACTCTTGTCTTAAGAATAAGCCCTTGTCCTAAAATGAGACAAGGCTTGTCTTGGAGGGAGAAGAAAATTAAGACAAGATTGTCTTAATGTAAGAAAGAAAGGAGAGGCGCCTTCTTCCTTTACCGTCGGAGAGTTTCTCTCTGACTCTCCTTCTGTTCTGAGATTCGACAGAGCCAAGGCTCTGTAAAGGAATCAAAGAGGAAAGAGAGGAGGGGGAAACAATCTTCTGGAGAGGGAGAAAAAAAGAGGCAAGGCTTCGCTGTAGAAAAAACTAGAAAAAAATTTTACGGTGAAGTCTTCTCCTTAAATAGGCGACAGAGAGGCGCCTACCCATCTGTAATCACCCTCTCACACCCCTCTCTCCCTTCTCACATCCTTTCCCTTCATCTCACAGCCCTTGAATTAATCTCACGGCCTTTGGGATGGGAAGACGCAAGAAAGAGTCGCGAAAAACACAGAAGGGCGCGCGCAGAAGAGAAGAGTCGCGCCCCTTCGGTGTTTTTTTCTTTTCTTTCATGGTAATCCCATTTTTTGAAGAGTCCACGCCTAGGTGGACTCTCTTCCACGCCTCTTCAGCCAAAACACCGACCCCTTTTTTCTTTTCTCACGCAAAAACGCCGCTTGGAGAGAGTCCACGCGCGCGTGGACTCTTCTCCTTGCGCGCGCGCGTGGGAAGAGAGGGGAAGGGGCTTAGGCGATGTGGGAAAGGGGTTTAGCCTCTTAGGTTAGCCCAATTGCTAGCCTATTATTAGCCCAATGGCTTGAATCTTCAATTAGATTCAAACCGGAATGAATTTGGATCTAAAAAAGACCAAATCAGAACCCTAACTCGAATCCGATTCAAGTAGAAGCCATGGTTTGCAACACATGCTAGTGTGTTCATCTGCAAACGAGATTTAATTCCAAATTAAATCCTTGATTATCTATCCTAAGTGTGTGACCCATTGGGTTCCATACCTAGCCAGCAGTGGGTCCGAGTGCAAGTTGACCTAATTTGATCAGAACTCATTCTAATCGATTTAGGTCAAATCGAGCTAACTCGAGTTAGTCAATTAGGACTCCTCCTAATTAGTGATCCAATTAAACCATTTAATTTGATCAACCCACAAGACAAGATTGACGTCTAGCAACGTGTCATGTCTACCCGGAAGATATGAAAATTCTGGTGAAATTCCAAAACTACCCTTCAGTGGAAAGTTCCCATACAATTCGATCCTTCAATCATCTTGCATCCCGAATATAACTATGGATATGGAAACATGTCAAAACCAGCTTATACTTATTCCCAGCTCAGTCATACACTAATGATTCAATTAATTCGATATTAGAAATCATTTCTAATATCTGTACTTTGATCAAAGATTTCCTGAATCATCATCTGACCTAATTTGGCTGGATGCAATCTCCTCCTACTAGGAGTGATCAATTCCTTGTTGACCTACTCATTACCTTCATATACAATTCACCACACCCAGCATCAACCTCGTGCATGACCCAGTGTCATGATTGAGATTGAACCAAAGCATGGGTTCATGTACATAAGGTATTATGGCAGTCTCAAGTCATAGGACTACTTGTACAACTCCCACTATGAGAAAAAATCTATTGACATGCAGCTAAGGCTCCATTAGATGTTCTCAAACTGGATCTATTCAGTGAACTCATTCGCTAATGAGCACCCACATCCTTGTATTAGTGTCCCACACAAGTGACTGTGAGAGCAGTCACCCTTTTCAGCATACATAGGATGTGCCAGTCTAACCGAAAACCCTGATCCCCAACTCAGGGTTCCTATGACTAGGAATATTCTAGATTAGGGTTTTAAGGCCTTAGATCTCACTGGTATGATCTCATCATAGCCCTAGGACCATAGCCCTAATCTATGGGGTTCATCATATAATGACACAGTGAATGATGGAAAAATATTGCCTTTATTAACTTGTCAATTTACAATGGTCTGGGAGATACAAATATTGGCTTATAGGGCATAAACCTTTCAATCTCCCACTTGCACTAAAGCCAATCGCTCTTATTCTTTAACCCCATACAATCGAGGTGGCGATCAAACTCCCGCTGTGGTAGAGCCTTAGTGAACGGGTCTGCTATGTTGTTCTTTGTATCCACTCTATTGATGCAGACTTCTTGTCTCTCGATTATCTCTCGGACAAGATGGAAGCGTCTCAGAATGTGCTTGGACTTGTGATGGGCTCTCGGTTCCTTAGCTTGAGCAACTGCTCCAGTGTTATCACAATAGAGTGTCACCGGGCTCTCAATCTCAGGAACTACTCCTAACTCTGTGATGAATTTCTTCATCCAGACAGCTTCCTTGGCGGCTTCACTGACAGCTATGTACTCTGCCTCAGTAGTTGAGTCAGCTACAGTCTGCTGTTTAGTGCTCTTCCAACTTACTGCTCCACCATTCAAGGTAAAGACATACCCTGAAATGGATTTACTATCATCTGGGTCTGATTGAAAACTAGAGTCTGAATAGGCTTCTAGTTTAAGATCAGACCCTCCGTATATAAGAAAAATATCCTTAGTCCTTCTCAGGTACTTAAGAATATTTTTCACAGCCTTCCAGTGATCCTCTCCTGGATCAGCCTGAAATCTACTGGCTACACCCAAGGCATATGCCACATCAGCCTGGTACATAACATAGCATACATAATCGACCCTATAGCCGAAGCATAAGGTATAGAACTCATTCTATTTCTTTCTTCAGGTGTCTTAGGAGACATCCTCTTAGAAAGACGTATGCCATGACCAATAGGTAAGTAACCTCTTTTACTTTCCTCCATGCTAAATCTCTTTAGCACCTGGTCAATGTACCTAGACTGGGATAAGCCTAGCATCCTTCTTGATCTTTCTCTATAGATCTTTATACCCAGTATATAGGATGCTTCTCCCAAGTCTTTCATGGAAAACTGTTTCGATAACCACACTTTGACTGATTGTAACATTGGGATATCATTCCCAATAAGAAGTATATCATCAACATATAGAACTAAGAAAACTATGGTACTCCCACTAGTCTTCTTGTACACACAAGGTTCATCCTCATTTTTGAAAAAATCAAATTCTTTGACTGTTTTAGCAAATCGGATGTTCCAACTCCTGGATGCTTGCTTTATTCCATAAATGGATTTCTTTAGCCTACATACCTGATTAGGTTTAGTCTCCAAGACAAAACCTTCTGGCTGTGACATATAAACCTCTTCCTCAAGGAAACCATTGAGGAATGCAGTTTTTACATCCATTTGCCAGATCTCATAATCATGATATGCTGCTATAGCAAGCATAATCCGAATAGATTTGAGCATGGCAACAGGGGAAAATGTTTCATCATAATCTATTCCCTGTTTTTGTCTGAAACCCTTAGCCACCAATCTGGCTTTATAAGTTTCAACTTGGCCATCTGCCCCAATCTTCTTTTATAGACCCATTTACACCCAATAGGGTTAATACCCTCTGGTGCATCAACCAAAGACCATACTTGGTTGACATACATGGAGTCCATCTCGGATCTCATGGCTTCCAGCCATCTGTCTGAGTCTCTACTCATGACTGCTTCCGTATAGGTTAGAGGCTCATCATTTTGAATGATTTGGGCTTCATTATTTTCAATTATGAACCCATACCTCTCAGGTCCTGTCGCACCCTATCAGACCTACGGATAGGAGTGTGTTCAGGTTCTATATTAACTATGTTGTTACTTGACTGAGAAGTGTCTATTTGTTGAATCTCATTAAGTTCGATATTTCTACCAGTGCCCTTTTGTAGGATGAATTCCTTTTCCATAAAAGTGGCATGCCTACTGACCAAAACCTTTTGTTCAGTAGGGTGGTAGAACAAATATCCTATACTATCTCTAGGATATCCCATAAATAGACATTTGTCTGCTCTAGCATCTAGTTTATGTCCAAAATTTCTTTTTACATAGGCTGGACATCCCCATATCTTAATATACTTAAGATTGGGCTTCTTACCTCTCCATAATTCATATTGAGTGCTAGAGACAGTTTTAGATGGTACTCTATTCAAGATATAAGTTGCTGTTTCCAAAGCATATCCCCAGAAAGAAAAAGGTAACTCCGTGAAGCACATCATGGACCGTACCATATCTAATAAAGTACGATTCCTCCTTTCAGCAACACCATTTAATTGTGGTGTGTAAGGAGGAGTCCATTCAGAGATGATCCCCTTATCTTTAAGGTGATCAAGAAACTCAGTGGATAAGTACTCACCTCCTCTATCTGATCGGAGGATCTTTATACTTTTTCCTGTCTGTTTCTCTACCATACTTTGATACTCTAAAAAATTTTTCAAAAGCCTCGGACTTATGTTTCATTAGATACACAAATCCATACCTTGAAAAATCATCAGTAAATGTGATGAAGTATGAGTATCCACCATAGGCTTGAGTTGTCATAGGCCCACATACATCTGTGTGTATGAGTCCCAATAACTCTTTTGTCCTTTCTCCATGTCCACTAAATGGAGTCTTGGTCATCTTACCCATGAGACATGATTCACAAGTTCCTAATGACTCATAGTCATAAGGATCAAAGAAATTTTCTTTGTATAACTTGTTAATCCTAGTCTCACTAATATGTCCAAGTCGACAATGCCAAAGTAAGGTATTGTTTACATCATCTCTTTTTCGTTTGTTAGAAACATGAAAAATATTGTCATTAGTGGAAAGAGTTAATAGACCATTGCAGAATATGCCATAACATATAATTTCATTAGATAAAGAAATTGAGCAGCCACTGCTCATTACATTCATAGTATATCCTTGTTTAAGTAACAAGGGTACAGATATGATATTTCTAATGATTTTTGGCATATAGTAACAATTTCTTAGCTCCAAGATCTTCCCTGAAGGTAACTTCAAAATATAAGTCCCTATAGCTTCTGCTTGGATGGGGTCCCCTCCAGCACCGTAGAGCTCAAAGTTACCTTCCTTCAATACTTTAAGCCCCTGAAGTCCCTGCAATGATTTGCAGATGTTATGACCACAGGCGGTATCCAACACCCAAGTATTTGAAATGGAAGAATCCAATGACAAAATAGTATGAACTTCTTTCATACCTTTTGGTGCCTCTGATGCACCAGGCTTCACACTTGCAAGGTAAACCTTGCAGTTCCTTTTCCAATGACCTGGCTTGCCATAATGAAAGCAGGTCATCTGTCCGGAGGCCTTCTTTCCTTTCTTCTTCTTAATGCCCCCTTTGGGATTCATCCTCTTACTGGAACCCTTTTTGCCTGTCTTCTTCTTATCCACAAGAAGAACTGGAGCCTTATTTTTCTTTACATGGCTCTCTGCTGTCTTCAACATATTCAACAGCTCAGGCAAGGAAGAATTAAGTTTGTTCATATGGTAATTAAGAACAAACTATGAAAATGACTCTGGGAGTGATTGCAAGATCAAGTCTTGATTCAACTCCCCATCCATTACAAAACCTAATTGACCTAATCGAGTGATTAGATCAATTATCTTTAATACATGGTCTTGTACTGATGTACCTTCTGTCATCCTTGCACGGAACAACTGCTTAGATATTTCATATCTAGCAGTTCTACTGTGTTCTCCATAAAGCTCTTTTAAATTGAGCAGTATGGAGTTAGTATCCATGCTATCATGCTGCCTCTGCAACTCATTAGTCATAGAGGCAAGCATAACACACTTGACAGTAAGTGAGTCATTTTGCCACATATTATATGTGGTCTTCTCCTCTTGCGAGGCATCTTCCCTTGGTGGTTCCAAAATTGGGGTATCAAGAATATAGGAAATTCTTTCTTGACTGAGTACTATTTTTAAATTTCTCAGCCAATCAACATAATTAGGCCCAGTCAATTTGTTGGCATCTAAAATACTACGGAGTGAGAGTGAAGAGGCCATTTATCTACATTTAAACAAAGAACAATACATAAGCAAACAACCATGAAATGACAATGCATAATTAAATTAGGACTTTAATTTAATTATGTCTCCCACTATTTTATCGAGCATCATAACCCTCTATACGATGATCGAGAAAAACCCTAATTAGTTTTTCTTAGTGGGGTTGAGATCCCAATCCCTTATAAAAGACCTTGTGTGTACACAACAAATCTTATATAAGTTCATAGGTAGGAAAACTCTCTCCAATTGTAACCCGTACAATTCTCAACTTATCCCGGCCTCTAAAATATTAATAGCCTTGTGTATACACAACAAACTATAATATTTAGTTAAGTAAGACCCTCCATAGCCATATAGTCATGACTTTAATAGTAATACCCTTGTGTGTACACAACAAAATATTACATTAAATCATGCCATAAACAAATAATTGTATTAGGCCAAAAATTGTGTTAGTCACCATATTAGGTCTTGTGTGTACACAACAAACCTAGTATAGATCGTAACACAATAATGACCTATCATGAAGGAAGGCCAATAATAGTATTTTAACACCAAGCATGTTAGTCAAGAATTAAATCAATCAGATCGGCCAGGCTAGTGGAAGAGATGTGGGGGTTGATGCGGCAAGCATATGATTAATGTTTTGAATATGGTTTGTAGAGCAATGAAACCTAATTACACTAGCATTGTACTCATCATAATAAGACTTAAGGATTATAAGAAATTGGACTTTTACTTGATTAGACACAATCCTAAACTAAGAAGGAAGAAGATCTAGACAATAGGGGCTAATGATTGTGGACTTACCTTGATGAGCTTTCCAACCTTCTTTTGATTCATACCTTGAAACTACCAATGCTCAGAACTGAAGAATCTGGATAACAGAGGTCAGAACCCTGGACTTGGGGCTTCAGCTTGTTTGTTCTTTGTTAAGGTGAACCCAGTTCACAACTCAAGGACTTCGAAGGACCCTGCAATGAAGATCAAAGTTAAGGTTGAAGGATGCAAACATAAAGAAGGGATGGAAGAACTTGTGAACAAAGAAAAGATGGTTGAGAAGATCTGGCCGACTCCAATGCCTTTGCCTTGAGCTTGGATGATGAATTGCTAGGGAAGAGAGTGGCTTTGGGCGTGGAAGAAGAAGATAGGAAAAATTTCACACATAAAACTCAATACAACTTCACTTCAAACTTCATTCATTTCCAAAATCAATCTCCTTTACAATGGGCGTCCAAGGCTTTTAATAGCCTCACAAAGCTAGCTTTTGAAATTTAAAAACTTCCCAAATCGAGGAGGATTACAAGGGGGGTTGGAGGATTTGTTGGAGAGTTTGGAGGGATGTGGGGGGGGGTTGTAGGATTTGGTGGAGGACTTGGAGAGATGTGGCCAACCTCCTTGAATTTGAATCTCCCTTGTTGGCGCCCAAAGGGTGATGAGGTGGCTGGTGAAGTGGCACCTGATGACGTGGCATGGTGTGGTGGTCTTCTACTTGGATAAGAATGACATGTGGTGCCCAGTGGTCCTAGTTGATGGTCCTTTTCTCTTGCTTGGTTGATGTGTCTTCTCTTCTTCATGTGGTCAAATTCTGGGATCTAGAATTTGAGTCTTGTTGCTGACTTTCATGGCTTTAAGACTTGATTAGACTTAACTCAACTGAATTAGACTTAACTCAACTGAACTGACTTGACTGACCTAGACTTTAAAACTTGAAATGGACTTACAGGAAATGAAATTTTAAAAGTAATTACAGGACTCAATAAACACTCTTGATTTGAAACTCAAAATTAATTACAGGACTCTTGAAAAGGAAATGACTCTTGAAAATAAAATATTTTTGAACTAAAGGATACAAGGTAACCTAATTATCTTCGATCCAAATTGGGATAAGGCTAACCTTGTTGGAGTGAAGTTTCTTTCGGCTTCTGGTGTCCACACCAATTCTCCTGGGGTGGGCAGAACTCGACCCAGTCGAGTATGGTTCAGTTTTGCCCTGGTAATGCTCGAATAAGTCTGGGTTAAGTCTTTTAGGTCCTCTCGAGTAATCTAAGAGTTGTCGGACTCAGGTTGACCTTGCCATTGAACCAGGTATCGCTGATAGTCCTTATTCCTGGTAGTAATGATCTTGTCATCCAGGATTCTCTCAATCCTCTCTCTCTACTCAGGTAAGGTTGGTGGTGGACACTCGGAAATATGTTCACTCTCAATGAAAGTTTCTGGCTCAAAAGGCTCACCAGGTATTAGTAGTGGTTCTTTGTATTCTACTAGGTCTAAAATATTGAAGGTTGTACTAATACCCATATCAGGTGGAAGTTCCAAAACATATGCATTAGGCCCTATTTTTTTTAAGATCTTAAAAGGTCCCGCTCCGCGGGCATGCAGCTTCTTTATGGTTCCAGGTGGGAACCGTTTAGGGTTGAGCATAATCATTGCATAATCCCCTTCATAGAATTCTTTAGCCCTCTTATGTGAATCAGCTAAATGTTTGTAAGTCTCATTGCTCAGTTTGATCTTATTACTGATTTCTTTATGCAAATTTGTGACATGCTGTGCGAAAGATTTAGCAGACTCAGAAATTTACACAAGCACTTACAAAATGCAGACTGAACTAGACATCCTTATTGAGAGGAATTTTATTGGACTTTCTAGGACCTAAACCTAATAGATTAATGACTCTCTAGGTTTGACCCTGGTCTGGTATGCACATGAGAATTTACCATGGGTTCCTAGCAAATGCCATAAAGTTTTCCAAAAGTAGGTAGCAAAAGGAATAGGCTTTAAAAGCTCATGCATCCTAGTAATCTCATCAAAATGAAACTTAATGGCTCTAAACTTATGATAAGACTCAGGGAAAGGCAGGAAATAGGAATCCGAGACTTGGGGTAATTTAGGAGAATCTTGAAACAGACCTTGGTTACTCATGATGACCTTAAGATTAGGATTTTGATCTACAGGCGGGATGCTTCTAGGTAGTTGAAGGTCATTAGGAAAGTCTTCTAAAATGATGATTGGGTTCTTCTCAGGTACCTGAAAGAGTTCTTGTGTCGAAGCTAAAGTATTGAGTTCTTCCTGAGGGCATTGTCTTACGGGAACCAAGTCCTCACTAAATTTTGGTTGTTCTGATGTTTCAGGACTAGGCTCAATAATCTTTTCTTTACCAAAGGTTTCCTCAGGTAAGGTACTAAAGTTGTTCTCTTCATAGTCTTCCCCTTCATATTCATCTATCAAACTTATGTTAGTCTCATACACATATTTACTAGGTTCAGATTTGCCTTCTTCCTTCCCTAGTCCTTTAGTTTGAGGATACCCTAAGTCTTGAGTATTCATGAACTCAACTTGTACTTCAGGGTTCTTACTCCTATCATTCATATGAGCTAATGGGATAGTAGGAGTTGGTTGGTCTAAGGAAAATTGTTTAGCCAGCATTTGGTTCAATTGGGCCATTAGATCATTTAGGCCTCTTAGCATGGTTTCAAGATTCGGGTCCATGGCTACACTGGACTGGGTCTAGACTGGTGAATATGAGGCTCCTGATCTAGTTTTCATGCATGCAAGTAGACTCAAGCTCGAGCTAAGGTTTCCTAGACCTAGAGCACAAATTAGAGGTCTAATTAAGTGAACCAACTAGCTAGTAGTACTTATGGGACTTAGCCAGGTAGGTGGAGGGGAGTGAAGGTCCCTGATTGCCATCCTTAGACACCAATCTGAGATTGGCCAGGTAGGTGGACCAAATCACAAGCCCTGATGCACCAATCCTAGACACCAAGCCAGTAAGCACACACCAATTAGCTGACACAGTTAACTTGACCCTAACCTGAACCCAACTTGTTGGTGTCCCTAACCCACTAGGGCAATTAACGTTCTACTCAATTTTAATTAATGGGCTGGGATCGATATGCTGGTTGGTGATTTTTGGGCTAGGGACAGGTGATGAAATCCTGACCCTATGTCAAATTGATGCCCTTAATTTGATTTCTCATGAGATGAATGAAATGCAAAGGTGCTGCAGAAGTGTGTTGCAGTTTGAAAGTAGTGTAGAAAACATGATGAAAAAAATGCCCAAAAATTCTGAAAAATTCACAGAGGATTCCTAACTTATATGTTTCAATGTATATGAAAGGAATTTTAAAACTAAAATCTATACTAATCTAAGCAGATCCTACAAATGAAGATAAATAAAAAGGATAGAACATAACCCTAATGATAGTGTCGAACTGCAGAAATTTTTATTTTTTTTATAATTTTTTTCTGATGATGAAATTTAATATTTTGATAACTGACTTAAAAAGGAACAAGAAAAAAAATATTTCAATAAAAAATCAGTGACTTGCCTTTGGAGCTGCAGACAGATTATAGTAAACAGATGCAAATTTTCAGAAAACAGAACCTAATCAAACAAGTACAATGGCTTACCCAAAACTTCAATCTAAAAATTCACGTCCGGCCAGGGGCTCATTATTCCCATGGGTCGTGACAGTGTACTGGAGTACACCCGCTCAGGAGGCGTGAATTTTAGATCTTGCTTGGATTTAAAGAAAACTATTCTACCCTATTGCAACCAAGCTCTGATACCAATTTGATGCGGCAAGCATATGATTAATGTTTTGAATATGGTTTGTAGAGCAATGAAACCTAATTACACTAGCATTGTACTCATCATAATAAGACTTAAGGATTATAAGAAATTGGACTTTTACTTGATTAGACACAATTCTAAACTAAGAAGGAAGAAGATCTAGACAATAGGGGCTAATGATTGTGGACTTACCTTGATGAGCTTTCCAACCTTCTTTTGATTCATACCTTGAAACTACCAATGCTCAGAACTGAAGAATCTGGATAACAGAGGTCAGAACCCTGGACTTGGGGCTTCAGCTTGTTTGTTCTTTGTTAAGGTGAACCCAATTCACAACTCAAGGACTTCGAAGGACCCTGCAATGAAGATCAAAGTTAAGGTTGAAGGATGCAAACATAAAGAAGGGATGGAAGAACTTGTGAACAAAGAAAAGATGGTTGAGAAGATCTGGCCAACTCCAATGCCTTTGCCTTGAGATTGGATGATGAATTGCTAGGGAAGAGAGTGGCTTTGGGCGTGGAAGAAGAAGATAGGAAAAATTTCACACATAAAACTCAATACAACTTCACTTCAAACTTCATTCATTTCCAAAATCAATCTCCTTTACAATGGGCGTCCAAGGCTTTTAATAGCCTCACAAAGCTAGCTTTTGAAATTTAAAAACTCCCCAAATCGAGGAGGATTACAAGGGGGGGTTGGAGGATTTGGTGGAGAGTTTGGAGGGATGTGGGGGGGGTTGGAGGATTTGGTGGAGGACTTGGAGGGATGTGGCCAACCTCCTTGAATTTGAATCTCCCTTGTTGGTGCCCAAAGGGTGATGAGGTGGCTGGTGAAGTGGCACCTGATGACGTGGCATGGTGTGGTGGTCTTCTACTTGGATAAGAATGACATGTGGTGCCCAGTGGTCCCAGTTGATGGTCCTTTTCTCTTGCTTGGTTGATGTGTCTTCTCTTCTACATGTGGTCAAATTCTGGGATCTAGAATTTGAGTCTTGTTGCTGACTTTCATGGCTTTAAGACTTGATTAGACTTAACTCAACTGAATTAGACTTAACTCAACTGAACTGACCTGACTGACCTAGACTTTAAAACTTGAAATGGACTTACAGGAAATGAAATTTTAAAAGTAATTACAGGACTCAATAAACACTCTTGATTTGAAACTCAAAATTAATTACAGGACTCTTGAAAAGGAAATGACTCTTGAAAATAAAATATTTTTGAACTAAAGGATACAAGGTAACCTAATTATCTTCGATCCAAATTGGGATAAGGCTAACCTTGTTGGAGTGAAGTTTCTTTCGGCTTCTGGTGTCCACACCAGGGGTCCCCCCGTTGCTTTCCTAGACACCAATTTAAAATTGGCCAGGTCAGACAATGGAACCAATTAAAAACCACGATTCCCTTTACCTTCCCAGAACCACCTTTCTAGACACCGAAATGACTAATTATCCATCATGACTAATAATTCTTATCGGTTAACTATACTACCACTTAATATAATTTTAAGAGGGATTTATGCAATGCCAGCACATTCAATTAAAAGCTATCACATATATTAATACATGCTTTAAACTAAGCAAATATGTGAAATGTGTGCCATCATACTAGGACAACCATTTACCACATAATGGATACACCATTATGCCAGGGCAACCTTATTTCAGTATGATGGCTCCAGGGCTAATCATATCTCTAAGACAATTAGGGTTTCAGTGGAAAACCCTAACTGGTGGCAATCATCAAACTCATGTTCAATCAAAGACATGCATTGTGCATCAATATAAAAAACTTTAACATGATACTACATCATTTAATAAAATATGAATTGAACTGCATAAGTTTTAATCCTAATAAGGTGGCTCTGATACCACTGTTGGGTTCGGTAACCAGTGCAGAAGCGTGGATTTCAAAAATTTATGAAACCAGGTCCGAACCCTAATCCCAAATCTCCTTATTAGCAATTAAAAAATATGACTACATGCATGTCCAAATTTAAACATTGTTTAAATACTAACCTCAGATTGCTATTACCAGTCTGATGCAGAAATGAACTCCAAATTGAGCAGCCTCTTGAACACACCAGGCATCCACTTGTCCACCCTCCGATGGTGATCCACACGGGCAGA
>CM038045.1:110254083-110259083 GCA_021397845.1 Areca catechu
GGGCGCGCGCAGGGCAAGGCATGCGCGGGTCCTGGCACCGCCGGGCTCGAGTCCCAGGGCGCGCGCACGGCGTGGCATGCACGGTCCTGGCAGCGCCGGCTCGAGTCCCCGTGCGCGCGCACGGCGCGGGCATGCGCGGGTCCTGGCAGCGCCAGGCGCGGGCACCGGGCGCGCGCACGGCGCGGGTCCTGGCAGCGCCGGGCGCGGGGCACCGGGCTCGCGCACGGACGCGGGTCATGGCAGCGACGGGCGCGGGGCACCGGGCGTGCGCACGGCGCGGGCGGGCACGTGTCCTGGCAGCGCCGGGCGCGGGGCACCGGGGCGTGCGGGACGCCGGTCCTGGCAGCAACGGCGCGGGCACCTGGCGCCTCACGGGTGCGTGCGGGCGCGGCGTCCTGGCAGCGCCGGGTGCGGGGCACCGGGCGCGCGCACGAGCGCGGGCGGGCGCGCGTCCGGCAGCGCCGGGCGTGGGGCATCGGGCGCGCGACGGGCGCGGGCGGGCGCGCGTCCTGGCAGCGCCGGGCGCGGGCGAGCGCGCATCCTGGCAGCGCCGGGAGCGGGGCACCGGGCGCGCGCACGGGCGGGCGCACGCACAGCGGGCGCAGGCGGGCGCGGGTCCTGGCAGCGCGGGCACCGGGCGCGCGCACGGGCGCGGGCGGCCTGCATCCTGGCAGCGCCCGCGCGGGGCACCGGGGGCGCGCACGGCGCGGCGGGCGCGGGTCCTGGCAGCGCAGGGCGCGGGGCACCGGGCGCGCCCGCAGGGCGCGGGCGGTCGCGGGTCCTGGCGGCGCAGGGCGCGGGGCAACGGGCGCGCACACGGGCGCGGGCGGGCACGGGGCACCGGGCGCGCCGCACGGCGCGGGTGCTTGCCTCGCATGGCGCTGGAAACCGGGCGCGCGCACGGTGCGGGCGGGCGCGGGTCCTGGCAGCGCCGGCGCGGGGCACGGGCGCGCGCACAGGCGCGGGCGGGTGCGGTCCTGGCACGCCGGGGCGGGGCCAACGGCCGCGCGCACTTGCGTGGGGCAACGGCCGCGCGCACGGGGCGCGGGGCAGGTCCTGGCAGCGCCGGCGCGGGTCACGCGGGGTGTGCAAGGACGCGGGGCATGCCCCCAGAATTTGCAATGCTGCTGCTCGCGACCCAGAACCCCCGGGTTGGACCTTGGCCGATGCCCCGCACGGGTAGTAGGTTTGGCAAGCCCCCTTGCGGGCGGGGCGCGGGTCTTAGCCACCTCGGATGCACGTCCGCGCGCGTCCAGGCGCGCGTCCAGGCCCTCCCCCACTTCTGCAACGTTGCTCGCGACCCTTGGGTACTCTCCCGGGCATCTGTTTTGGATTTTCTGCTCACGCGGCGCGCGCCTAGGCCTCCATGGACTCGCGTCCTGGCTGCTCTGTGATCGCGCCCGTGTCGTGCCCTCCGGGACTCGCGTCCTGTGCTGTGTGGTTCCGAGTCCTAGCCGCCCTTTTGCCCTGCGCATGGTGTGCGCATCTGGACATCCTGGACTCGCGTCCGGGTGCGCTGGGTGCTCTCTCGTGCTTGGGCCACCGTGACTCAGGTCCAACAACATTTGGGTGCGAGTCTTGGTCCTCCCTTGCGTTCGCAAGCTAGCTTTGTGCCTCGGAACACCTCGGGATGCCCCTTCTACACCCGCCCCTTCCGAGTGCCGGATCTTCGCGGCCGCGCGCGCGCGGAACCATGGTCGGTGCCGTCCGGTCCGGTCGACGTCCGGTCCTTCGTCTCCGTCCGGATCCTTCGGGCGAAAACGCGGCCGCGCGCGCGCGGAACCAAGGTCGGTGTCCTCCGGTCCAGTCGACCTCCCGGTCCCGCTCCTTCGGCTCCGTCCGGATCCTTCGGGCGAAAATGCGGCCGCGCGCCGCGCGGAACCTAGGTCGGTGTGCGATGGTCCGGCGACCTCCCGGTCCCGCTCCTTCGGCTCCGTCCGGATCCTTCGGGCGAAAAAGCGGCCGCGCGCGCGCGAACCAAGGTCGGTGTGCGATGGCCCGGTCGACCTCCCGTTCCCGCTCCATCGGCTCTGTCCGGATCCTTCGGGCAAAATCGTGGCTGCGCGCACGCGCGGAACCAAGGTCGGTTTTCGATGGTCCGGTCGACCTCCCGGTCCCGCTCCTTCAGCTCCGTCCGGATCCTTCGGGCGAAACGCGGCCGCGCGCGCGTGGAACCTAGGTCGGTGAGCGATGGTCCGGTCGACCTCTCTCGTCCCGCTCCTTCGGCTCCGTCCGGATCCTTCGGGCGAAAACGCGGCCGCGGCTCGCGCGCGGAACCAAGGTCGGTGTGCAATGGTCCGGTTGACCTCCCGGTCCCGCTCCATCGGCTCCGTCCGGATCCTTCGGGCGAAATCGCGGCCGCGCACGCGCGGAACCAAGGGTGGTTTTCGATGGTCCGGTCGACCTCCCTGGTCCCGCTCCATCGTCGCCGTCCAGATCCCTCGGGCGAAAAACGTGGCCGCGCGTGCGCGGAACCAAGGTCGGTGCGCTCTTTGGTCCGGTCGACCTCCCGGTCCCGCTCCATCGTTGCCTTCCGGATCCCTCGGGCGAAAAACGCGGCCGCGCGCGCGCGGAACCAAGGTCGTTGTGCGATGGTCCAGTCGACCTCCCCGGTCCCGCTCCATTGCCTTCGTCCGGATCCTTCGGGCGAAATTGCGGCCGCGCGCGCGCGGAACCAAGGTCGGTGTGCGATGGTCCGGTTGACCTCCCGGTCCCGCTCCATCGCCTCCGTCCGGATCCTTCGGGCAAAATCGCGGCGCTCGCGCGCGCGAACCAATGTCGGTTTTCGATGGTTTTGTCGACCTCCCCGATCCCGCTCCATCATCGCCGTCCGGATCCCTCGAGCAAAAAACGCGGCCGCGCGCGCGCGGAACCAAGATCGGTGTGCTCTTTAGTCCAGTCGACCTCCCGGTCCCGCTCAATCATCGCCGTCCGGATCCCTCGGGCGAAAAACGTGGCCGCGCGCGCGCGAACCAAGGTCGTTGTGCGATGGTCCGGTCGACCTCCCGGTCCCGCTCCATCGCCTACGTCCGGATCCTTCGGCGAAATCGCAGCCGCGCGCGCGCGGAACCAAGGTCGGTGTGCGATGGTCCGGTCGACCTCCCGGTCCCGCTCCATCGTCGCCGTCCGGATCCCTCGGGCGAAAAACGCGGTCGCGCGCGCGCGGAACCAAGGTCGGTGCGCTGTTTGGTCCGGTCGACCTCCGGTCCCGCTCCATCGCCTCCATCCGGATCCTTCGGGCGAAATCGCGGCCGCGCACGCGCGGAACCAAGGTCGGTGTGCGATGGTCCGGTCGACCTCCTGGTCCCGCTCCATCGTCGCCGTCCGGATCCCTCGGGGGAAATCGCGGCCGCGCGCGCGCGGAACCAAGGTCGGTGTGCGATGGTCCGGTCGACCTCCCGATCCCGCTCCATCGTCGCCGTCCGGATCCCTCGGGCGAAAAACGCGGCCGCGCGCGCGCGGAACCAAGGTCGGTGCGCTATTTGGTCCGGTCGACCTCCCGGTCCCGCTCCATCGGCCCCGTCCGGATCCTTCGGGTGAAAAATGCGGCCGCGCGCGCGGGGAACCAAGGTCGTTGTGCGATGGTCCGGTCGACCTCCCGGTCCCGCTCCATCGCCTCCATCCGGATCCATCGGGCGAAATCGCGGCTGCGCGCGCGCGAAACCAAGGTCGGTGTGCGATGGTCCGGTCGACCTACCGGTCCCGCTCCATCGTCGCCGTCCGGATCCCTCGGGCGAAAAACGCGGCCGCGCGCGCGCGGAACCAAGGTTGGTGCGCTCTTTGGTCCGGTCGACCTCCCGGTCACGCTCCATCGGCCCCGTCCAGATCCTTTGGGCAAAAAATACGGTCGCGCGCACGCGAAACCAAGGTCGTTGTGCGATGGTCCGGTCGACCTCCCGGTCCCGCTCCATCGCCTCCGTCCGGATCCTTCGGGCGAAATAGCGGCCGCGCGCGCGGAACCAAGGTCGGTGTGTGATGGTCCGGTCGACCTCCCGGTCCCGCTCCATCGCCTCCGTCCGGATCCCTCGGGCGAAATCGCGGCCGCGCGCGAGCGTAACCAAGGTCGGTTTTCGATGGTCCGGTCGACCTCCCGTTCCCGGTCAATCGTCGCCATCCGGATCCCTCGGGCGAAAAATACGGCCGCGCGCGTGCGGAACCAAGGTTGGTGCGCTCTTTGGTTCGGTCGACCTCCCGGACCCGCTCCATCGCCGCCATCCGGATCCCTCGGGCGAAAATCACGGCCGCGCGCGCGCGGAACTAAGTTGGGTGTGCGATGGTCCGGTCAACCTCCCGGTCCCGCTCCATCGCCTCCGTCTGGATCCCTCGGGCAAAATCGCGGCTGCGCGCGCGCGGAACCAAGGTCGGTGCGCTCTTTGGTCCGGTCGACCTCCCGGTCCCGCTCCATCGGCCCCGTCCGGATCCTTCGGGCAAAAAATGCGGCCGCGCGCGCATGAAACCACGGTCGTTGTGCGATGGTCCGGTCGACCTCCCGGTCCTGCTCCATCTCCTACGTCCGGATCCTTCGGGTGAAATCATGGCCGCGCGCGTGCGGAACCAAGGTCGGTGTGCGATGGTCCGGTCGACCTCCCGGTCCCGCTCCATCATCGCCGTCCGGATCCCTCGGGCGAAAAACGAGGCCGCGCGCGCGTGGAACCAAGGTCGGTGCGCTCTTTGGTCCGGTCGACCTCCCGGTCCCGCTCCATCGGCCCCGTCCGGATCCTTCGGGGAAAAAATGCCGCCGCGCGCGCGCGGAACCAAGGTCGTTGTGCGATGGTCCGGTCGAACTCCTGGTCCCGCTCCATCGCCTCCGTCCGGATCCTTCGGGCAAAATAGCGACCGCGCGCGCGTGGAACCAAGGTCGGTGTGCGATGGTCCGGTCGACCTCCCGGACCCGCTCCATCGCCTCCGTCCGGATCCCTCGGGCGAAATCGCAGCCGCGCGCGAGCGTATTCAAGGTCGGTTTTCGATGGTCTGGTCGACCTCCCGTTCCCGGTCCATCA
>CM038045.1:110264083-110274083 GCA_021397845.1 Areca catechu
GAGAAGGGTAAGAGAGAAGGTTTAGTCCCAGTTTGGCTAGAGGAGTCCTAGCCAATAGCCCATATATCAAGTTCTTGGGGTAGAACTTGATTGGAAGGAACCCAATTAAGGAGTCACTGTCTTGATCATCTGCCCGTGTGGATCACCATCGGAGGGCGGACAAGTGGACGCCTGGTGTGTTCAAAAGGTTACTCAATTTGGAGTTTATTTCTACATCAGACTGGAAATAGCGATCTGAGGTTAGTATCTAAACTATGTTTAAATTTGGACATGCATGTAGTTACAGTTTTAATTGCTAATAAGGAGATTTTGGGATTAGGGTTCGGACCTGATTTCATAAAATTTTGAAATCCACACTTCGCACTGGTTCCCGAACCTAACAGTGGTATCAGAGCCTCCTTATTAGGATTAAAACTTATGCAGTTCAATTCATGATGTAGTATCATGTTAAAGTTTTTATATTGATGCACAATGCATGTCTTTGATTGAACATGAGTTTGATGATTGCCACCAGTTAGGGTTTTTCACTGAAACCCTAATTGTCTTAGAGATATGATTAGCCCTGGAGCCATCATACTGAAATAAGGTTGCCCTGGCATAATGGTGTATCCATTATGTGGTAAATGGTTGTCCTAGTATGATGGCACACATTTCACATATTTGCTTAGTTTAAAGCATGTATTAATATATGTGATAGTTTTTAATCGAATGTGCTGGCATTGCATAAATCCCTCTTAAAAATTATATTAAGTGATAGTATAGTTAACCGATAAGCATTATTAGTCATGATGGATAATTAATCATTTTGGTGTCTAGAAAGGTGGTTCTGGGAAGGTAAAGGGAATCGTGGTTTTTAATTGGTTCCGTTGACTGACCTGGCCAATTTTAAATTGGTGTCTAGGAAAGCAACGGGGGGACCCCCACATCTCTTCCACTAGCCTGGTCGATTTGATTGATTTAATTCTTGACTAACATGCTTGGTGTTAAAATACTATTATTGGCCTTCCTTCATGATAGGTCATTATTATGTTACGATCTATACTAGGTTTGTTATGTACACATAAGACCTAATATGGTGACTAACATAATTTTTGGCCTAATACAATTATTTGTTTATGGCATGATTTAATGTAATATTTTGTTGTGTACACACAAGGGTATTACTATTAAAGTCATGACTATATAGGAATGAAGGGTCTTACTTAACTAAAATATTATAGTTTGTTGTGTATACACAAGGCTATTAATATTTTAGAGGCCGGGATAAGTTGAGAATTGTACGGGTTACAATTGGAAAGAGTTTTCCTACCTATGAACTTATATAAGATTTGTTGTGTACACACAAGGTCTTTTTTAAGGGATTGGGATCTCAACCCCACTAAGAAAAACTAATTAGGGTTTTCTCGATCATCGTATAGAGGGTTATGATGCTCGATAAAATAATGGGAGACATAATTAAATTAAAGTCCTAATTTAATCATGTATTGTCATTTCATGGTTGTTTGCTTATGTATTGTTCTTTGTTTAAATGTAGATAAATGGCCTCTTCACTCTCACTCCGTAGTATTTTAGATGCCAACAAATTGACTGGGCCTAATTATGTTGATTGGCTGAGAAATTTAAAAATAGTACTCAGTCAAGAAAGAATTTCCTATATTCTTGATACCCCAATTTTGGAACCACCAAGGGAAGATGCCTCGCAAGAGGAGAAGACCACATATAATATGTGGCAAAATGACTCACTTATTGTCAAGTGTGTTATGCTTGCCTCTATGACTAATGAGTTGCAGAGGCAGCATGACAGCATGGATACTAACTCCATACAGCTTAATTTAAAAGAGCTTTATGGAGAACACAGTAGAACTGCTAGATATGAAATATCTAAGCAGTTGTTCCGTGCAAGGATGACAGAAGGTACATCAGTACAAGACCATGTATTAAAGGTAATTGATCTAATCACTCGATTAGGTCAATTAGGTTTTGTAATGGATGGGGAGTTGAATCAAGACTTGATCTTGCAATCACTCCCAGAGTCATTTTCACAGTTTATTCTTAATTACCATATGAACAAACTTAATTCTTCCTTGCCTGAGCTGTTGAATATGTTGAAGACAGCAGAGAGCCATGTAAAGAAAAATAAGGCTCCAGTTCTTCTTATGGATAAGAAGAAGACAGGCAAAAGGGGTTCCAGTAAGAGGATGAATCCCAAAGGGGGCATTAAGAAGAAGAAAGGAAAGAAGGCCTCCGGACAGATGACCTGCTTTCATTGTGGCAAGCCGGGTCATTGGAAAAGAAACTGCAAGGTTTACCTTGCAAGTTTGAAGCCTGGTGCATCAGAGGCACCAAAAGGTATGAAAGAAGTTCATACTATTTTGTCATTAGATTCTTTCATTTCAAATACTTGGGTGTTGGATACCGCCTGTGGTCATAACATCTGCAAATCATTGCAGGGACTTCAGGGGCTTAAAGTATTGAAGGAAGGTAACTTTGAGCTCTACGGTGCTGGAGGGGACCCCATCCAAGCAGAAGCTGTAGGGACTTATATTTTGAAGTTACCTTCAGGGAAGATCTTGGAGCTAAGGAATTGTTACTATATGCCAAAAATCATTAGAAATATCATATCTGTACCCTTGTTACTTAAACAAGGATATACTATGAATGTAATGAGCAGTGGCTGCTCAATTTCTTTATCTAATGAAATTATATGTTATGGCATATTCTGCAATGGTCTATTAACTCTTTCCATTAATGACAATATTTTTCATGTTTCTAACAAACGGAAAAGAGATGATGTAAACAATACCTTACTTTGGCATTGTCGACTTGGACATATTAGTGAGACTAGGATTAACAAGTTATACAAAGAAAATTTCTTTGATCCTTATGACTATGAGTCATTAGGAACTTGTGAATCATGTCTCATGGGTAAGATGACCAAGACTCCATTTAGTAGACATGGAGAAAGAACAAAAGTGATGGGGGACAGATGGGGTAGGATCGTTGGCGAGCCTAGAAGTCGCCTAAATTAGGGTACTATTTTTTTTTGGTATTTTTTTCACTAGGGGTGGCGAAGGAACAGTGGGGATGTAAGATAGGAATCTGGATCTCATGGACTTGGGGACTCACCCTAACGAAGAGACCTCTCACCTCTAGGGCATCACACCCTCCTCGATACTTGGAGGCGCTAGGATGGATCTCAAAGGCCACGAGGGGATAGAGAAGATGGAATGGGTAGGGGGATAACTGGGCATCACGCCCACGCCCGAAGGCGAAAGGACAGAAGAATCACTCTTCTAAAAACTCAAATTTTTTTATGAACTAAACTGATTTTTTTACAAAGGACTGAGGGTGGTATTTATAGACCTGTCCAACCCTCATTTGAATTTGAATACAGGATAAAAAGATAGGGATGACTCAAATTCAAATACAAGATAGGATAAGATAAGCCTATCCATATCTCAATCCTAACCAACCAAATCCTTATTTAAATTTCAAACAAAAGATAAAATCCCAAACTACTTTATTTTGGATATGCTCCGAGATTCGTGCAGCTTTAGGATTCGTGCTTGCTCCGGGATCCATGCTAGCGATGTCCCCATCATTCCCCTGAGGTGGGAAGAACTCGACTCCGTCGAGTTAGGATCAACGGGAACTTTGATGGAACCGAATCCATTCAGAAAGAAATTTTGTTCTGAGATCTGTGCAACTCTGAAATCTGTGCAGCATTGCTTGTGTCAAAATCAGTGCAGTTCTGTGATCGATGCTTCACCATCTCGATTCATTCAAAACCCAACATTTTTTTTTTTTTTTTTTTTTTTTTTTTTGACAGCCCTGCTTTGAGATTTGTGGAGCTTTGACATCCGTGCAGCTCTGAAACATGGCCTGATGAACCGACCTGAAACAAGATCCGGGAGAGGACTAGATTGCAAAGCTTTGAGATTGGTGCAGGGATCCCTTAAGTGAAGTCGGCAGCAGCAGGGGGAATTGCATTCACGTTCGTGCAATCCCTCCCTTCTTCTTCACGGACTGAACCAGCACAAGGGCTCGCGGAGGATGTCGTCGGCGGGCGTTCACAGGTGACGACGCTAGGGAGGAAGACGGCGGCACGGGGCGGAGATGGCATCGCTTGGTCTTAGCGGTGCGATGAGAACGATGGCGATGGTACAGGTTGGGACGGCGTTCGGCGATGGAGTTGAGGCGTCGGGTGTTGCGGCACAGATGCAGGGAGAGGGGGAAGGTGTTCGGATGTTGGGAGGTTGGCATCGTTTATGAACGGAGGAGACGGCCGGCTGGACTCGGAGGCGATGCAGGGATGCCGGCTTGGAGGCGATGCGACGGTGAGGAAACTGCGGAATGGGGATCTGATCGGAAGGAGGTGAAGTCTGGTATCTCTCGTCCGTTTGGATCCCTCTCGGAGCCATCATATAGAGGAAGTGGTTGAGGCACTGCTGGACATTGAGGAAGGCGGCGCGGACGTCGATGAAGATCGGGCGGAGGAGTGGCACGGTGGAGGGTGCGGCGATTCTTCCTTGGTTCCGATGGAGGTGGAGTCGGGGATGGATCTGGAGAAGTCCAGCATTGTCGATGGCTTGGCCGGAGTCCATCAGGGGGCGGCGGAAGTCGGGTGTCACAGTAATAGGAAGAACGGGCAGAGGCATTGGGTGGGAGGAGGACGAGGTCCTCGCCGGTGGGGAGGAGGGATCGTGGAAGAGGCTGAGGCGGGAGAGGTCGAGGGCGTCACCGGCAGCGGTGGAGCGGTCAGAGCTGAGCGCTTCTTAGCGTGGAAGGAGTAGGGCATGGAGGAGGGGGGCTCGATGCCGAGGGTTTGGAGCTGGAAGGGCTTCTAGACGTGGAGCTGGAGCGTGCACGACTTCACGGCATGCCGGGAACTCATCGCCCGGGGCATCATCGACTCCAAGAATCTGGCAATGGGAAGACCTGATGAGGTTGTTTGGGGCAACGAGAAACTGGTGGAGGCTGTTTGGCGATGGGAAGCTTGGGACGTGGCGAATGCTAGCGGACGAGCTTCTTCTTTGAAGAGGGCAGTGGGGTGTTGACTGGAGGTTGGGGAAGATGGAGATGGTTGTGGAAGAGCGATGCAGTGGTCGGAGAAGATCGATGGCGGCCTCGCAGATCTAGGGCTGGTTGATCGATGTAGTTTTCTGCACATATGGGGGGAGGCGAAAGGCTTCACGGGGGAGATTCGGTAGCAGTCGGCGATTCCATTCCGGTGATGGCGGATGGAAGAGATGGGCATTGGTCGTTGGTTACTGGCAGTGAGATGATCTGGTCAGAGCTTGGCAGGAGATGGGACTTCACAGGAGGCAGAGAAGAGGGGGGGCTTGGCCTGGGCGGAGGCTAACGGAGAGAAGATCGGTTGGATCTGGCTCAGTGGTGGCGAGATCTGATGGACCTGGGCAATTCCGATCGGTGGGAGGATGATGGCAGTAGAGGAGTGTTGGGCCTGGACCTTGACGCAAGTGTGGTGGTAGGCGGTGGTGATGGCAGCAGAGAGGCGACGATGGCAGTAGGCAGTGGATAACCAGAAGGGCAAACAATGATTGGGAGATTTTTTTTTTTTTTCTTTTTGTTGAATCCGGGAAGTGAGAAGATGGCTGGTAAGAGAAAATTTGGAATGATATGGAGGTACCCTAATTTTTCTAGGCTCTGATACCAAAAATGATGGGGGACAGATGGGGTAGGATCGTTGGCGAGCCTAGAAGTCGCCTAAATTAGGGTACTATTTTTTTTGGGTATTTTTTTCACTAGGGGTGGCGAAGGAACAGTGGGGATGTAAGATAGGAATCTGGATCTCATGGACTTGGGGACTCACCCTAACGAAGAGACCTCTCACCTCTAGGGCATCACACCCTCCTCGATACTTGGAGGCGCTAGGATGGATCTCAAAGGCCACGAGGGGATAGAGAAGATGGAATGGGTAGGGGGATAACTGGGCATCACGCCCACGCCCGAAGGCGAAAGGACAGAAGAATCACTCTTCTAAAAACTCAAATTTTTTTATGAACTAAACTGATTTTTTTACAAAGGACTGAGGGTGGTATTTATAGACCTGTCCAACCCTCATTTGAATTTGAATACAGGATAAAAAGATAGGGATGACTCAAATTCAAATACAAGATAGGATAAGATAAGCCTATCCATATCTCAATCCTAACCAACCAAATCCTTATTTAAATTTCAAACAAAAGATAAAATCCCAAACTACTTTATTTTGGATATGCTCCGAGATTCGTGCAGCTTTAGGATTCGTGCTTGCTCCGGGATCCATGCTAGCGATGTCCCCATCAAAAAGAGTTATTGGGACTCATACACACAGATGTATGTGGGCCTATGACAACTTAAGCCTATGGTGGATACTCATACTTCATCACATTTACTGATGATTTTTCAAGGTATGGATTTGTGTATCTAATGAAACATAAGTCCGAGGCTTTTGAAAAATTTTTAGAGTATCAAAGTATGGTAGAGAAACAGACAGGAAAAAGTATAAAGATCCTCCGATCAGATAGAGGAGGTGAGTACTTATCCACTGA
This sequence comes from Areca catechu, assembly GCA_021397845.1. NCBI lineage: Eukaryota > Viridiplantae > Streptophyta > Magnoliopsida > Arecales > Arecaceae > Areca > Areca catechu. The sequence goes on from CM038045.1 coordinate 110,270,638, forward strand.
GTTTCTTGATCACCTTAAAGATAAGGGGATCATCTCTGAATGGACTCCTCCTTACACACCACAATTAAATGGTGTTGCTGAAAGGAGGAATCGTACTTTATTGGACATGGTACGGTCCATGATGTGCTTCACGGAGTTACCTTTTTCTTTCTGGGGATATGCTTTGGAAACAGCAACTTATATCTTGAATAGAGTACCATCTAAAACTATTTCTAGCACTCCATATGAATTATGGAGAGGTAAGAAGCCCAATCTTAAGTATATTAAGATATGGGGATGTCCAGCCTATGTAAAAAGAAATTTTGGACATAAACTAGATGCTAGAGCAGACAAATGTCTATTTATGGGATATCCTAGAGATAGTATAGGATATCTGTTCTACCACCCTACTGAACAAAAGGTTTTGGTCAGTAGGCATGCCACTTTTATGGAAAAGGAATTCATCCTACAAAAGGGCACTGGTAGAAATATCGAACTTAATGAGATTCAACAAATAGACACTTCTCAGTCAAGTAACAACATAGTTAATATAGAACCTGAACACACTCCTATCCGTAGGTCTGATAGGGTGCGACAGGCACCTGAGAGGTATGGGTTCATAATTGAAAATAATGAAGCCCAAATCATTCAAATGATGAGCCTCTAACCTATACGGAAGCAGTCATGAGTAGAGACTCAGACAGATGGCTGGAAGCCATGAGATCCGAGATGGACTCCATGTATGTCAACCAAGTATGGTCTTTGGTTGATGCACCAGAAGGTATTAACCCTATTGGGTGTAAATGGGTCTATAAAAGGAAGATTGGGGCAGATGGCCAAGTTGAAACTTATAAAGCCAGATTGGTGGCTAAGGGTTTTAGACAAAAACAGGGAATAGATTATGATGAAACTTTTTCCCCTGTTGCCATGCTCAAATCTATTCGGATTATGCTTGCTATAGCAGCATATCATGATTATGAGATCTGGCAAATGGATGTAAAAACTGCATTCCTCAATGGTTTCCTTGAGGAAGAGGTTTATATGTCACAGCCAGAAGGTTTTGTCTTGGAGACTAAACCTAATCAGGTATGTAGGCTAAAGAAATCCATTTATGGATTAAAGCAAGCATCCAGGAGTTGGAACATCCGATTTGATAAAATAGTCAAAGAATTTGATTTTTTCAAAAATGAGGATGAACCTTGTGTGTACAAGAAAACTAGTGGGAGTGCCATAGTTTTCTTAGTTCTATATGTTGATGATATACTTCTTATTGGGAATGATATCCCAATGTTACAATCAGTCAAAGTGTGGTTATCGAAACAGTTTTCCATGAAAGACTTGGGAGAAGCATCCTATATACTGGGTATAAAGATCTATAGAGAAAGATCAAGAAGGATGCTAGGCTTGTCCCAGTCTAGGTACATTGACCAGGTGCTAAAGAGATTTAGCATGGAGGAAAGTAAAAGAGGTTACTTACCTATTGGTCATGGCATACGTCTTTCTAAGAGGATGTCTCCTAAGACACCTGAAGAAAGAAATAGAATGAATTCTATACCTTATGCTTCGGCTATAGGGTCGATTATGTATGCTATGTTATGTACCAGGCCTGATGTGGCATATGCCTTGGGTGTAGCCAGTAGATTTCAGGCTGATCCAGGAGAGGATCACTGGAAGGCTGTGAAAAATATTCTTAAGTACCTGAGAAGGACTAAGGATATTTTTCTTATATACGGAGGATCTGATCTTAAACTAGAAGCCTATTCAGACTCTAGTTTTCAATCAGACCCAGATGAAGTAAATCCATTTCAGGGTATGTCTTTACCTTGAATGGTGGAGAAGTAAGTTGGAAGAGCACTAAACAGCAGACTGTAGCTGACTCAACTACCGAGGCAGAGTACATAGCTGTCAGTGAAGCCGCCAAGGAAGCTGTCTGGATGAAGAAATTCATCACAGAGTTGGGAGTAGTTCCTGAGATTGAGAACCCGGTGCCACTCTATTGTGATAACACTGGAGCAGTTGCTCAAGCAAAGGAACCGAGAGCCCATCACAAGTCCAAGCACATTCTGAGACGCTTCCATCTTGTCCGAGAGATAATCGAGAGACAAGAAGTCTGCATCAATAGAGTGGATACAAAGAACAACATAGCAGACCCGTTCACTAAGGCTCTACCACAGCGGGAGTTTGATCGCCACCTCGATTGTATGGGGTTAAAGAATAAGAGCGATTGGCTTTAGTGCAAGTGGGAGATTGAAAGGATTATGCCCTATAAGCCAATATTTGTATCTCCCAGACCATTGTAAATTGACAAGTTAATAAAGGCATTAATTTTTTCATCATTCGCTGTGTCATTATATGATGAACCCCATAGGTTAGGGCTATGGTCCTAGGGCTATGATGAGATCATACCAGTGAGATCTAAGGCCTTAAAACCCTAATCTAGAATATTCCTAGTCATAGGAACCCTGAGTTGGGGATCAGGGTTTCCGGTAAGACTGGCACATCCTATGTATGCTGAAAAGGGTGACTGCTCTCACAGTCACTTGTGTAGGACACTAATACAAGGATGTGGGTGCTCATTAGCGAATGAGTTCACTAAATAGATCCAGTTTGAGAACATCTAATGGAGCCTTAGCTGCTTGTCAATAGATTTTTCTCATAGTGGGAGTTGTACAAGTAGTCCTATGACCTGAGACTACCATAATACCTTATGTACATGAACCCATGCTTTGGTTCAATCTCATTCATGACACTGGGTCATGCACAAGGTTGATGCTGGGTGTGGTGAATTGTATATGAAGGAAATGAGTAGGTCAACAAGGAATTGATCACTCCTAGTAGGAGGAGATTGCATCCAGCCAAATTAGGTCAGATGATGATTCAGGAAATCTTTGATCAAAGTACAGATATTAGAAATGATTTCTAATATCGAATTAATTGAATCATTAGTGTATGACTGAGCTGGGAATGAGTATAAACTGGATTTGACATGATTCCATATCCATAGTTATATTCGGGATGCAAGATGATTGAAGGATCGAATTGTACGGGAACTTTCCACTGAAGGGTAGTTTTGGAATTACACCAGAATTTCCATATCTTCCGGGTAGACATGACACGTTGCTAGACGTCAATCTTGTCTTGTGGGTTGATCAAATTAAATGATTTAATTGGATCACTAATTAGGAGGAGTCCTAATTGACTGACTCGAGTTAGCTCGATTTGACCTAAATCGATTAGAATGAGTTCTGATCAAATTAGGTCAACTTGCACTCGGACCCACTGCTGGCTAAGTATGGAACCCAATGGGTCACACACTTAGGACAGATAATCAAGGTTTTAATTTGGAATTAAATCTCGTTTGCAGATGAACACACTAGCATGTGTTGCAAACCATGGCTTCTACTTGAATCGGATTTGAGTTAGGGTTCCGATTTGGTCTTTTTTAGATCCAAATTCCTTCCGGTTTG
>CM038045.1:110281583-110283525 GCA_021397845.1 Areca catechu
TGCTTGGGCCGTCCGTGACTCGGGTCCAACGACATTTGGGTGCGAGTCTTGGTCCTCCCTTGCGTTCGCAAGCTAGCTTTTGTGCCTCGGAACACCTCGAGATGCCCCTTCTACACACCCGCCCCTTCCGAGTGTCGGATCTTCGCGGCCGCGCGCGCGCGGAACCATGGTCGGTGCCGTCCAGTCCGGTCGACGTCCCGGTCCTTCCGCTCCGTCCGGATCCTTCGGGCGAAAACGCGGCCGCGCGCGCGCGGAACCAAGGTCGGTGTCCACCAGTCCGGTCGACCTCCCGGTCCCGCTCCTTCGGCTCCGTCTGGATCCTTCGGGCGAAAACGCGGCCGCGCGCGGCGCGAAACCTAGGTCGGTGTGCGATGGTCCGGTCGACCTCCCAGTCCCGCTCCTTCGGCTCCGTCCGGATCCTTCGGGCGAAAACGCGGCCACACCCGCGCGAACCAAGGTCGGTGTGCGATGGTCCGGTCGACCTCCCGGTCCCGCTCCATCGCTCCGTCCGGATCCTTCGGGCGAAATCGCGGCCGCGCGCGCGGCGGCGAACCAAGGTCGGTGTGCGATGGTCCGGTCGACCTCCCGGTCCCGCTCCATCGGCTCCGTCGGATCCTTTGGGCGAAATCGCGGCCGCGCGCGCGCACGGAACCTAGGTCGGTGTGCGTGGTCCGGTCGACCTCCCGGTCCCGCTCCTTCGGCTCCGTCCGGATCCTTCGGGCGAAAACGCGGCCGCGCGCGCGCGGAACAAAAGTCGATGTGCGATGGTCCGGTCGACCTCCCGGTCCCGCTCCATCGGCTCCGTCCGGATCCTTCGGGCGAAATCGCGGCCGCGCGCGCGCGGACCAAGGTCGGTTTTTCGATGGCGCGGAACCAAGGTCGTTGTGCGATGGTCCGGTTGACCTCCCGGTCCCGCTCCATTGCCTTCGTCCGATCCTTCGGGCGAAATTGTGACCGCGCGCGCGCGGAACCAAGGTCGGTGTGCGATGGTCCGGTTGACCTCCCGGTCCCGCTCCATCGCCTCCGCCCGGATCCTTCGGGCGAAATCGCGGCCGCGCGCGCGCGGAACCAATGTCGGTTTTCGATGGTTTGGTCGACCTCCCCGGTCCCGCTCCATCGTCGCCGTCCGGATCCCTCGGGCGAAATCGCGGCCGCGCGCGCGCTGAACCAAGGTCGGTGTGCGATGGTCCGGTCGACCTCCCGGTCCCGCTCCCTCGTCGCCGTCCGGATCCCTCGGGCGAAAAACGCGGCCTCGCGCGCGGAACCAAGGTCGGTGCGCTATTTGGTCCGGTCGACCTCCCGGTCCCGCTCCATCGACCCCGTCTGGATCCTTCGGGCAAAAAAGCGGCCGCAGCCGCGCGCGCGCGGAACCAAGGTCGTTGTGCGATGGTCCGGTCGACCTCCTGGTCCCGCTCCATCGCCTCCGTCCGGATCCTTCGGGCGAAATCCGCGGCCGCGCGCGCACGAAACCAAGGTCGGTGTGCGATGGTCCAGTCGACCTCCCGGTCCCACTCCATCGTCGCCGTCCGGATCCCTCGGGCGAAAAATGCGGGCCGCGCGCGCACGGAACCAAGGTCGGTGCGCTCTTTGGTCCGGTCGACCTCCCGGTCCCGCTCCATCGGCCCCGTCCGGATCCTTCGGGCAAAAAATGCGCCGCGCGCGGCGCGGAAACCAAGGTGTTTTGTGCGATGGTCCGGTCGACCTCCCTTCCTGCTCCATCGCCTCCGTCCGGATCCTTCGGGCGAAATAGCGGCTGCGTGCGCGCGGATCAAGGTCGGTGTGTGATGGTCCGGTCGACCTCCCGGTCCCGCTCCATCACCTCCGTCCGGATCCTTCGGGCGAAATAGCGGCCGGCGCGAGCATAACCAAGGTCGGTTTTCGATGTCCTGTCGACTTCCCGTTCTCCGGTCCATCGTCGCCATCCGGATCCCTCGGGCGAAAA
>CM038045.1:110849700-110862200 GCA_021397845.1 Areca catechu
TAGTCATTATAGTTCGATTAGCCATATGCTTAAGAAATTAATTAGATTGATCTTTAACTAATCTCCTTTAGAATATTTAGTCTCATTCCTTCATCTCATAAAGCATTTTTTTTCATTTCTTTTTCCCATCATTTTTGGTATCAGAGCAGGTTGATTAGGGCATATCTGTGTTTAGGGTTTGCATCGATTTATCTTTGGTGCTATAAGATTATAGCCAACCCTTGCATTGCAAAACCAAGATGAAATCAGGTTGTCCTACTATAAGGTGGATCCTTATAGTGTAAGGTTGTCCTATCTTGGTCATTGCTTTGGACTACATAGAAGAATTCTATGTAAGTCTGATTTTTCCCTGCTTGCTGTAATTAGGTGTAGGCTGACTGTAATCCGCCTGCAGCTCCAAAGGCAAGTAGTGCATTTTTCTTTGACATATTTTTTTTTCTTGTTCCATTTTAAGTTGTTTATCACCGTTTAAAATTTCAGCTTCAGAAAAAAATTACAAAAAAAATGAAAATTCCTGCAGTCCGATAGTGTCATTAGGTTTTCTGTTCTGTTCTTGAGCTTTTAGTGCCTTTATTCAGGATCTGCCTAGAACAGTCTAGATTTTATTTTGAAATTCTGCTTCACCTGGTATGACATCTATAAGTTAGGAGTTCTCATTAATTTTTTTCAATTTTTTTTGACGTTTTTTACTGCACCTTCCAACATCACTTTCGAACTGCAACACACCACTCTGCATCAGTAATTTAGTCATGCATTCATTTCATGATTAAGCTATCTAAGGGCATGAAATTAACATAAGGTCAGGAAGTAATTACCTGTCCTTAGCCCAAAAAACCACCTCCCTTCATCATTCGAACCCAATCCTTAATTAAAATCAATTAGACCTAATACCCTAGTGGGTTAGGGACACCAACAGGTCGGGTTCGAATTAGAAATCAAGTTGATTGTATTAGCTAGTTAGTGTGTGCTTATTAACTTGGTGTCTAGGATTGGTGTGTAAGGGCTTGTGGTTTGATCCACCTACCTGGCCAATCTCTGATTGGTGTCTAAGGTTGGTATTCAGGGATCTCCAGCTCCCCTTCCACCTACCTGGCCAAGTGATATAAGTTACTACTGGTTAGTTAGTCTTTCAATTGGGTTCTTAACTTGTGCTCTAGGTCTAGGAGCCATAGTCGTTCGAGTGCATCATTTTCATGACCACTAGATCAGGAACACCATTCCACCGTTCACAAGATCAACCAAGTTCGTCCATGGACCCTAATATGGAGAGTCTCATGAAGTCTATGATAGAGCAAATGGCTACAATGAATGCTAAGCTTGATCGGGTCGAGGATAGAATAGGGGTCCTAGAGGAAGCTAGGTTAACTCCAACTGAACCACCATCTCCCAGATTACCTCCAGACCATCCCAGAGCCCAACGGCAAGAACGCACTCCTGACCCAACCCATAGAAGGCCACAACACGATTTTGATGATCACACCCCTGACTTTAATCAAAGAAGGCATCACCATGAAAATTTCGATCAGGATGACCGGGCCTTAAGGAACATCCGTCTAGATGCACCAACTTTTGAAGGAAGCTTAGATCCTAAGGTGTATATAGATTGGGAGGCTGACATGGACCAGTATTTTGATTGGTATGACATGTCAGATGAGAGGAGATTCAAATTTGCTAAGATCAGGCTGGTTCGACAGGCTAGACTACATTGGGGAAATGTAGAGCGCACGATTAGACAGAGGGGAGATGTACCGGTAAGCACATGGAGAGATATGAAGAGAAAACTTAGAGAAAAATACCTACCCATGTCTTATCAAGAGAGATTACTAGATCAGTGGCAACGGTTAACACAAGGAAACAAAACCGTCTCTGAGTATGTCACCAAATTTGACGAGTTTGTCATGCGGTGCAACGTGGTCGAGTCGGAGGCAGCCACTTTGTCTAGGTTTAGATCAGGGCTGAATGAAGACATCAAGGGGGAATTATTTTTGAGGGAAGTCCATGATTTAGAGCAGGCATATCAGGTTGCCATGGACTATGAGAGATTTCAGAGGAGATCTACTTTTAGGAAACCAGAGCCCTCTAGGTTCAGTCCACTTGCTAGTAGACCCAGTTCGGTTCCTACTCCCACAGCTAAGCCTAGGTCCAGCTCAAATCCAATTCCTAGGCCCAATTCAGCCACCCCATCTAGAGAAGATAAAGGAAAAGGGCCTGAAAGTCAAGGTAGGACAAGTCAAGTATGTTATAAGTGCCGTCAACCGGGTCATTATATGAGTCAGTGTCCCTCTAGAGCTTTACACATTGGTGAAGTAGAGGAAGAAGGCTTAGAGCATTTAGAGAATGGTGACGAAGAAGTGTATGAAGCAGAAGATTGCTTAGCTGATGAGTATGAGGGAGATGAGGAAAATTTGGACTCATCAGATTTACTAGGAGTCGTTAGGTGTATCATGACACAGACCAAAGAACAAGAAGACTGGCGTAGGACTAACATCCTACAAACATTTGTCAAAATTAAGGAAAAGGTCTGTAAGATTGTGATAGATAGTGGAAGCTGTGTCAACGCCATTTCCACTAGTGCAGCAAAGAGTTTAGGGTTATCCGTTGTACCACATCCCAATCCATATAAGGTATCCTGGATAGACTCTACATCTATTCCAATCAAGCTACGGTGCCAAGTCCAAATCCAAATTCAATCCTATCAAGATAAGGTCTGGTGTGATGTGCTTCCTATGGGAGTAAGTAGCATCATCTTAGGCAGGCCATGGCTGTTTGATCATGATGTGACCATCTTTGGTCGGTCAAACTCCTGTGCTTTCAATTTTAATGGCAAGAGAATTGTCATTCATCCAAAAGAGCCTAAGGACAATGTCAGGAGAGGAACCAGTAGCTTGAAGGAAAAGAAAACTGGATTAAATCTGATAGGTGCAAAAGAAATAGAACAAGATATCCAAGAGGGAGCACCTATTTGGGTGGTAGCAGCAAAAGAGGTTAAGGACCACACACCTATAGAACACCCTCCAGAGGTGGTCCAATTATTAGAAGAGTATAAGGACGTATTTCCCGAAGATCTTCCCGATAGCCTTCCACCTTTAAGGGACATACAGCATGTCATAGATTTAGTCCCGGGGCAACTTTACCTAATTTGCCTCACTATAGGATGAACCCAGCTGAACATCAGGAAATGCAGAAACAGATTGGGGAATTACTTAGGAAGGGGTTTATTAAGGAAAGTCTAAGTCCTTGCGCAGTCCCCGCATTGTTAACCCTAAGAAGGATGGTACTTGGCGGATGTGTGTAGATAGCCGAGCCATCAATAAGATTACGGTGAAGTATAGGTTCCCGATCCCACGACTTGACGACATGTTAGATATGATAGCCGGAGCAACAATTTTCTCCAAAATTGATTTAAAGAGTGGCTATCATCAGGTTAGAGTTAGACCTGGGGATGAATGGAAGACCGCTTTCAAGACTAAAGATGGATTATATGAGTGGTTAGTCATGCCATTCGGTCTTTCCAACGCACCCAGCACATTTATGAGGATCATGAATCAGGTGTTGAAAGCCTTCATAGGAAAATTTGTTGTGGTCTATTTTGATGATATCCTTATATATAGCCAAACCAAGGCAGACCACTTAGATCACCTGAGCCAAGTTTGTCAAGTTCTTAGAAAAGATAGCCTCTATGCCAATATCAAAAAGTGTGACTTCCTCACACATAGAGTCATCTTTCTAGGATTTGTAGTTACTTCTGAAGGAGTGTCAGCTGACCCAGAGAAAGTCAAATCCATAGTAGAATGGCCTGTACCCAAGAACATCCATGAAGTACGTAGTTTCCATGGTCTAACCACTTTCTATAGGAGGTTTATTAGGGGATTCAGTACGATAGTGGCACCCATCACTGATTGCATTAGGAAAGGAAATTTTGAATGGACTAGAGCGGCTGATAAAGCTTTCCTAATGATTAAAGAGATAATGACACAAGCACCTGTTTTAAGGCTTCCGGATTTTTCCAAATTATTTGAGGTCGCTTGTGATGCTTCTGGGGTTGGAATTGGAGGAGTTTTAAGTCAAGAGAATCACCCAGTAGCATTCTTTAGTGAGAAGTTGAATGATGCGAGACTAAGGTATTCAACCTATGATAAGGAGCTATATGCGGTAGTACAAGCTTTACGCTATTGGCGTCACTACCTTTTACCGCAGGAATTTGTTTTATTTTCTGATCATGAAGCTCTTAGGTTCCTTAGTTCTCAGAAGAAGTTGAACCCTAGGCACGGGAAATGGGTAGAGTTCATACAAGGGTACACGTTCGTTCTGAAACATCGTGCCGGTACTGAGAATCGAGTTGCTGATGCATTAAGCCGTCGATCTATGTTGATGAATACTGTGAGGACTGAGATAGTAGGATTTGATAGGTTGAAGAGTGAGTATTCTACATGCCCTGACTTTGGTCATATCTATCACTCCCTCCAACAAGGTCCGTCTAGTGAACATAGCGATTACATTCTATTAGATGGATACCTTTTCAAGGAAAATAGGCTGTGCATTCCCAAAACTTCTGTTAGGGAATTTCTGATCTGGGAAGCCCATGCTGGAGGATTAGCTGGACATTTTGGTAGAAACAAAACCATCTTGGCTATGGAGGATCAATTTTTCTGGCCTAGTCTTAAGAAGAATGTTGCCCAGATAGTAGCCCAGTGTCGAACCTGTGCGGTAGCAAAGCACCAAAAACAAAACTGGTTTGTACACACCTTTACCTGTCCCTGAAGGTCCGTGGCAAGACATTAGTATGGATTTCGTGACAGGTCTCCCTAGAACTCCCAAGAAACATGATTCTATCTTTGTGGTTGTCGATCGATTTTCTAAGATGGCGCACTTTATTCCGTGTTCTCAGACTTTAGATGCGTCAAAAGTGGCCAAACTTTTCTTGGATCATATCGTTAAGCTTCATGGTTTACCTAGAACCATTGTGTCAGATAGAGATGTCAAGTTCACCAGTTACTTCTGGAAAACCCTCTGGCACATGTTAGGTACCAAACTGAAATTCTCTACAGCCTATCACCCTCAAACTGATGGCCAAACCGAGGTTGTAAACCGAAGCTTAGGTAATCTATTGAGGTGTTTAGTTGGAGAAAACTTAGGGAACTGGGATCTTTTACTTCCTCGTGCTGAGTTTGCTTATAATAGCTCAGTCAATAGATCTATTGGGAAGAGTCCATTTGAAGTGGTCCATGGATATAAACCTAAGAGACCTTTAGATCTAGTCCCATTACCAGCACATGCACGGGTGTCGGAATCCGCCGAATCATATGCACAGCATCTTAAGGACTTGTATAAGGAGATTAGCCAAAAGATTCAAACAAGCAATGAATTTTATAAGCATACGGCTGATCTACATAAACGGCTTAAAGAATTTAATGAAGGGGATTTAGTAATGATTAAACTCAAACCAGAGAGGTTTCCACCCGGAACAATGAAGAAACTCCATGCCCGGGGAGCCGGACCCTTCAGAATAATAAAGAGAATTGGATCTAATGCTTATGTAGTAGATTTACCATCTAGTTATGGCATTAGTTCTACTTTTAATATTTCTGACCTCAAAGAATACAAGGAACCTGTACCAATACCTGATGAGCTTTTTGGTCCTAGTGTATCCTTTGAGAGTGATGTCCCAAATGAGTGTCCACCACCAAATATTCCTGAGCAAAGAGAGAGTGTTGAAAGAATCTTGGATGACCAGATTATCACCACTAGAAATAAGGGCTACCAACGCTATCTGATTCGATGGCAAGGACGTCCTGAATCTGAAGACTCCTGGATCACCCGAGAGGACCTGCAACAAATCGACCCGGATATAATAGAAACATATCACTCGACAGGGTCGAGTTCCTCCCACCCTGGGAGAATTGGTGTGGGCACCAGGTTAACAAAAAGACTTCAACCCATCCAAAAGTCCTTATGGTTGGAGTAACAAATCATGTCAATATTTTATTTCAAAATAAATGTAATCAAGGACAGGTTAGTCCGCTGTTGGGTCAGTCAATCCAGTCAACTCACTTTTGAAGACTTATCAAGAAGCAACTCGGGCTTCAAAGTACCACTTCATCACTTCACCACCAATGGAGCCCACACTTGAAGACACATCACCACCCTAGAGCCGACTCTTGAAGGCACATCACCACCACCTTGGAGCCGACTCTTGCCACCTCATCAGACACCTCACCACTAAAGGAGCTGACTCTTAATCAAGTCCCAAGGAGCCAATTCTTGAAGAAAGTCAATTAGTCAAAGTCCAAAGTCATGGAGATGGTCAAATTGTCAAAATCAAGAAGGAGGTCAAATCACCAAGTCCAAGTTTTTGAAGATGGTCAACCAAGTCAAGCCTTAGCATGTCATTTGAATTTAATTCATGCTTGGCCGACCAAAGCTCTCCAAAGCAAGGGTGGTCGGCCAAAGTGAGGGGGGACCACTCCTCCAAATCATATCAAACCTATTCCCACAATTCTCTCCTTATTCCATGTAACTTCCCCATGATATCCTCCACCAAATTAGGTTAGTTTGAATTCAAATGTAAGTCTTTAAAAAGCCTTGGGCATGAGAAATGTGGGAGATTGATAAATGAATGAAAAAAAAAGCTCTTTCTTCTATGTGAAGGTCTTGGCTATGTGCCCCTCTTTGGCTTTGTGCCTAGGTTTCTTTTAGGTCTATGTGACCTTGTTTCTCTCTTCCTCTTCCTCCTCTTTTCTCCACTTCAAACACTTTCTTTCCATTGCATCTCTCAAAGAAGATCAAGTTCGCATCAAAGTTCAAGAAGAAATCAAGCCAAGAATCAAGTGATCAAGCAAGGAGCCGGTTCTCCAACCCTAGGAATCAGAAAGGAGTCGATTCCCTCAAGAAGAAGAAGCCTTCATCCATCCTTCAACCCATCATTCTTCCCTTCTTTAATTTGAGTTCTTTAGCTTGTTTCTAATCCCAGGTTTCTTTGTGACAGGGCCTCCGGAATCCAGACTTTAGAAGAAGGAACTTCTTGCCAGAACCCAGAATGCTGAGTGAGCCACCAAGTGGTGTATTTTGGTCATCCTAGAACTTACCTTGAGAGAAATCCTTTGGATTGATCAAGGTCAGGTAATCCCTAACTTCTTAGGGTTTGGATTATTAAAAAAGTAGGACTAGCTTAATTTAGATGGTTAATTTACTATGGTAGATCATTATTATTCTGTTTAGTCCACTCTAGATTTGCGTTTAATCATATTGAGTTGTGTTCATTAAATTCCTAGTCATTATAGTTCGATTAGCCATATGCTTAAGAAATTAATTAGATTGATCTTTAACTAATCTCCTTTAGAATATTTAGTCTCATTCCTTCATCTCATAAAGCATTTTTTTTCATTTCTTCTTCCATCAGCGAGGCACCGGGCACGCACAAGGGCACGGCGGGCTCGAGCGCACGCGCGGTCATGGCACGGGCGTGCGCGGGTCAAGGCGCTGCCATGCGCAAGGCAACGGGAGCGCGCGCACGCGGGTCGTGGCACGGGCGTGCGCGGGTCATGCCACCGCCGGCGCGCACACGGGCACTGCGGGCTTGGGCACGCACGGGCCATGGCACGGGAGTGCATGGGTCACTGGGCCCGCGCAAGCACGGGTCCGGTGCGGGCGTGCACGGGTCACGGAGCTGCGTGTGCAAGTCAACGGCGCGTGTCACGGTGCGGGCATGCACGGGTCATGGCACCATCGGGCACAACGCGCGCGGGTCACGGCACTGGCATGCGCGGGTCACGGAGCAGCCGGGCGTGCGTGCGGGTCGCTGCCCCGGCATGCACGGGTCCTTCGCTGCTGGGCTCGGGTCACCGGTCGCGCACGCGGGCCACGGCACTGGCGTGCGCGGGCATGCCACGGGCGTGCGCGGGTCTCGGCGCTTCCGGCGCGGGTCACGGGCACGGGCGTGCGTGGGTCACCGGTCGCACGCGCGGGTCACGACGCCGCCAGTGCGCGCCCGCGGGTCACGGCACCGCCAGCGCGCACGATAGCGGGTCATGGCACGGGCAGCGCGGGTCCGGTCCGCCGGTTCGTGTCACCCTTGCTCTCGCCGGGTCGTTGCACGGGCTTGCACGGGTCACGGCGCTGCGCACGGGCGTGAGAGGGCCGGGCCGGGCGCGCCATGGCACGGGCATTCGCAAGGCACGCGCGGGTCGTGCCAAGGGCATGCGCCGGTCACGGCACGGGCGGGTGCGAGGCACCGGCTCGCACGAGGGCACGGTGCGTGCCGGTCCTGGCACGGCGCGTGCCGGACCTGGCACGGCGCGCGCTGGTCATCTCACGGGCCGGTGCATAGCACCGGGCGCGCGCGCGGGTCTTGGCACGGGCGTGAGCGGGTCACGGCACCGCCGGGGCGGGCACCGGGCTCGGGCGTGCACGGGTCGCCGCACCGCCTGGCGCAAGGCCATGGCCGCGCGCAAGGAGCGGACGTGCTGCTGGTCATGGCACTGGCGGGCGCAAGGCCCCTGGCGTGCGTGGTCTGTGGCCCGCCCGTTGCAAGGGGCCGGCTCGGGCGTGCACGGGTCATGCACCGGCGGGGCAAGGCCCCGGGCGTGCGTAAGAGCGCGGGCATGCGCGGGTCACAGCGCTGCTGGGCAAAGGGGCAGCGCGCGGGTCATGGCACGGGCGTGCGCGGGTCATGGCGTTGCCGGGCGCAAGGGCAGCGCGCGGGCATGCACGGTCATGGCACGAAAGTGAACGGTCACCGGGCGCGCGCCGCGCACGGTTCATGGCACCGGAGTGCACGGGTCACCGGGCGTGCGCGCCCGGGTCATGGCACGTGCATACGCGGTTCACGGCAAGGGAGTGCAAGGGTCACCGGGCATGCGCGCGCCCCGTCATGGCACGGGAGTGCACGGGTCACCGGGCGTGCGCGCACACCAGGTCTTGGCACGGGCGTGCGCGGGTCATGGCACGATAGTGCACGGGTCCCGGACCGCGCGCGCACGTGTCATGGCACGGGCGTGCGTGGGTCATGGCACGGATTGCACGAGTAACCCGACACACGCGCGCGCCGGTTAATGCCATGGCGTGCGCGGGTCCTGGCACCGCCGGCTCAAGTCCACGGGCGCGTGCAAGGGCGTGGGCGTGCGCGTGTCCTGGCAGCACCGGGCACGAGTCCCAGGCGCGCGCATGGGCACGGGCTGTGCGCGGGTCCTGGCAGCGCTGGGCTCGAGTCCCTCCCGGGCGCGTGCATTGGCACGGGCGTGCGCGGGTCTCTGCAGCGCCGGGCGCGGGGCACCGGGCGCGTCGCACGGGCGCGTTTCCTTGCAGCGCCGGTGCTCGTGCGGGCGCTTTCGGTCTCTTTTCTTGGCAGCGACGGGCGCGGGGCACCTGGCGCGATCACGGGCCCAGGCTGGCGCATTTCCTTTCATCTCAGTGCTCGGTTACCGGGCGTTCTCACGGGCTCGGGCCATGGCAGCGTAGGGCGCGGGCACCGGGCTCGCGCACAAGTTCGCGGTCGGGCGCGGGACACCGGCGCTCGCGACGGGCGCGGGTCCTGGCAGCGCAGGGCGCGGGGCACCGGTGGCACGCACGGGCGCGGGCGGCGCGGGTCCTGGCGAGCTCCAGGGCGCTTCCCGGGGCCGCGCACGGGCGCTTTCAGTCGCCTTTCCTTTCAGCTCAGGGTTCGGGGCAGCCGGGCTCGTCACGGGCTCTTTCAGGCTCTGCTTCCTTGTAGCCCTTTCGGTCGCGGGGGGCGACCGAGCGACACGCTTGTCGCTCTCCATTTCCCTTCTGCTCTTGTCTTTCCTCGTCTTTTCGCGGGGTCACGAGGGCGCGCGCGCGACGCGGGCATGCCCCGAATTTGCAATGCTGCTCGCGACCCAGGAACCCCCGGGGTGGACCTTGCCGGATGCCCCGCGCGGGTAGTAGTTGGCAAGCCCCCTTGCGGGCGGGGCGCGGGTCATGGCCGCCCTGATGCGCGTCCGCGCGCGTCCAGGCGCGCGTCCCGGCCCTCCCCCGCTTCTGCAACGTTGCTCGCGACCCTTTGGTACTCCCCCGGGTATCTGTTTTGGATTTTCTGCTCGCGCGGCGCGCGCCCAGGCCTCCTTGGACTCGCGTCCTGGCTGCTCTTTGATCACGCCCGTGTCGTGCCCTCCGGGACTCGTGTCCTGTGCTGTGTGGTTCCGAGTCCTGGCCGCCCTTTTGCCCCGCGCATGGTGCGCGCATCCTGGACATCCTGGACTCGCGTCCGGGGTGCGCTGGGTGCTCTCTCGTACTGGGCCATCCGTGACTCGGGTCCAGCGACATTTGGGCGTGA
Organism: Areca catechu; assembly: GCA_021397845.1. NCBI lineage: Eukaryota > Viridiplantae > Streptophyta > Magnoliopsida > Arecales > Arecaceae > Areca > Areca catechu. The sequence goes on from CM038045.1 coordinate 110,859,992, forward strand.
GTCTTGGTCCTCCCTTGCGTTCGCAAGCTAGCTTTGTGCCTCGGAACACCTTGGGATGCCCCTTCTTCGCCCCTTCCGAGTGTCGGATCTTCGTGGCCGCACGCACGCGGAACCATGGTCGGTGCCGTCCGGTCCGTCGACGTCCCGGTCCTTCGGCTCCGTCCGATCCTTCGGGCGAAAACGCGGCCGCGCGCCGCGGGAACCAAGATCGGTGTCCTCCGGTCCGGTCGACCTCCCGGTCCCGCTCCTTCGGCTCTGTCCGATCCTTCGGGCGAAAACGGGGCCGCACGTGCGCGGACCAAGGTCGGTGTGCTATGGTCCGGTCGACCTCCCGGTCCCGCTCCATCGGCTCTGTCCGGATCTTTCGGGCGAAAATGCGGCCGCGCGTGCGCGGAACCAATGTCGGTGTGCGATGTTCCGGTCGACCTCCCGGTCCCGCTCCATCACCTCCGTCCGGATCATTCGGGCGAAATCGCGGCCGCGCGCGTGCGGAAACAAGATCGGTTTTCGATGGTTCGGTCGACCTCCCGATCCCGCTCCATCTTCGCTGTCCGGATCCCTCGAGCGAAACGCGGCCGCCGCGCGCGGAACCAAGGTCGGTGCGCTCTTTGGTTCGGTCTCCCTCCCGGTCCCGCTCCATCGGCCCCATCCGGATCCTTCGGGCGAAAAATGCGGCCGCGCGCGCGCGCGGAACAAAGGTCGGTGTGCGATGGTCCGGTCGACCTCCCGGTCCCGCTCCATCACCTCCGTCCGGATCCTTTGGGCGAAATCGCAGCCCGCGCGCGCGCGGAACCAAGTCGGTTTTCGATGGTTCGTTTGACCTCCCGGTCCCCCTCCCATCGTCGCCGTCCGGATCCCTAGGGCGAAATCGCGGTCGCGCGCGCGCGGAACCAACGTCAGTTTTTTTGATGGTCCGGTCGACCTCCCGTCCCCGCTCCATCGTCGCCGTCCGGATCCCTCGGGCGAAAAATGCGGCCGCGCGGGCGTGGAACCAAGGTCGGTGCGCTCTTTGGTCTGGTCGACCTCCCGGTCCCGCTCCATCGTCGCCGTTCGGATCCCTCGGGCGAAAAACGTGGCCGCGCGTGCGCGGAACCAAGGTCGGTGTGCGATGGTCCGGTAAACCTCCCGGTCCCCGCTCCATCACCTCCGTCCGGATCCCTCGGGCGAAAAACGCGGCCGCCGCGCACGCGCGGAACCAATGTCAATTTTCGATGGTCCGTTCGACCTCCCGGTCCCGCTCCATCATCCCCATCCGGATCCCTCGGGCGAAAAATGCGGCCGCGCGCGCCGCGAAACCAAGGTCGGTGCACTCTTTGGTCCGGTCGACCTCCCGGTCCCGCTCCATCATCCCCGTCCGGATCACTCGGGCGAAAAATGCGGCCGCGCGCAGCGGCGCGAACCAAGGTCGGTGCGCTCTTTTGTCCGGTTGACCTCCCGGTCCCGCTCCATCGGACCCGTCCGGATCCCTCGGATGAAAATCGTGGCCGCGCCGCGCGTGACCCAAGGTCGGTCCGCTCTTTGGTCCGGTCGACCTCACGGTCCCGCTCCCGTCGGCCCCGTCCTTCTTGGTGGTCCCTCCCCATGCCCCCGTCCCGAAACACACACCCCCCCTCATCAAATTGGAAATCCCCGCACCCTCCGGGTGGCTCGGTGCCCCGTGCGTCTGTTGTCCCTCGTGGGTTCGTGGTATCTCGTGCTCGGCGATTTTCCACCGTCGGCATGTCCCATCGACAACCCCTCCTTCGTGCACTCTCGGGTTGCAAGGCTCCGCGTGCAGGGGAGTGGCGCGGTGCGCGCCGTGGCGGCTACAGTGTCGGCGTGTGAGCGGTCTTGGATGCGCATCCAGTGACGGGCTCCCTGCCTCATCGTGGCCAACCATCGGTGGGTGCATCCCTTCACTCGTGCTCGGAGGACCCTTTGTTGCCCCTCGTTGCGACCCGTCAGTTGCCCGTGCGGTCTACCCCCCTTGCGGGACTCGTCCGTTTGCCACGCGACCCTTGCGGCTACCCCGCCTCCGCAGCGGCGGGTGCCGTTCCTAGTGCGGTCCTCGAGCGCCCTCCGTTTGGAGAGTCCCTCCGTGTTCTCCCATTCCTTTGGCCCTCTCCTGGCTTCGTGCGCTCTCGCGGATGCGGTGGATTCATCGTGCCGGGGCCCCCGTGCCCCGCGTCCCATCTCGAATCATTGCCTGCCCCGATGCGACAACGTCCGC
>CM038045.1:110864700-110867200 GCA_021397845.1 Areca catechu
TGGACAGCAATATATCAAGTATAGGTTGTTGTAGTTCACATCGTTTGGTTGTCCTCTCGACCAAAATAAGTGTGGTGACACTGACGTGATCCGCAAGTGGGATATATGTGATATCTCATTGAACGTGACTCCGTGCAGTCCCTTTCTGCCAAAGGGATACTCACGATTGGATATGGGTATAAGTGTCCCTCTGACCTGAGGTCATCACGGTAGCTTGCAAGCAACTCCCTGTGCTTTGGTGCCGGACTACCTGGATTTTTAATCCGGTAACGGAAGGTTTCTGGGTACAGGCAAGTACTTGTGGAGCAGTGATGGACCAAGATGGAATTGACCTGTCCTAACAGTTTGGATTGAATGTCTCGCTATATCTCAATTTAGCAAATCCTCGGTCGGGGTAGTCCTAGTGAAGATTCACTGGGCTTGCGAGGTTGAGACACGTAGTCGACTGACACAGTCTGGGTTGGCAGCCCAATCTCAGTCGTCCTGAGCATTAGAGGTCAAAAGGATGAATTATACGGTAACCATATGCCAGAGGTTCGATAGTTTGCTCCCGCATCTTCGACCTATCTGGACGCCGGGACCCATTGCTAGATGGTTTCCTGTGATGGTACTAAAATTGTTCTAGTGCTACCGTTTAGGTTCGAACCTATGAGGTCACACGCCACAGAGGATAACTCTCTGATCCGGATACCGATTACGATTGGGAATCATCTTGATTTTATGGTCACAGTATTTTTGAGCACTCTTTTCCCCGTCTTGCCCTTGTTTGTGTCACCGGAAAATATTTCGGGTTGACCAGCTCTGCGCCAGGATTTTTCTGAATCAGTTTTGAACTGATTCGGAGTTCATTTCGGCTTCCAATTGGTTGTGAATCAATTTTATTCCTTGAACCAGGTCCAATTGGAATGAACCGTTTGGTTTAAGGGATTGGACCGGTTTTTGGTTGAACCGGTTTCCACCATGGTTTTTCTCCCTTTGGACCGTTTTACACGGTCATTTGAATGGAGGAATTCCAAACGCAGGCCAAACGTCCGTGGAAGCCATTTCGTTGCGCGTCTCTTCTCCTCCCTCAACCCGCTGGAATTAAACCTTGTTTAATGGCTTTAATCCCCTGTTAATGGCTGGTTTATTGGGTTAATTGCAGCCGGTGACCCCTTGGCCTCCCACCCTCTATGTTCTCAATTCACCCTGCTGTTTATATTAACTCCAACGCCCCTTTCAGCAAGTTTGTTCTGATGTGTGAAGTGAAAAACCAACGAGTTTTTTCCAGCGTGTGAAGAGTTAGATGTTATTCCTTTTGAGAGGTTGAGAGATTGCTTCCACTGGGTGCTAGTTAGGTTGGGATTTGGAGGGTGTGAGGGAGAGAACCCATCGTTTCAAGTGCTCCCAAAATCCCTGCTGCAGCAATTCTGTTTTGCTGCAGCAACCTGTGACCGTGAACCATCTTCCGGCGGCTAGCACCGCGCGTGGAGAGGGATCGGAGAGCCCCAGGCATGTCTCCCCTCTAGAGGGAGTATTCTTCTACTCCTCGGAGCAAACCACGCGAGCCGGGATCGCTCCAGTTGCCCGAAATCCAACGACGAAGACAGCTACTCTGTTCTGTTGCCATTTTCATGCAGCAGACTTCAGCGAATTTTTACGATTTATTGGCTTAGTTTTTCTTGCAGAAACTAGTGCCAAATCGAAGAGGACTTCCTTAAGAATCTACAGCTCAAATTTGGGGGCGATCCGAGGTCCGGAAGGCAGCGTTCCGGGGACTTTTCGGAAGCCCTGTTTTCAGCCCAAGGTGAAGACGACTGGAATAACTTTATTCCAGTTATTCCAGTCTATTCCTGGTTTATCCCAGACTTATTCCAGCTGGGAATAAGGTATGTTTTTGGTTTTATTTTCGGTGCATGTGTAGATCTGGATTTATAAATTGTTTATAAATTATATGATCTGTATCATGCCAATACATGCATCTTGCATATGCCAGATCCTGTGCGGAGTAGGTATTTTCCGTATTTATTAAAAATATTTTAAAATACTTACCTATTCCTGTGCTGTTGCATGCTTAGCGTAGGCACCTGCAACCACATGTTTTTACTTTCACGAGGCCACCCGATCGAGGGCATGCCTGCCTGGCGTCACGCCGAACAGCGACGCTCCGCTCCCCCAGGGCCGCGATGGGCTCCGGGGCGGCCGGATGCCGAGACTGGTCCCCCGCGCCCCCCCCGGCGCGGCGGGCCGAAGACCGGGCCGCCGGCGTGGCCGAACAAGGCAGATGGTGGACGCGCGCCCGCGATCCTGCCGCCGTGCCACGGATTCGATAGGTGCCTGCTCGCCCCCACCGCGCAACGCCGCCCCCCCCCCCCCCCCCCGTCGGGGCGGTGACGCCGGATCGCGACCCAGGTCAGGCGGGGCCACCCGCCGAGCTTAAGCATATCAATAAGCGGAGGAGAAGAAACTTACGAGGATTTTCCTAGTAACGGCGAGCGAACTAGGACCAGCCCAGCTTGAG
>CM038045.1:110872200-110929700 GCA_021397845.1 Areca catechu
GGATAAGGTCGATAGGTCTCCTAGGTCTGTAACCATGGACAATCTCAAAGGGACTTCTACCAGTAGACCTATTGACCGAGCTGTTGTATGCGAACTCAGCACGAGGTAAAAGTAAATCCCAATTTCCCAGATTCTCTCCAACAAGGCACCTTAATAAGTTCCCTAGACTTCTATTTACAACTTCAGTTTATCCATCAGTCTGAGGGCGGTAAGCAGTTGAGAATTTTAGTTTTGTTCCTAGTAGGTGCCAAAGAGTTTTCCAAAAATAGCTTGTGAAACGGACATCCCTATCTGAAACAATGGTTTTAGGTAACCCATGTAACTTGACTACTTGATCGAGAAAAAGCTTGGCTACCTTGGAGGCATCAAAAGTTTGGGAACAGGTATAAAATGGGCCATTTTCGAAAATCTGTCGACCACTACAAAGATTGAATCGTGTTTTCTAAGGGTCTTGGGCAGTCCTAAAACGAAGTCCATGCTAAGATCCTGCCATGGACAATCCGGCACAGGTAAAGGAGTGTATAACCCGGTGTTTTGTCTCTGATGTTTGCAACCGCCCATGTCCTACATCGGGCAACAATATTGGCTACTTGTCTCTTAAGGCCTGGCCAGTAAAATTTTCCTCAATTATCAATATGGTCTTGTTTCTTCCAAAATGGCCAGCCAAACCTCCAGCATGGGTTTTCCCAAATTAGAAATCTCTCAAGGAAGTCTTCGGAACTAAAGCTTGTTTTTCCTTAAATAGATAATCATCTAAAAGGGTGTACTCACTGTGGTCACTAGATGGTCCTAATTTCAGAGCTTGGTAAACTTCACTAAAGTCTGGACAATTATCATACTCATCCGTAAGTCTTTCAAATCCAACGACTTCAGTGCTAATCGAGTTCAGAAGCAGGGCTCTACGACTTAATGCATCGGCCACCTTATTCTCAGTTCCAGCACGATGTCTTAGGACAAACGTGTAGGCCTGGATGTATTCGACCCACTTGGCATGCCTAGGATTCAGCTTTTTCTGGGAACTAAGGAATCTAAGGGCCTCGTGATCAGAAAACAGGACAAATTCATGCGGTAGTAGATAGTGCCTCCAATACCTTAAAGCTTGCACTACCGCATAGAGCTATTTATCATAGGTGGAGTACTTAAGCTTGGCTTCATTTAATTTTTCACTAAAGAAAGCTATGGGATGGCTCTCTTGGCTTAAAACTCCACCTATTCCAACTCCAGATGCATCACAAGCAACCTCAAAAACCTTGGAAAAATCAGGCAATCTTAAGATAGGTGCTTGTGTCATTTTCTTCTTAACATCTAGGAAGGCCCTATCAGCAGTTTTTGTCCATTCAAATTGGCCTTTCCTAATGCAATCTGTGATTGGCGCAACTATGGTACTAAACCCTCGAATGAATCTTCTATAAAAAGTAGCTAGGCCATGAAAACTTCGTACTTCATGAATACTTTTTGGCACTGGCCACTCAACAATTGATTTGATCTTTTCAGGGTTAGCAGAAACTCCGTCAGGTGTGACAACAAAACCTAGAAAAATGACTCTATGGGTAAAAAAGTCACATTTCTTAAGGTTTGCAAAGAGATTATTTTCCCTAAGAGCTAAACAGACTTGATTCAAGTGGTCCAAATGGTCCTTCTGGGTCCTGCTATATATAAGAATGTCGTCGAAGTAAACTACGACAAACTTTCCTATAAATAACCGTAGGACTTGATTCATAATCCGCATAAAGGTACTAGGAGCATTGGACAGTCCGAAAGGCATTACTACCCACTCAAAAAGACCCTCCTTGGTCTTGAATGCAGTCTTCCACTCATCCCCTGGTCTAATCCTAACCTGATGATAGCCACTCTTAAGGTCAATCTTTGAAAATATTGTTGCTCCGGCCATCATATCTAACATGTCATCCAAACGGGATATGGGAAACCTATATTTCATTGTGATCTTATTAATGGCACGACTATCAACGCACATCCTCCAAGTGCCATCTTTCTTAGGGGTCAGTAATGCTGGTACTGCACAGGGACTCAAACTCTCTCTAATAAATACTTTCCTAAGGAGATTCCCTACTTATCTTTGTAACTCTAAATGTTCGGTAGGGTTCATCCTATAGTGTGGAAGGTTGGGTAGGGTGGCTCCTGGGACCAAGTCAATGGCGTGCTGGATGTCCCTAAGTGGTGGAAGATGGTCAGGTAGGTCATCTGGAAATACATCCTTAAAGTCTTCTAACACTTTAGCCACTTCCTGAGGGCATTCTTTTTGGGAAGGCTCCTGAATTTCCTTAGTGGTTAAAATCCAAACATGTGTACCCTCAGTGAGTTCTTTCTCAATTTCCCTTTCAGTGATCAAATTGACTCCCGTTTTCTTTTTCTTTAGGTGGCTTGATCCTCTCTTAACAGTGTCCTTAGGTGGTGTTGGGTTAATCACAAACTTCTTTCCTAGGTGCATGAATGAGAAAGAATTTGATCGGCCGTATAAGGTCGCATCATGGTCAAATAACCAGGGTCGACCTAGGATGATACTGCTCACTCCCATTGGTAAGACATCACACCACACTTTCTCCTGATAGGACTGTAACTGGATTTGGACTAGGCACCTATGTTTGATAGGAATCGAAGTGGAGTCTATCCAAGAAACCTTATATGGAGTCGGATGGGGAACTGTGGACAAGCCTAAAGTTTTGACAGCACTAGTGGATATGGCATTTACACAACTCCCACTATCTATGATTATTTTACATACCTTATCCCCTAACTTGATGAATGTTTGTAGGATGTTAGTCCTACGCCAATCTTCCTGTGTCGCGTTTTGGGTAAGGATTCATCTAACTACTCCCAACATATCAGGCTCTATTTGTTCCTCGTCTCCTTCATACTCTTCAGCCAAATTGTCCTCAGCCTGATATACTTCCTCGACATTATCACCTAGGGGTTCTTTGGGTTCAGACTCACTTTCTTCTAATTCTCCTATGTGTAAGGCCCTAGTTGGACAATTGCTAGTGTAATGGCCTAACTTATGACATCTATAGCAAGCCACATTAGAATTTGGAGTCCTCTGAACTTCTGGTGCTTTACCCCTATCATCTCTATGGGTCAGAGGGGTGCTAAGGTTGGGTCGACTGGGTCGCATCTGATTTGTTCCTGGCTGCTGACTAGGTGCACTAGTTCTAGGGGGTTCGGGTTTGCGATAAAATGGTCCCCTATGAAATCTCTCGGCATCTCGTGCTACCTGGTAAGCTAGCTCTAAGTCATGGACTTCTCTCAGAAATAACTCTTTCTGGATCTCTTCTCTCAATCCTGCCCTAAATCTCGACAAAGTAACTGACTCAGACTCATCTACATTGCATCTCATTACAAATTCATCAAATTTGGCAATGTATTCGGCTACACTCTTGGTTCCCTGGGTCAATCTCTGCCACTGGTCTAGAAGTCTCTGGTGGTAGGACATAGGAAGGTACTTCTCTCTAAGCCTAAGTTTCATTGCCCTCCAGGTTACTATGGGAACATCACCTCTTTGCCTAATGAACCTCTCGACATTTCCCCAGTACAGCCTAGCCTGACGAATTAACCTAAGCTTCGCGAACTTGCATTTTCTCTCCTCTGTCATGTAATACCAATCAAAGTACTGATCCATCTCTCCCTCCCAATCTATGTAAACCTTAGGATCCAGATTTCCATCGAATGTTGGTGCTTCCAATCTAATACTCCTAAGGGCTCACTCATCACGGTCTGTGTGATCCTGATTGTGTCTGCTAGGGTTTGGCTCATAGACTGGATCATGGTGTGCTATCCTAGGATTTGGGTCATGGACTCGATCAGGATTGGGCCTCCTAGGATTTGGCTCGAAGAAATGGTCTTGATGAAGAGTTCTTCTAGGGTTGATGGATGTCTCAAACTCGAATTCAGGCTCTAACTCATTTTGGACTTCATGATTTCCTCCAGGGGTATGAGCTTCTAATCGATCAAGTCTAGCAGTGATGTGGGTTATCTGATCAGTCAAGTTTTGATTGGTCTGGGCTAATTGATCAGTTAAGTTTTGGTTCAGCCTGGTCATTTGGTCATTCAAGGATTTCATTAGACTCTCAAAGTTTTGTTCCATGGTTACACTAGATTGGGCTTGGGTTTGCTGATAAGGTGCTCCTGATCTAGTTGCCATGCACACAGACTCAACTCGGACTAGGGGTTTTGCTAGACCTAGAGTACAAATCAAATATAAGGTCAAATTGACAATCCAGGTTGTAGTAACTTGGCACCTGGCCAGGTAAGTGTAAGGTTAGTGGAGGTTCCTCTTTGCTTGCCTTAGACACCAATTTGAAATTGGCCAGGTAAGCGAACCAACCCACTTTCCTTCGGGCTCTAGTCCCTGAACCACTTGCCTAGACACCAGATACAAGCACACACAAACAGGGTGTCAAAGTTGGCTTGACACTTGACTCGACCCGATCTTGTGGGTGTCCCTAGCTCGCTAGAGAAATTAAATGTCTAATCCATTTTAATTAGGGTTGGGCTCGTTATGCAAGTTAATGATTTTTGGGCTAGGGATAGGTAATGAAATCCTGACCCTATGTCAATTTGATGCCCTTAATTTTGTTTACCATGAAATGAATGCAACAAACATATGGATCCAAATTTCAGGTGCAGAATTAGTGTGTTGCAGTTCTCAAGTGATGGAAAAGTGCAATGTAACAGATTCAAAAAAATTTAAAAAACTCACAGAAGATTGCTAACTTCTAGATGATATGCCATACGAAAGAAATTTAAAAATAAATTTTATACTATGCTGAGCAGATACTGAAAACTAGATAAAAAAATAGGACTGAACATAAAGGAATTTCAGTGATAGTGATGGGATGCGAGAATTTTTATTTTTTTTGTAATTTTTTTCTGAAGATGAAATTTTACGTGATGATAACTGACTTAGTATGGAGTATAAAAAAAATTATTTCAAAAAAAATTAACTACTTTCATTCAGACTTTCATGCAAATCTCAGTCAGCTCATTCAGAAATATAGCAAGCAGAATTTAAACAAACAAAGGCATTTACATACCAAACTTCAACTTAAAAATTCACGTCCGGCCAGGGGCTCATTATTCCCATGGGTCGTGACAGTGTACTGGTGTATACCCGCTCAGGAGGCGTAAATTTTAGATCTAGATTGGATTTTAAAAATAATAACTAAGTAGCATGTATGAATGCTATGCATGCAAAAATTTCAGCAACCTACCTAAATGCACAAATTCAAAAGTAACCCTAACCTACCATGCTCTGATACCAAAATGATGGGGGACATGTATCGAATGATGCATTTGAAGAATTAGATGGACTAAATGAAAATGAAATAGATAAACATGTAGCTATTCTACGTAAAAGAAATAGAATTATATGAAAGGAACATAAGGAAAAGAACTAGACTAGAAAAGAATCTCTGAAAGTAATTAAGAAGAGATCTTCGTGGTTAGGAAACCACACAGGTTAGGGCTAGCCTACTTTCCAATTTCAGATCTGAATGAATATTATAAAAATGGCTATCCGGCTATTAATAATCTGAAATTCAGAAAAGGGACACTCAAGATGAAGTACTAAGAATAGCAAGGAGTTACTATAGATCTAAAGGCACCTTGTTTATGATTCCTTGGCACAGTAGACCTTCACCTTGAAAACTAGGAGACCCAGGGATCCTGCATAGATACATAGTAAAATTAAAAGATTTAGGTGGAAGAATGGAGAAATGGAAGAGGAAATTAGGAATGGAAGAAATGGTTTAGATTTGGCTTTAAGTAGATCTCCTTTGGCGTCCTTTGCGTGAATCATCTTCAATTGTTGGCGTGGAGAACTCCATTATAGATGACCTCTTTTGGAAGATGGGAAGGTTGAAATTGGAGAGGCTTGAAGAGGATTCTTCAAGGGTGGCCGAATGGGATTGGAAAAGGGACTAGTAGCTTGTTTGGTTAAGTATCCTAGGTCTCACACCTACCTTCTCTCAAGGGTCTTTCGCTAGCAAAGGAAGAAAGCTTTCTTAGAAAAAAATTTCATTTCATTCATCATTTCCATTACAAGAGAATTCTAGGAGCTTTTATAAACCTTAAGCTCCTTTTCAAATTCAAAATGCAACACTTTTCATGGAGAAAATCAAGGGGTGTCCCATGAAGATAGGAGTGGCCCATTCAAATTTAAATCTCCTAATTACAAGGTGGGCACCCATAAAGAGTGGAGCTTCATTCAAATTTGAAAATTCATGGTTGATGTGTCTTGGTGATGTGGCATGATTTATCCTCCAAGTTGGCATGACTTGTCTTCCAAGGTGGCATGGTGCTTTGATGATGTGGTGCTCCAAGTAGTTGGTGAAGTTGGTTGCACTCATTCTTGCTTAATTGATGCCCAATGCAAGTAGATCTTGAACCTGACTCAATATAAAGCCAATTTAACTCTAATTGGATCCAAATTAAAATAAAACAGGACTCAATTATTCAAATAAAATAAATACAGGACTCATAGACTTATTACAGGACTTAAATTTCTAGTCTTCTATCCATAAAGAACTTGGCATTAGCTGAAGCCTCTTCCTGAGCCTGGTGCCCGCACCACTGAGCCCGCCGTCCGTCTCCCGACCCGTAGTAAGGGACCTCGGCCCCCAAGGGCTCGTGTCGCAGGTGCAGCCCCCGCGGCGTAGCGGTCGCGGGCGGCCGCCATGGAGTGCAATTCCGGACGGGCGGCGGGCAGAATCCTTTGCAGATGACTTAAATACACGACGGGGCATTGTAAGTGGCAGGGTGGCCTTGCTGCCAAGATCCACTGAGATCCTGCCCCGAGTCACACGGATTCGTACCCTACCCCACGATCCCGAACCCCGCCCCCCCGAGCCAACCCGCGCGAGGGCGCAACCCCGATCCGGATGCGGGTCCCGCGACGAGGTTGGAGGTCCCATGCAGCGCGCGGACCTATTGACCACCGCCGACGGGGCGGCGGCGAAGCGACGACCCGCGAGTGGGCACGTGCGGGATGCCATCGCACCGACCGTGGTGGCGCACGGAGGGCCCGTCGTCGCGGCGTGGCGGGATGGCTCGCCCGCGCCGAGCGGCGAGGTGGAAGGCACGGCCGTGCACTGGTAGGGCGCCACGAAGGACGGCGCCGGGACCGGGGCCCGGAGGCGGATGGGCACACCCCCGGTCCCCGATCGCGCGCACCGTCACCGTGCCCGGCCGGCGGAACGGTGCGGGGCACCGTACCGCTCGGGCATCCGTCCGGGCAGGCACGGCGGCGTCGACCTCGACGGCCCCGTCCCCACGCGTGTGCCGATGTGGCGGCGCCACCGTCCTCTCGGGCGCTATCGTGCAGGTCCCGGCTTGAGCGCGGGTGCCGGTGCGGCGGCGGCGGATTACCTGCTCGGTGGCTCCAGCTGCGGGGGTCGGATGCATGCCCGAGCGACGGTTGCGGAAAGGCACCGGGCATCGCGTCGGAGCCATCGGGCCGCAGGTGCCCAGCCCGCCGGGACCGGAGATGGCGCGCTCTCCCCGGCCACTCCCCACCTTTGGTCGGATGCCCCTCCCGGAGCGCCGGGTTCGCCGCATTGGATGAAACCAAGATGCTCCGGGCGGGTGCCCGTGCCGTGCGCGTCGAGACATGGGTCCCGAGAGCGCGGGCATGGCTCCGGACCCTTCGCGAGGGCCCGATGAGCGCCCACGCTACCGCGACCGTGCCATGGCGACGGAGACCCGAATCCCACGGCGGGCCCTGGCATCGCACGGCCGGATGCGGGGCACGCCCGGGCGGGGGCGCGGACGGCAGGCCGCGGGAGGCACGCGGGCGCGCGGGTCGCGGCACCGCTGGGTACAGGTCATCGGGCGTGCGCGGGTCACCGCAGGGGTGTTCCCGGGCCATGGCACAGCCGGGCGCAAGTCACCGGGCGCGCGCAGGCCATGTCCCACCGGGCACGAGGCCCCGAACGTGCACAAGGGCACGGCGGGCTCGGGCGCGAGCGGGTCCTGGCACGGCGTGCGCGGGTCACCGGGCGCTCGCGCGCGGGCCATGGCATGGAAGCGCGCGGGTCACGGCGCTGCCATGCGCAGGGCGACGGGGTGCGCGCGCGGGTCATGGCACCGCCGGGCGCGAGGCACCGGCACGCACAAGGGCACGGCGGGCTCGAGCACGCGCGGGTCATGGCACGGGTGTGCGCGGGTCACGGCGCTACCATGCGCAGGGCAACGGGAGTGCGCGCACGCGGGTCGTGGCACGGGCGTGCGCGGGTCATGCCACCGCCGGGCGCGCACAAGGGCACTGCGGGCTCGGGCACGCGCGGGTCATGGCACGGGCGTGCGCGGGTCACCGGGCCCTCGCAGGCGCGGGTCACGGCACGGGCGTGCACGGGTCACAGAGCTGCCGTGCGCAAGTCAACGGGCGCGTGTCACGGCACGGGCGTGCGAGGGTCACGGCACCGTCGGGTGCAAGGCAACGTGCGCGGGTCACGGCACTGGCGTGCGCGGCCACGGCACGGGCGTGCGTGGGTCACGGAGCCGCCGGGCATGGGTCGCCGGGCGCGCGCGCGGGTCGCGCGCGCGCTTGCACGGGTCACGGCGCTGCTGGGCTGGGTCTCCGGGCGCGCCGCGGGCCACGGCACTGGCTTGCGCGGGCATGCCACGGGCGTGCACGGGTCACGGCACTTCCAGGCGCGGGTCACGGCACGGGCGTGAGCGGGTCACCGGGCGCGCGCGCGGGTCACGGCGCCACCGGGCGCGCCGCGCAGGTCATGGCACGGGCACGCGCGGGTCACGGGGCCGCCTGGCGCGTGTCACCCGGCGCGCGCGCGGGTCGTGGCACGGGCTTGCACGGGTCACGGCACTGCCGGGCGCGAGGAGCCGGGCGCGGGCCATGGCACGGGCGGGCGCAAGGCACGCGCGGGTCGTGCCAAGGGCGTGCGCCGGTCACGGCACTGGCTGGTGCGAGGCACCGAGCTCGCACGAGGGCATGGCGCGTGCCGGTCCTGGCACGGCGCGCGCTGGTCATGGCACGGGCCGGTGCATAGCACCGGGCGCGCGCGCGGGTCTTGGCACGGGCGTGAGCGGGTCACGGCACCGCCGGCGCGTGCACCGGGCGCTGGCGTGCACGGGTCGCGGCACCGCCTGGCGCAAGGCCACGGCCGCGCGCAAGGGAGCGGGCGTGCGCGGGTCATGGCACCGGTGAGCGCAAGGCCCCGGGCGTGCGCGGGTTGTGGCACCGCCGGGCGCAAGGGGCCGGGCGCGGGCGTGCACGGGTCATGGCACCGGCGGGCGCAAGGCCCCGGGTGTGCGTGGGTTGTCGCACCGCCGGGCGCAAGGGGCCGGGCGCGGACGTGCACGGGTCATGGCACCGGCAGGCACAAGGCCCCGGGCGTGCGCAAGAGCGCGGGCGTGCGCGGGTCACGGCGCTGCCGGGCGCAAGGGGCAGCGCGCGGGCGTGCGCGGGTCATGGCACGGGCGTGCGCGGGTCACGGCACTACCAGGCGCAAGGGGCAGCGCGCGGGCGTGCACGGTCATGGAACGGAAGTGCACGGGTCACCGGGCGCGCGCACGCATGGGTCATCGCACCGGAGTGCATGGGTCATCGGCGTGCGTGCCCGAATCATGGCACGGGCATGCGCGGTTCACGGCACGGGAGTGCAAGGGTCACGGGCATGCGCGCGCCCCGGTCATGGCACGGGAGTGCACGGGTCACCGGGCGCGCGCGCGCCCGGTATGGCACGGGCGTGCGCGGGTCATGGCACGAGAGTGCACGGGTCACCGGACGCGCGCGCGCACGTGTCATGGCACGGGCGTGCGCGGGTCATGGCACGGGAGTGCACGTGTAACCCGGCGCGCGCGCGCCCGGTCATGGCACGGGCGTGCGCGGGTCCTGGCACCGTCGGGCTCGAGTCCACGAGCGCGTGCAAGGGCGCGGGCGTGCGCGGGTCCTGGCACCGCTGGGCTCGAGTCCCAGGGCGCGCGCATGGGCACGGGCGTGCGCGGGTGCTGGCAGCGCCGGGCTCGAGTCCCCGGGCGCGCGCATGGGCGCGGGTGCTGGCAGCGCCGGGCACGGGCGGGCATGGGTCCTGGCAGCGCCGGGCGCGGGGCACCGGGCGCACGCACGGGCGGGTCCTGGTAGCGCCGGGCGCGGGGCACCCGGCGCGCGCACGCACGGGCGCGGTCCGGTAGCGCGGGCGCACCGGGCGCGTGCACGCACGGGCGGAGCGGGTCCTGGCAGCACAGGGCGCAAGGCAACGTGCTCGGGTCACGGCACTGGCATGCGCTGGCCATGGCATGGGCGTGCACGGGTCACGGAGCAACCGGGTGCGGGTCGTCGGGCACGCGCGCGGGTCGCGGCGCGGGCTTGCACGGGTCACGGCACTGCCGGGCTCGGGTCACCGGGCGCGCGCGCGGGCCACCGCACTGGCGTGCGCGGGTCATGCCACGGGCATCCGTGGGTCACGACGCTTCCGGGCGCGGGTCACGGCACGGGCGTGCGCGGGTCTCCGGGCGCGCACACGGGTCACGGCGCCGCCGTGTCACGGGGTGAGTGTTTTCTTGCTCATACACCCATGCGACGCCCCAGCATACCACACACCAAGGCCAGCCCTCCTAAATCCTTTCCTCGGACATACAGATAAACGTGCAGCAATCCAACCACATAGCCAAGCATGCACCTCAATTCCCCTATCCAGTAACATTATCAAACTGAAAACATGCGACACCCTTAAGTTCCCGCAAGCAACCTGACCCTCAGGCCAACTGCAACGCTCATGTGCACCTTCGTGCCATAATATTATCCTCTTTCCAAGAGTGCTCCGCAACCCAGCACCTCTATGCTGACCTGATGGCTTTGCTCCTGAAGCCAAGTACTACTCCCACAAGTAGTCCCAAATCTGAGTTCCTTCATGCCATGACATAACCATTGTGCTTCTGATCTGCAAGCTACCATGCTGCCCTTCAGAAATACACAGACCAAACTCACAAGACACGATCATGCAATGCCTTGACCTGATTGCTTTGCCCCTGAAGCCAAGTACTACTCACACAAGTAGTCCCAAATCTGAGTACCTTCGTGCCATGACATAACTACTGTGCCTCATATCTGCAAACTACCATGCTGCCCTTCAGGAATACACAGACCAAACTCACAAGACACGATCATGCAATGCCTTGACCTGATGGCTTTGCCCCTGAAGCCAAGTACTACTCACACAAGTAGTCCTAAATCTGAGTACCTTCATGCCATGACATAACCACTGTGCCTCAGATCTGCAAACTACCATGCTGCCCTTCAGGAATACATAGACCAAACTCACAAGACATGATCATGCAATGCCTTCACTCCGCATGAAGCTCAGGTAAACCATCTCCAGTGTCGCCTAGCCGACCCGCCAAGCCGACACGGCACATCGTTCCATAGAGCAATGAATGATCGAACACATTCCCAAGCTCTCCCGGATTCTGCCTTTCCCATCTCTCCCACAAGCTCTTGTGTTCTGATCCTGGTCTTGCATCCTTAGCATGCCACCTATCAATGGCCATATCGCTCGACAATGTTCACAACCTGTTCGCACATCACTGTACATTGCCACGGTTCTGAAGACCCGCAACTATATCATCCAACATCCAATGTCCTCGACCGGCTCGCAACTAGTGCACTGCCATGATATTAGCATCCAAGTTTTCCTACCAAAATAAATATCTTCGACCGACTAGTCCTTGCATTTTGCTTCCTCTCCTCGGCGTGACCCACTTGGTCATCCTTGATCCTTGGCCCAGGTCCAAGGCATAAATCCGACCGAACTTACATAAGCCACACTTTAACTCCATGGTCGACCGGCTCCCATGGATCCCCGTGAGACATCAACCTGGCCAATGCTCACAAGACTTGCCTGTTCAGGTAGGCCAAGCCTTGCCCGACTAGATTCTCTATTGCCTCTTTGCTCCACCACAGAGATCAAGAACGCATAGAGTAGCCTGGACCACTCCTCGAGGATCAACCTCTCGGAAAGCCCCATCCCCGTACAATGTGGCCAACTCGTTCGACCATCATTGCCCCGAATGTCTCCACGCGAAACCATTCGGGCGTGGCACCTCCTTGTCTGCAACTGTGCCACGACGGACCCGTATCCTACAGGCTTGGGGGAGTCGGGAATACCAGAGCCAGACCTCTTGGAGAGATACCAGAGCCAACTTGAGCCTTACTCGACAAGGTCGAGTTCCTCCCACCCCGGGAGAATTGGTGCGGGCACCAGACTCAGAAGAAGACTTCAGGGCTCCATCTGGATCTCTGATTGACCTTGCCCGAAGAATTAGGATTTTCTGGTTTTGTAATAAGGGTTGACCTGATCAACTCAATTTTGAGTCTGTAATTTTGTCATTTCAATTTTTGTTGGGTCATGTTGACTCAGTCCAAGTCCAAGGCCCAGGTAGGTGTCATTCCCTTTGCCATAAGGCACCACATTTTCCAGCTACAAGTGGGTGCCACACTCCCTGCCACATCTCCATCCAGTGTACCATGGTCTCCACGCCTCAAGTAAGCAGGTTCTTTTTTCTTGCACCACTTGGGGGAGAAATCCATCAAGATACCTCAATCCAAGGAGGAGACAACTTCTTTCCAGATAAACCCAAGCCAGGATGGCAAGAATTTTTCTTGAAGAGAGGATCAAGGAGGTGCCCCACAATGTTCCATAAAAATCCAAGTTATAAAAGGGAAGAGAGCATGTCTTGGGGAGAAAATCAAGGAGGCAACCAAAAGTTTCCAAAAGTGCCAAAGCCATGAAAGGAAGAAGCCTAAACTTGTGGAGCAAGACTAGGAGGTGTCCAAATGAGCCAAACCATGAAGGGAAAATCCTTGATTCATGGAGAGATACTAGGAGACACCCCCATAACCTGCCATTTGGAGCTGATTTTCAAGTTTTCTTGGAGTTTTTGGGCTGCCCACTCATGGAAGGAGTCTTGGGAAGAGAATTTGATGCCTAAAGTGTGGGTTAGTTGGTGGGGACACCGGAGGCACCAGAATAAGACAGAGGCTTTTTCAACCCTCTGTAAATTGATCAATAATTTATGAGTCCATCTGTAATAAGGGCTTATCTCATCTGAGTCCATTTTAGTTGTTACTTGAGTATTTTTAGTTGTTATTTCAGTTCTGTACTAGTCAGCTCATGTTGAGCTAGTTCAGTCCAATGCTAGTCAGCTCATGTTGAGCTAATTTTATTTTTTTTGAGTCCTGTCCAAGCATACTGAAGACTCAAGACTATATCATACAAGTGAAGACCAAGTCCAATTAGATTGAAGACATGGAAGTATAGCACAAGTCCAACCCAGCTTGAAGATTTGAAGACCCCAGGAGGAAAATTCAGAAAACCCTGATTTCTTGCAGATGCCCTCCAAATACCCAGATTCCCTTCCAGATGCCAAAGTATATTCATAGATAAGGGCATCCATGATTCCAAAGGTCCATCTGTATCCTAGCCCAAAGAAATCAAGCCCAGGTGCCAAGCCCAAGCCCCTAAGAAGCAAGATACCAGGGAATATTCCTGCTACCTGGCTACCAGGCCACCCCAGCTTCTAGAGGCCCAAACCCATGCACCCGAGCCCCTTTGGGCCAGCCTTTTGCTGCTCCTAGAAGCCCAACACGCCCCCCTAGGCGTCCTTGGAGTCTTGACTAAGTCAAGTAAATTTTTAGGGATTTTTCTACCTAATATTTCCTTATTTTCTAGCTAGGGTTTGAGAGGGAAAAGGATTCTTATGTAAAGACTTATGTACCCTTACTTGGAGCCCAAGGTTAAGGGTCTATTTAAGGGACCCTAGCCTCTTGTATGAGGAATTTTTGATGAATGAAAACCTTGAGTTCTTCTATTGAGTGGTGTGATACCCTGCTGTGTGCATAAAGGGGTTTGTGAGAGTTCTTCTTCCCGGTGTTTGCAATCATCTTCCTGCTGCCCCCAAACCCTCCAGATCCCTGGACGCCCACTCCAAAAGAAGCCTTCCCTTGCTGTTTTTCCTTTGTTTTCTTGTTCCTTTGTGAGTTTTCTAACCCCTGACAGGTCGTTTGCAGGTCCCTGAGTTCCTACGAATCCAACGACTCCAGCCAAGCCTCAATCGGATCACCGAGCAGAAAGCCGGGTATCCGCGGGTCTTTGGCTCGATTTTCCAGGCCGCATCCGTCGAGGAACGAGAGACCCCTTCGCTGCGATCTTCACAGATGTTGTCAGGTACACCCCTCTACCTCCAGTAGTTTTATTGTAGGAGAACTTGCCCTAACCGAGGCTTCTCAGCCCCGGCGGTCCTTCTTTGCTACTTTTCCAGGTCCTAATCTGCATGCTGATCTTCAAAAATTCATACAAAATTCTATACAAATAATTTTGATCTGAAATTTGGGAATTAATCACCTAACTCAACATGTAAAACATACAAAAAAAAATTGCATGCATATTAGTTCCCCATCATTTGGTATCAGAGCATAGATTAGGGCTTCTTTTCTGCAATTTTTCATTCCATATATACTCTGTTATTTTAATTATTTCTCCTTGTTAAAAACTCCAAAAATTCTAAAATTTATTTTCCTAGATTTATCATAATTCACAGTAATTCTAAAATTTTTTCCAGATTTTATTATGGCCTGTGAATTTTCTGCAAGCCAAAATAGGGCCTGCAAATTTTCGGCTCTATTTTTTTTAGCAAAACAAGTTTGGAAGTTTTAGGGTTTTGTTTAGGAGTTTTGCATATTTCCTAATTTTAGTATATTTCTGGTATATTAGGCCATGATTTGCAAGTTTTCTTCTATTTAAGAAATATCAAAAAAAAAAATACATATTTTCCAAAAATACCAAAAAAAATATCTAAACCCTAATTTGCATCCTCATCTG
The DNA here is from genome assembly GCA_021397845.1 of Areca catechu. Taxonomy (NCBI): domain Eukaryota; kingdom Viridiplantae; phylum Streptophyta; class Magnoliopsida; order Arecales; family Arecaceae; genus Areca; species Areca catechu. Next base: position 110,887,050 of record CM038045.1, read on the forward strand.
CCTGTCATCATTGCATAATTTACTTTTAAGGGCACTCTTGCTATATCAGATGGGGGGAGGATTTGATCACCTCTCCTTAGCCCAAAACCACATCCCTTGCATTCAGTCCTAAGCCTTAACCTAAAATTAATTAGACTAAATTTGCCCTAGTGGGCTAGGGACACCAACTGGTCGGGTCCGGGCTAGTGTTAGATCACTGTGTCAAGTTAACCTGTGTGTGCCTTGTGCTCAGTGTCTAGAACGGTGGTTTAGGGATTCAATCCCGAAGGGCTTGTGTGCTGGTCCGCCTACCTGGCCAATCTCTGATTGGTGTCTAGGATTGGCAATCAGGGACCTAACACTCCCCTTACACCTGCCTGGCTGAGTACAGGGTTACTATAGGTGAGTTTGCCACCCTGATTGAGCATCTAGTTTGGACTCTAGGTCTAGTTAGCTATAGTCGGTCTGATCGAGTCTTGCATGAGCACTAGATTAGGAGTTTCATATCACCCACCTCCTTCACAAATGTCTGAACCCATGGAAAATTTACAAGCCCAAATAAAAGCCCTAGCTGATCAAATGGCCCATATGACTACCCAGTTAACTCAGTCTGCTACCCAAACCAACAATAGAATTGACCATCTTGCCAATAGGTTTGACCAGTTAGGAGGCCATGTAGGGACCATAGCAAGAACCCATGGGTCACGATATGAGCCAGATCCTGAGTCCCCTCAACCTAGGAGAACCCCAAACCCTGATCTATACCATGAGGTCGAACCTAGGAGAGCCCCTTATCCTGACCCGTACTACAATCCTCAAACTAGGGGGACCCCAAACCCTGATCCATACCGAGAGGTTGAACCTAGGAGAGCCCCTCAGCCTGACCCATACTATAATCCTAAACCTAGGAGGACCCCAAACCCTGAACCATATCGTGAGGTTGAACCTAGGAGAGCCACTCAGCCTGACCCATACTATGATACTGAACCTAGATCCTATGACTCTAGATCCTATTTATCCACATCCTATAAGCCTAGTATACTCACAACCTATAGATCTTATGACTTCAAATCCTCTGACTCTAAAATCTACGAACCCATATCCCATGAGTCCAGTAGACCCAAGACCCATAGAGCTGAACCCAAATCCTATAACCCCAGATCTTATGATCCCGTGACCCATAGATCTGCTCCCTTATCCTATGAGTCTAGGGAGCCCATAATCCCTAGATATCAATCTAGTACTAGTCAGGTTTTCCATAGTCAACTTGAACCCCATAGGATTAGCACCCCTAAATATGAGCCCAGTAGTGAGCCACTACCCCTTAGACAACCTGAACCTACTAGGATTAGTGTCCATAATCAGAAACCAGGACTTAGCCAATTTTTCCCTAGCCGACCTTCTCTAACCATTCCTGAGATTGACAAGGCTTACATTAACGCGGAAGTGTATGAAGCTGATGCGAGCCTAGTGGATGAGTATGAAGGAGAAGAGGAGACACCTTTAGATGACCTAGAATTAGCTGACCTAATAGATACCCAGGTAGAAGCCAACCTAGAGGTAGTTGACCTTGACCACATCCAACCTAAAGCTATAATGGAAGAACAAATAGAGGAAGAGAACCTAGGTACTGCTGCTAGAGCCTTACCTGAGGAAACCATAGAGGAGAGCCAAATTACAGAGTCTAGTCCAAAAATACAAGAACCAGAAGAATTTATTAAGGACCTGATCTCTTTGAATCAGTACCCTCCGGATGAGCCTCCTCCTATAGTTCCCATTAGGGACCTCTTCCCTGAGATTAGTAACCCATCATTCCATTATGCAAACCCCATAGATATACCGCAACCTCGTAAGGTTAACCTCATTAGTATAGGATTAGTTCCTGACACCCCGTCTTTTATCCTACTTTATCCAACTAACCATGAACCTTTTTCTCTACCTTACCAAACTAATTCTGAACCCACTTCCTATTTTTTGCCCTTTCCTGACACCTCCAGCATTTCTAGGATCATTAGATTGCATTTAGCTGAGATTAGCATACTGTATGCATTCATCACGCATGTTAGGTTTGCATCTTACTTCTGGCATACTCTTTGGAATTTGCTAGAAGTTCACTGTAAATTTTCATGTGCATGTCAAGATAGGATCAAACCTAGAGAACCTATAATCTATTAGGTTTAGTCCAAAGAGTTCAATAAAATTTCCATCGATAGGAATACATAGTCGAGTCTGTTAGGTGTCAGTATGAGTCCTTTGCATCATTTGTTAGAAGTCTACATGTGCCTAGCATGTTCACCACCCGCACTAATCTTAAAACAACTGGCTAATTCCCGAAGAAGGGTCAAAGAATTTGATGTAGTGGATTCTATCTTGGTTAGGCTTAGGCCTAAAAGAAGCTTCATGCTCGCAGAGCCGGACCTTTTAAAGTGATAGAGAAGGTTGGATCAAATGCCTAGGTGTTAGAATTGCCTTCGGATTTGGGCATTAGTTCTACCTTCAATATTACAGACCTGGTTGAGTATAGGGAACCGGCAGTGATACCTAGTGAGGTCTTTGGACCTATTCCTTTTCATTGTGAGTGACCCTAACCTAGAGTGTCCACAAACAAATTTGGCCTGAGAGAGGAGAACGGATCGAGCGTATCCTGGACGATCAAGCCATCACGACCCAGGGCCATGTCTATCAACGCTTCCTGATCCGATGGCAAGGCCGGCCAGAGTCGGACGATTCGTGGATTTCTCGAGAGGACTTGCAACGCCTCAACCCAGACCTTCTCGAGAGATATGTGAGCCAGTCTGACCTTCACTCGACAGGGTTGAGTTCCTCCCACCCCGGGAGAATTGGTGGGGACACCGGAGGCACCAGAATAAGACAGAGGCTTTTTCAACCCTCTGTAAATTGATCAATAATTTATGAGTCCATCTGTAATAAGGGCTTATCTCATCTGAGTCCATTTTAGTTGTTACTTGAGTATTTTTAGTTGTTATTTCAGTTCTGTACTAGTCAGCTCATGTTGAGCTAGTTCAGTCCAATGCTAGTCAGCTCATGTTGAGCTAATTTTATTTTTTTTGAGTCCTGTCCAAGCATACTGAAGACTCAAGACTATATCATACAAGTGAAGACCAAGTCCAATTAGATTGAAGACATGGAAGTATAGCACAAGTCCAACCCAGCTTGAAGATTTGAAGACCCCAGGAGGAAAATTCAGAAAACCCTGATTTCTTGCAGATGCCCTCCAGATACCCAGATTCCCTTCCAGATGCCAAAGTATATTCATAGATAAGGGCATCCATGATTCCAAAGGTCCATCTGTATCCTAGCCCAAAGAAATCAAGCCCAGGTGCCAAGCCCAAGCCCCTAAGAAGCAAGATACCAGGGAATATTCCTGCTACCTGGCTACCAGGCCACCCCAGCTTCTAGAGGCCCAAACCCATGCACCCGAGCCCCTTTGGGCCAGCCTTTTGCTGCTCCTAGAAGCCCAACACGCCCCCCTAGGCGTCCTTGGAGTCTTGACTAAGTCAAGTAAATTTTTAGGGATTTTTCTACCTAATATTTCCTTATTTTCTAGCTAGGGTTTGAGAGGGAAAAGGATTCTTATGTAAAGACTTATGTACCCTTACTTGGAGCCCAAGGTTAAGGGTCTATTTAAGGGACCCTAGCCTCTTGTATGAGGAATTTTTGATGAATGAAAACCTTGAGTTCTTCTATTGAGTGGTGTGATACCCTGCTGTGTGCATAAAGGGGTTTGTGAGAGTTCTTCTTCCCGGTGTTTGCAATCATCTTCCTGCTGCCCACAAACCCTCCAGATCCCTGGATGCCCACTCCAAAAGAAGCCTTCCCTTGCTGTTTTTCCTTTGTTTTCTTGTTCCTTTGTGAGTTTTCTAACCCCTGACAGGTCGTTTGCAGGTCCCTGAGTTCCTACGAATCCAACGACTCCAGCCAAGCCTCAATCGGATCACCGAGCAGAAAGCCGGGTATCCGCGGGTCTTTGGCTCGATTTTCCAGGCCGCATCCGTCGAGGAACGAGAGACCCCTTCGCTGCGATCTTCACAGATGTTGTCAGGTACACCCCTCTACCTCCAGTAGTTTTATTGTAGGAGAACTTGCCCTAACCGAGGCTTCTCAGCCCCGGCGGTCCTTCTTTGCTACTTTTCCAGGTCCTAATCTGCATGCTGATCTTCAAAAATTCATACAAAATTCTATACAAATAATTTTGATCTGAAATTTGGGAATTAATCACCTAACTCAACATGTAAAACATACAAAAAAAAATTGCATGCATATTAGTTCCCCATCATTAGTCCTATTAGTCGCACATGGGAAATGTATAAAATTTTATTTCTTTGTTATGTCTATATATTCAACTCTATGTAACTCTTGAATTTAAAAATGATGATGAATAAAATCAATTTCTGTGTGAGCAACTTTGTGTTTCTCTCTTCCGCACTTGTATTCAGGTGTTGAGCTCCGTGAGGGAGTAAATCTGGGTTCCCTAGGAACCTTGAGGAGGTGTGAGATCTCCAACCCCAAAACCCTAGCTTAGTCCACCCATCTCTACTCCACCATCACCAAACCCTAATTTTCCATCTTAATCCCATGGCCCCTCTCTTCCACATCGAAGCCGGTCACCAGCATCCAGGTTCAGATCAACTGTTTCAACTATAGAGCCTGTTCAAAGGAGAGTCAGATCAGTATCAAGATCTCCGAAACTTATACATCCAACAATCTTCATTAAGTACTCAGGTTAGTGTCTTTCTTTGAGTTTCTAGTTCTTTTTTTTGTTCTTCTTCTTCTAGATCCTGAGTTCGAGAAGAAGGCCAACCTTGCCATAGGACTACAATCCGAGGATCCATTGCGATGATACCCCGTCTCCAAGGATCCTACAATCTGCTCGAGAGTGTCCTTCAATTGAAGCAACGAGAGATATCACAGTCAGGTATAAAACCTTCTCTTCTCTCTTCGTCTATTTCTTGAAAGAGGAGTAAACCCTAGGTCTGGGGTTTCTCAATCTCCAGCGATCCTACTTCTGAGTTACTCTGATAATCCACTCCTTTTAATTGTGCTTTCTGTCATTTCTTAGTTTCTTTCAACATTAGTTTATCTTTCCTTTGAGTCAAAGCCGACTTCTGAAAATAAATAAATAAATAAAATACATTAATTTTAATTTACTTCCACATCGCATCATCTCTTTTGTTCCGCATCATTTTTGGTATCAGAGCTTCCGTTCTGCATCATTTTTGGTATCAGAGCCTAGTCTAGGGTTTTTGTTTTGCTTGCTTGTTTTAAGTCTCTCTCCTTTTTACTTTGTCTGCTCGAAGTAGACTCCCCAAGACGTCCGGTCCTAAGAACGAAGTGAGGTGCAAACCTCCTCTTCCCATTCCAAGGGTGTTCCTAGGGCGTGTAGGGGATCCGTTGGGTTACAACTTCGTAGCATGAATTGTAAACGGGGGAAGCACCCTGTTTTCAGTCCATAACTGCCCTGTTGCAGGAATTGTTTCTCAGTGCAGGTAATTCTGAATTGCATGATTTTTATTTTTCTGGAACCAGTATAATAAATGATATTTTACATAATTTTCCTGTGATTTATTGGTTTTCGTGAAATTTCTGAGAGTTAAATTACTGCAACTTTATTTTTGTGTTCTGCAATTCAATTATCTTGAGTGAACATCTCCTAACTCATCCTAAGGGCATTTGAGCATCTAAGATAAGGGGAGGAGTTGATAACCTCTCCTTAGCCCACAACCACCACCCCCTCATTCGATCCTAAGCCTAACTTTAAAATTTATTAGACTTAATTTGCCCTAGTGGGCTAGGGACATCAACAAGTCGGGTCAAGGCTAGTGTTGAGTCAGTTTGTCTAGTTACTCTGTGTGTGCTTTGTACTCATTGTCTAGAACGGTGGTTCAGGGACTACGTCTCGAAGGGCTTGTGTGCTGGTCCGCCTACCTGGCCAATCACTGATTGGTGTCTAGGATTGGCAATTAGGGACCTAACACTCCCCTTACACCTGCCTGGCTGAGTTCCGAGTTACTACAGGCTAGCTTGCCACTCTGATTGGGCATCTAGTTTGGACTCTATGTCTAGTGAGCCAGTAGTCGCTTTAGTCTAGTCACATTCTGTGTGTTTGCTTGCATCATCATGTATACCCAGAATGGAGTACCCTACCAACCTGGTCAAATCCAACCTGATTTAGAGGCCATGGTTAGAGCTCTTACTGAAAGTATGAACAAATTGAGTCAGGATATGACTGCTACTGTTACCCAGTGTAAAGAACAAGTCCATGAAAATTTTACCCAACTTAGGGATCGAGTCCAAGTACTTGAGAAACGTAGACATCAAAATTGGACCCCTGATCCAAAATTTAATAGGCCCCAACCTCATCTATGCCAGGAGCCTAGGAGGACCTTATACCATGATCCCGAGCATAACCTTAGGAAGCCTAACCATGATATCTATAGTGTGGATCGTGTCTATGAGAGGTCCTTACAATATTCTAGACCAGTCACTCAACAACCCATGTCTTCTAGATCAAACCATTTAGATCCACACCCATGCCCAAGTAAGGTCTCTACTAGCTTGAAACCTAGTGTGACCCAGGTTCCTATATCGCAAGAATGTTTGTTTTGTGGAGAAAGAGGCCATAAATCTAGTCAGTGCACATGCATAGGACTGGCTTGTGCACAGCTAAGTGATAAGAATCCTAAGGATGACATTAATGAGGGAGAACCCAAGCCTACCAATGAGGAAGAAAGGTTAGGTATGACAAGCCTAGAATCAGTTGACCCGATTACCACTGACCCGAAACCCATTGAAAATGGCATCGAGGAAGTATATGATGCTGGCTTGAGTCTAGTTGATGAATATGAGGGAGAAGAACTTGAAGAATGTGACATCGATACTATTGGTTCCTTACCTGAGGAGACCTTGGAGAGCAACCAAGTGGTAGGACCTAGTTCAGAAATTCAAGAGATTTGTGAGAATCAGGTTCCTTTAGTCAAATACCCCCAGGAAGAACTCAAAGTGTTAGCCCGAGCTATCAGTTCGTACCCTCTAATGACAGTCATTCCCCAAGTACCAATTGAAGATCTTTGCACTGAACTGTTTAAGTTTGCCCACCCTATGGTAGATCCTCTCCTTAGGATGACAAAATCAAGCCTCTTACAATTGGACCTTGTCCCATGCCCAGCCACTAAGGTCTCTCCCGTAATCTCAGTTGAACATCCTTGTCTTGAGCGGATTGATTCACCCAGTCCTGTAGAAGTCCTCCTTATGGCCCCAGACCCCTTCCTTCGCATGACTGACCTACCCTTCTATAGAGTATACCTTTCCGCACCCACAGGTCAAATTTCAAGTCTTGAGGTCATCATCCGTAGGCCCTCCCATGAATCATTCTCTAATCCAGTTCTTGAGAAAGTGGATCATTATTTGCTTAGAGAACAAACCTTAACTATTGCAATCACATGTCCTAGGCTACTTCCCGAACCATCTCTTGATCCATTCCTGGGAGTAGCAAACTTTTCCTTTCGTAAGGATGACCAGTTGACACTCATAGATCACCATTCAAACCTTCAGGTCACCACCTTTAGTCAACAAGTAATTCGAGACTCCACCTCATATCTCCTCCCTTTCTCTAGGACTTCCAATGCTTCTTACACCATCCAAGTATACTTTGTCGAAGCCTTTAGAGTGAACCACGTGTCAGAACCTATTAGGTTTGCCACCTACTTCTGGAAGACCTTATGGCACCTACTAGGCATCCATAATAAGTTTTCATGCTCTGCATGCCCTCCTCCGACCCAAGGTCAAACCTAGAGAGCCTTAGTTTGTTAGGTTTAGACTTAGGGTTCCTTTGTAATAAAGTCCATTCTTTAGGAATGCGTCGTCAGTCTAGTTTAGTTTTCTTGACCCTTTACTAGGCTTTGGCTCAGATTTTGGTTTGATTGAGAGCACCAGGAATTGGGATTTGTATTTTATCCAGGGCTGAAATTGCATTCAATGTTTCGATCAATAGGTCTATAGGCTAGAGTCCCTTTGAAATTGTTCATGGATACAAGCCTCACACACCACTTGATCTGATTTCACTATTAGCCCACATACACAAGTCTCCTGATGCACTTGCATAGCATGTAAAGGACATGCATAAAGAAATTCATGCCAAAATAACTTTAAGTAATGAAGCTTATAAGAAGTTGGCTGATTCTCAAAGACGAGTCAAAACTTTTGTTGAGAGAGACTATATAATGATTAGGTTAAGGCCTGAGCGGTTTTCTCCTGGAACCGTTAAAAAGTTACATGCTAGAGGAGCTGGACCATTTAGAGTGGTGAAGAGAGTAGGATCCAATGCCTATGTGCTCGAGTTACCTCCAGAACTAGGCATTAGCTCCACTTTCAACATTACAGACCTAGTAGAGTACAGGGAGCCAACTGTGATTCCCAGTGAGCCTTTTGAACCTAATCCTGTTATTAAGAGTGATCCCAATCCTGTGTATCCACAAACAAACTGGCCTGTGAGGAAAGAGCAGATTGAAAAGATCCTGGATGTTCAGGTAATCTCTACTCGTAATCGAGGATACCAAAGATACCTGGTCTGCTGGTAAGGAAGGCCAGACTCTGATGACTCTTGGATCTTCCGAGAAGAACTACAAGATTTGGATCCAGACCTCTTGGAGAGATACGAGAGCCAACTTGAGCCTTACTCGACAAGGTCGAGTTCCTCCCACCCCGGGAGAATTGGTGCGGGCACCAGACTCAGAAGAAGACTTCAGGGCTCCATCTGGATCTCTGATTGACCTTGCCCGAAGAATTAGGATTTTATGGTTTTGTAATAAGGGTTGACCTGATCAACTCAATTTTGAGTCTGTAATTTTTTCATTTCAATTTTTGTTGGGTCATGTTGACTCAGTCCAAGTCCAAGGCCCAGGTAGGTGTCATTCCCTTTGCCATAGGGCACCACATTTTCCAGCTACAAGTGGGTGCCACACTCCCTGCCACATCTCCATCCAGTGTACCATGGTCTCCATGCCTCAAGTAAGCAGGTTCTTTTTTCTTGCACCACTTGGGGGAGAAATCCATCAAGATACCTCAATCCAAGGAGGAGACAACTTCTTTCCAGATAAACCCAAGCCAGGATGGCAAGAATTTTTCTTGAAGAGAGGATCAAGGAGGTGCCCTACAATGTTCCATAAAAATCCAAGTTATAAAAGGGAAGAGAGCATGTCTTGGGGAGAAAATCAAGGAGGCAACCAAAAGTTTCCAAAAGTGCCAAAGCCATGAAAGGAAGAAGCCTAAACTTGTGGAGCAAGACTAGGAGGTGTCCAAATGAGCCAAACCATGAAGGAAAAATCCTTGATTCATGGAGAGATACTAGGAGACACCCCCATAACCTGCCATTTGGAGCTGATTTTCAAGTTTTCTTGGAGTTTTTGGGCTGCCCACTCATGGAAGGAGTCTTGGGAAGAGAATTTGATGCCTAAAGTGTGGGTTAGTCCTATTAGTCCCACATGGGAAATGTATAAAATTTTATTTCTTTGTTATGTCTATATATTTAACTCTATGTAAATCTTGAATTTAAAAATGATGATGAATAAAATCAATTTCTATGTGAGCAACTTTGTGTTTCTCTCTTCCGTACTTGTATTCAGGTGTTGAGCTCCGTGAGGGAGTAAATCCGGGTTCCCTAGGAACCTTGAGGAGGTGTGAGATCTCCAACCCCAAAACCCTAGCTTAGTCCACCCATCTCTACTCCACCACCACCAAACCCTAATTTTTCATCTTAATCCCATGGCCCCTCTCTTCCACATCGAAGCCGGTCACCAGCATCCAGGTTCAGATCAACTATTTCAACTATAGAGCCAGTTCAAAAGAGAGTCAGATCAGTATCAAGATCTCCGGATCTTCTACATCCAACAATCTTCATTAAGTACTCAGGTTAGTGTCTTTCTTTGAGTTTCTGGTTCTTTTTTTTGTTCTTCTTCCAGATCCTGAGTTCAAGAAGAAGGCCAACCTTGCCATAGGACTACAATCCGAGGATCCATTGCGAAGATACCCCATCTCCAAGGATCCTACAATCTGCTCGAGAGTGTCCTTCAATTGAAGCAACGAGAGATATCACAGTCAGGTATAAAACCTTCTCTTCTCTCTTCGTCTGTTTCTTGAAAGAGGAGTAAACCCTAGGTCTAGGGGTTTCTCAATCCCCAGTGATCCTACTTCTGAGTTACTCTGATAATCCACTCCTTTTAATTGGGCTTTCTGTCATTTCTTAGTTTCTTTCAACATTAGTTTATCTTTCCTTTGAGTCAAAGCCGACTTCTGAAAATAAATAAATAAAAAAAATATATTAATTTTAATTTACTTCTGCATCGCATCATCTCTTTTGTTCTGCATCATTTTTGGTATCAGAGCTCCCGTTCTGCATCATTTTTGGTATCAGAGCCTAGTCTAGGATTTCTATTTTGCTTGCTTGTTTTAAGTCTCTCTCCTTTTTACCTTGTCTGCTCGAAGTAGACTCCCCAGGATGTCCGGTCCTAAGAATGAAGTGAGGTGCAAACCTCCTCTTCCCATTCCATGGGGTGTTCCTAGGGCGTGTAGGGGATCCGTTGGGTTACAACTTCGTAGCAGGAATTGTAAACGGGGGAAGCACCCTGTTTTCAGTCCGTAACTGCCCTATTACAGGAATTGTTTCTCAGTGCAAGTAATTCCGAATTGCAAGATTTTTCTTTTGCTAGAACCAGTATAATAGAAGATATTTTACATAATTTTCCTGTGATTTATTGGTTTTCGTGAAATTTCTGAGAGTTAAATTACTGCAACTCTATTTTTGTGTTCTGCAATTCAATTATCTTGAGTGAACATCTCCTAACTCATCCTAAGGGCATTTGAGCATCTAAGATAAGGGGAGGAGTTGATAACCTCTCCTTAGCCCACAACCACCACCCCCTCATTCGATCCTAAGCCTAACTTTAAAACTTATTAGACTTAATTTGCCCTAGTGGGCTAGGGACATCAACAAGTCGGGTCAAGGCTAGTGTTGAGTCAGTTTGTCTAGTTACTCTGTGTGTGCTTTGTACATAGTGTCTAGAACGGTGGTTCAGGGACTACGTCCCGAAGGGCTTGTGTGCTGGTCCGCCTACCTGGCTAATCACTGATTGGTGTCTAGGATTGACAATTAGGGACCTAACACTCCCCTTACACCTGCCTGGCTGAGTCCCGAGTTACTACAGGCTAGCTTGCCACTCTGATTGGTCATCTAGTTTGGACTCTAGGTCTAGTGAGCCAGTAGTCGCTTTAGTCTAGTCACATTCTGTGTGTTTGCTTGCATCATCATGTATACCCGGAATGGAGTACCCTACCAACCAGGTCAAACCCAACCTGATTTTGAGGCCATGGTTAGAGCTCTTACTGAAAGTATGAACAAATTGAGTCAGGATATGACTGCTACTGTTACCCAGTGTAAAGAACAAGTCCATGAGAATTTTATCCAGCTTAGGGATCGAGTCCAAGTACTTGAGAAACGTAGACATCAAAATTGGACCCCTGATCCAAAATTTAATAGGCCCCAACCTCATCCATGCCAGGATCCTAGGAGGACCTTATACCATGATCCCGAGCATAACCTTAGGAAGCCTAACCATGATATCTATAGTGTGGATCGTGTCTATGAGAGGTCCTTACAATATTCTAGACCAGTCACGCAACAACCCATGTCTTCTAGATCAAACCATTTAGATCCACACCCATGCCCAAGTAAGGTCTCTACTAGCTTGAAACCCAGTGTGACCCAGGTTCCTATATCGCAAGAATGTTTGTTTTGTGGAGAAAGAGGCCATAAATCTAGTCAGTGCCCATGCATAGGACTGGCTTGTGCACAGCTAAGTGGTAAGAATCCTAAGGATGATATTAATGAGGGAGAACCCAAGCCTACCAATGAGGAAGAAAGGTTAGGTATGACAAGCCTAGAATCAGTTGACCCGATTACCACTGACCCGAAACCCATTGAAAATGGCATCGAGGAAGTATATGATGCTGGCTTGAGTCTAGTTGATGAATATGAGGGGGAAGAACATGAAGAATGTGACATCGATACTATTGGTTCCTTACCTGAGGAGACCTTGGAGAGCAACCAAGTGGTAGGACCTAGTTCAGAAATTCAAGAGATTTGTGAGAATCAGGTTCCTTTAGTCAAATACCCCTAGGAAGAACTCATAGTGTTAGCCCGAGCTATCAGTCTGTACCCTCTAATGACAGTCATTCCCCAAGTACCAATTGAAGATCTTTGCACTGAACTGTTTAAGTTTGCCCACCCTATGGTAGATCCTCTCCTTAGGATGACTGAATCAAGCCTCTTACAATTGGACCTTGTCCCATGCCCAGCCACTAAGGTCTCTCCCGTAATCTCAGTTGAACATCCTTGTCTTGAGCGGATTGATTCACCCAGTCCTGTAGAAGTCCTCCTTATGGCCCCAGACCCCTTCCTTCGCATGACTGACCTACCCTTCTATAGAGTATACCTTTCCGCACCCATAGGTCAAATTTCATGTCTTGAGGTCATCATCCGTAGGCCCTCCCATGAATCATTCTCTAATCCAGTTCTTGAGAAAGTGGATCATTATTTGCTTAGAGAACAAACCTTAACTATTGCAATCACATGTCCTAGGCTACTTCCCGAACCATCTCTTGATCCATTCCTGGGAGTAGCAAACTTTTCCTTTCGTAAGGATGACCAGTTGACACTCATAGATCACCATTCAAACCTTCAGGTCACTACCTTTAGTCAACAGGTAATTCGAGACTCCACCTCATATCTCCTCCCTTTCTCTAGGACATCCAATGCTTCTTACACCATCCAAGTATACTTTGTCGAAGCCTTTAGAGTGAACCACGTGTCAGAACCTATTAGGTTTGCCACATACTTCTGGAAGACCTTATGGCACCTACTAGGCATCCATAATAAGTTTTCATGCTCTGCATGCCCTCCTCCGACCCAAGGTCAAACCTAGAGAGCCTTAGTTTGTTAGGTTTAGACTTAGGGTTCCTTTGTAATAAAGTCCATTCTTTAGGAATGCGTCGTCAATCTAGTTTAGTTTTCTTGACCCTTTACTAGGCTTTGGCTCAAATTTTGGTTTGATTGAGAGCACCAGGAATTGGGATTTGTATTTTGTCCAGGGCTGAAATTGCATTCAATGTTTCGATCAATAGGTCTATAGGCTAGAGTCCCTTTGAAATTGTTCATGGATACAAGCCTCACACACCACTTGATCTGATTTCACTATTAGCCCACACACACAAGTCTCTTGATGCACTTGCATAGCATGTAAAGGACTTGCATAAAGAAATTCATGCCAAAATAACTTTAAGTAATGAAACTTATAAGAAGTTGGCTGATTCTCAAAGACGAGTCAAAACTTTTGTTGAGAGAGACTATGTAATGATTAGGTTAAGGCCTAAGCGGTTTTCTCCTGGAACCGTTAGAAAGTTACATGCTAGAGGAGCTGGACCATTTAGAGTGGTGAATAGAGTAGGATCCAATGCCTATGTGCTTGAGTTACCTCCAGAACTAGGCATTAGCTCCACTTTCAACATTACAGACCTAGTAGAGTACAGGGAGCCAACTATGATTCCCAGTGAGCCTTTTAAACCTAATCCTGTTATTAAGAGTGATCCCAATCCTGTGTATCCACAAACAAACTGGCCTGTGAGGAAAGAGCAGATTGAAAAGATCCTGGATGATCAGGTAATCTCTACTCGTAATCGAGGATACCAAAGATACCTGGTCTGCTGGCAAGGAAGGCCAGACTCTGATGATTCTTGGATCTCCCGAGAAGAACTACAAGATTTGGATCCAAGCCTCTTGGAGAGATACCAGAGCCAACTTGAGCCTTACTCGACAAGGTCGAGTTCCTCCCACCCCGAGAGAATTGGTGCGGGCACCAGACTCAGAAGAAGACTTCAGGGCTCCATCTGGATCTCTGATTGACCTTGCCCGAAGAATTAGGATTTTCTGGTTTTGTAATAAGGTTTGACCTGATCAACTCAATTTTGAGTCTGTAATTTTGTCATTTCAATTTTTGTTGGGTCATGTTGACTCAGTCCAAGTCCAAGGCCCAGGTAGGTGTCATTCCCTTTGCCATAGGGCACCACATTTTCCAGCTACAAGTGGGTGCCACACTCTCTGCCACATCTCCATCCAATGTACCATGGTCTCCACGCCTCAAGTAAGCAGGTTCCTTTTTCTTGCACCACTTGGGGGAGAAATCCATCAAGATACCTCAATCCAAGGAGGAGACAACTTCTTTCCAGATAAACCCAAGCTAGGATGGCAAGAATTTTTCTTGAAGAGAGGATCAAGGAGGTGCCCCACAATGTTCCATAAAAATCCAAGTTATAAAAGGGAAGAGAGCATGTCTTGGGGAGAAAATCAAGGAGGCACCCAAAAGTTTCCAAAAGTTCCAAAGCCATGAAAGGAAGAAGCCTAAACTTGTGGAGCAAGACTAGGAGGTGTCCAAATGAGCCAAACCATGAAGGGAAAATCCTTGATTCATGGAGAGATACTAGGAGACATCCCCATAACCTGCCATTTGGAGCTGATTTTCAAGTTTTCTTGGAGTTTTTGGGCTGCCCACTCATGGAAGGAGTCTTGGGAAGAGAATTTGATGCCTAAAGTATGGGTTAGTCCTATTAGTCCCACATGGGAAATGTATAATATTTTATTTCTTTGTTATGTCTATATATTCAACTCTATGTAACTCTTGAATTTAAAAATGATGATGAATGAAATCAATTTCTGTGTGAGCAACTTTGTGTTTCTCTCTTCTGCACTTGTATTCAGGTGTTGAGCTCCGTGAGGGAGTAAATCCGGGTTCCCTAGGAACCTTGAGGAGGTGTGAGATCTCCAACCCCAAAACCCCAGCTTAGTCCACCCATCTCTACTCCACCACCACCAAACCCTAATTTTCCATCTTCATCCCACGGCCCCTCTCTTCCACATCGAAGCCGGTCACCATCATCCAGGTTCAGATCAACTGTTTCAACTACAGAGCCAATTCAAAGGAGAGTCAGATCAGTATCAAGATCTCCGGAACTTCTACATCCAACAATCTTCATTAAGTACTCAGGTCAGTGTCTTTCTTTGAGTTTCTGGTTCTTTTTTTTGTTCTTCTTCTTCCAGATCCTGAGTTCGAGAAGAAGGCCAACCTTGCCATAGGACTACAATCCGAGGATCCATTGCGAAGATACCCCGTCTCAAAGGATCCTACATTCTGCTCGAGAGTGTCCTTCAATTGAAGCAACGAGAGATATCACAGTCAGGTATAAAACCTTCTCTTCTCTCTTCGTCTATTTCTTGAAAGAGGAGTAAACCCTAGGTCTGGGGGTTTCTCAATCCCCAGCGATCCTACTTCTGAGTTACTCTGATAATCCACTCCTTTTAATTACGCTTTTTGTCATTTCTTAGTTTCTTTCAACATTAGTTTATCTTTCCTTTGAGTCAAAGCCGACTTCTAAAAATAAATAAATAAAAAAAATACATTAATTTTAATTTACTTCCGTATCGCATCATCTCTTTTGTTCCGCATCATTTTTGGTATCAGAGCTTCCATTCTGCATCAGCGCGGGGCACCGGGCGCGCGCATGGGCGTGGGCGGGCGCGGGTCCTGGCAGCGCTGGGCGCGGGGCACCGGGAGCGCGCTTGGACGCGGGCTGGCGCGGGTCCTGGCAGCGCCGGGCGCGGCTCACCGGGCGCGTGCTTGGGCGTGGGCGGGCGCGGGTCCTGGCAGCGCTGGGCGCGGGTCACGCGGGGCGCGCGCGGACGCGGGGCATGCCCCCAAATTTGCAATGCTGCTCGTGACCCAGGAACCCCCGGGGTGGACCTTGGCCGGATGCCCCGCGCGGGTAGTAGGTTGGCAAGCCCCCTTGCGGGCGGGGCACGGGTCATGGCCACCCCGGATGCGCGTCCGCGCATGTCCAGGCGCGCGTCCCGGCCCTCCCCCGCTTCTGCAACGTTGCTCACGACCCTTGGGTACTCCCTCGGGTATCCGTTTTGGATTTTCTGCTCGCGCGGCGTGCGCCCCGGCCTCCTTGGACTCGCATCCTGGCTGCTCTGTGATCACGCCCGTGTCGTGCCCTCCGGGACTCGCGTCCTGAGCTGTGTGGTTCCGAGTCCTGGCCGCCCTTTTGCCCCGCGCATGGTGCGCGCATCCTGGACATCCTGGACTCGCGTCCGGGGTGCGCTGGGTGCTCTCTCGTGCTGGGCCGTCCGTGACTCGGGTCCAGCGACATTTGGGCGCGAGTCTTGGTCCTCCCTTGCGTTCGCAAGCTAGCTCTGTGCCTCGGAACACCCCGGGATGCCCCTTCTTCGCCCCTTCCGAGTGCCGGATCTTCGCGGCCATGCGCACGCGGAACCATGGTCGGTGTCGTCCGGTCCGGTCGACGTCTCGGTCCTTCGGCTCCGTCCGGATCCTTCGGGCGAAAAAGCGGCCGCGCACGCGCGGAACCAAGGTCGGTGTCCTCCGGTGCGGTCGACCTCCCGGTCCCTCTCCATCGGCTCCGTCCGGATCCTTCGGGCGAAAACACGGCCGCGCACGTGCAGAACCAAGGTCGTCGTGCGATGGTCCGGTCGACCTCCCGGTCCCGCTCCATCGCCTCCGTCCGGATCCTTCGGGCGAAATTACGGCCGCGCGCGCGGAATAAAGGTCGATTTTCGATGGTCCGGTCGACCTCCCGGTCCCGCTCCATCGTCGCCGTCCGGATCCCTCAGGCGAAAAACGTGGCCACGTGCGCGCGGAACCAAGGTTGGTGCGCTCTTTGGTCCGGTCGACCTCCCGGTCCCGCTCCATCGGCCCCGTCTGGATCCTTTGGGTGAAAAACACGGCCGCGCGCGCGCAGAACAAAGATCGGTGTGCGATGGTCCGGTCGACCTCCCGGTCCCGCTCCATCACCTCCGTCCGGATCCTTCGGGCGAAATCGCGGCCCGCGCGCGCGCAGAACCAAGGTCGGTGTGTTATAGTCCGGTCGACCTCCCGGTCCCGCTACATCGCCTCCGTCCGGATCCTTCGGGCGAAATCGTGGCCGCGCGCGCGCGGAACCAAGGTCGGTTTTCGATGGTCCGGTCGACCTCCCGGTCCCGCTCCATCGTCGCCGTCCGGATCCCTCGGGCGAGAAACGCGGCCGCGCGCGCACGGAACCAAGGTCGGTGCGCTCTTTGGTCCGGTCAACCTCCCGATCCCGCTCCATCGTCGCCGTCCGGATCCCTCGGGTGAAAAATGCGGCCGCGCGCGCGCGGAACCAAGGTCGGTGTGCGATGGTCCGGTCGACCTCCCGGTCCCACTCCATCGCCTCCGTCCGGATCCCTCTGGCGAAATCGCGGCCGCGCGCGCGCGGAACCAAGGTCGGTATTCGATGGTCCGGTCGACCTCCCGGTCCCGCTCCATCGGCCCCGTCAGGATCCCTCGGGCGAAAAATGTGGCCACGCGCGCGCGAACCAAGGTCGGTGCGCTCTTTGGTCCGGTCGACCTCCCGGTCCCGCTCCATCGGCCCCGTCCGGATCCCTCGGGCGAAAAATGCGGCCGCACGCGCGCGGAACCAAGGTCGGTGCGCTCTTTGGTCCGGTTGACCTCCCGGCCCCGCTCCATCGGCCCCGTCCGGATCCCTCGGGCGAAAATAGCGGCCGCGCGTGCGCGGAACCAATGTCGGTGCGCTCTTTGGTCCGGTCGACCTCGCGGTCCCGCTCTGTCGGCCCCGTCCTTCTTGGTGGTCCCTCCCCATGCCCCCGTCCCGAAACACCCACCCCCCATCGTCAAATTGGAAATCCCCGCACCCTCCGGTGCGGCTGAAAGTAAAAAATGTGGTTGCAGGTGCCTACGCTAAGTATGCAACAGCACAGGAAATAGGTAAGTATTTGAAAACATTTTTAATAAATGCGGAAAAAACCTACTCCGCACAGGATCTAGCATATGCAAGATGCATGTATTGGCATGATACAGGACATATAATATTTATAAATATTTTAATAAATCTAGATCTACACATGCACCGAAAATAAAACCCAAAAACATACCTTATTTCCAGCTGGAATAAGTCGGGGATAAACCGGGAATAGACTGGAATAACTGGAATAAAGTTATTCCAGTCGTCTTCCACCTTGGGCTGAAAACTGGGCTTCCGAAAAGTCCCCGGAACGCCACCTTCCGGACCTCCGATCGCTCCCAAATTTGAGCTGTAGATTCTTAAGGAAGTCCTCTTCGATTTGGAACTAGTTTCTGCAAGAAAAACTAAGCCAATAAATCGTAAAAATTTGCCGAAGTCTGCTGTGCGAAAATGGCAGCAGAACAGAGTAGCTTTCTTCATCGTTGGATTTCGGGCAACTGGAGCGATCCCGGCTCGCGTGGTTTGCTCCGAGGAGTAGAAGAATACTCCCTCTAGAGGGGAGACATGCCCGAGGCTCTCCGATCCCTCTCCATGCGCGGTGCTAGCCGCCAGAAGATGGTTCACGGTCATAGGTTGCTGCAGCAAAACAGAATTGCTGCAGTAGGGATTTTGAGCACTTTAAAGAGGGGATTGATGCCTTGTTTCTCTCCCTCACACACTCCAAATCCCACCCCAAGGATCACTCAATGGAAGCAAGGTTGGAGCTCTCAAAAAAGGGAGAACACACAGCCTCACAAAGAAAGACGCCCTGGTGTTTTGCACGGTGATGAAAAAGAACCTCGTTCTGAAACAGGGGATTGCATAAATTTAAAGGCAGCAGGGACATGGGAGAGGGAGAGGTAGGGAACGGCAGCGTTACACCCTTTAACCTGCAATGAACGAAGGGTTAAAGGCCATCCGGTGGAGGGAGTAGAAGAGACGTTGCCCAGCGATTTCGGTCGTTTGGTCTTCCAACGTGTAAAAATTTACATGGTGAAAGAAAGAGCACCGGTTCAAAACCGGTACAAAGGAAATTGGTTCAAACCTATTTAAACCAAACGGTTGGTTCAATCCTTGGTTCAAAAAACTGGTCCAATTAAAAGGGGTTCAATTTAATTTAATTGGTTCAACCCCAAAAAATTGGGTTCAATTGGTTCATAACCAATTGGAGGCCGAAACGAACTCCGAATCAGTTCAAAACTGATTCAGAAAAATCCTGGCGCAGAGCTGGTCAACCCAAAATATTTTCCAGTCGACACAGACAAGGGCAAGATAGGAAAAACGAGTGCTCAAAAAAAATACTAAGACCATGAAACCGAGACGATTCCTAATCGTAATCGGTATCCGGATCAGAGAGTTATCCTCTGTGGCGTGTGACCTCATAGGTTCGAACCTAAATGGTAGCACTAGAACCATTCTAGTACCAGCATAGGAAACCATCTAGCAATGGATCCCGGTATTCGGATAGGTCGAAGATGCGGGAGCAAACAATCGAACCTCTGGCATATGGTTACCGTATAATTCATCCCTTTAACCTCTAATGCTCAGGATGACTGAGATTGGGCTGCCAACCCAGACTGAGTCAGTCGACTACGTGTCTTAACCTCGCAAGCCCAGTGACTCTTCACTAGGGCTACCCCGGTCGAGGATTTGCTAAATTGAGATACTGCGAGACATTCAATCCAAACTGTTAGGACAGGTCAATTCCATCTTGGTCCATCACTGCTCCACAAGTACTTGCCTGTACCCAGAAACCTTCCATCACCAGATTAAAAATCCGGGTAGTCCGGCACCAAAGCACAGGGAGTTCCTTGCAAGCTACCATGATGACCTCAGGTCAGAGGGACACTTATACCCATATCCAATCATGAGTATCCCTTTGGCAGAAAGGGACTGCACGGAGTCACGTTCAATGAGATATCAAATATCCCACTTGTAGATCACATCAGTGTCACCACACTCATTTGGTCAAGAGGACAACCAAACGATGTGAACTACAACAACCTATACTTGATATATTGCTGTCCAGTATAATATATCCTTTGGTTGTGAACAGGATTTAAGGACCACTCGATACATCCTCTCTGTATCGAAGTCAGTGTAGTCCTAAGGACTTCATCACATGGAAAGAGTTCATTTTAGGGAAATACAATATGTGATGAGCTGCCAAAAATAATATTTTATTAATTTATAATATGAATACAATACTTAGCACAACCGCCTACAACCCAGGCGATTGGCTTTGGGACACAATTCCCAACAACTCCCACTTGTACTAAAGCCAATCAGAAGAGTATCTAATACCCATTTCCCATTTACAATAGTCGAACTCTTTTATTCCAAGGGCTTTAGTGAAGGGGTCGGCCAGATTTTCTTTTCCATCGATCTTCAGAAGATTGATGTCGCCTCGTTCCACGATCTCTCGTACGAGGTGGTAGCGCCGCAGGATGTGCTTGGTGTGGTGATGAGCTTTAGGCTCCATAGCTTGAGCAATGGCTCCAGTGCTGTCACAGTACACCGGAACAGGACCATCTAGGGAAGGTGCCACCCCTAGCTCTCCAAGGAACTTCCGCAACCACACAGCTTCCTTTGCTGCATCTGATGCTGCAATATATTCTGCTTCGCATACCGAGTCTGCAACAGTTGCCTACTTGGAACTTTTCCAACAGATCGCTCCTCCGTTCAGGGTAAATACAAACCCTGACACACTCTTGCTATCATCTCTATCCGACTGGAAACTGGAGCCAGAGTACCCCACAAGTTTCAAGTCAGGTTCTCCATAAATCAGCCATTGGTCTTTAGTATTTCTCAAATACTTAAGGATAGACTTAACCACCTTCCAATGCGCCTCACCTGGGTCAGACTGGTATATGCTCACAACTCCTAGTGAGTATGCCACGTCTGGTCTAGTACAAGTCATAGCATACATGATAGAGCCTACTATAGAAGCATAAGGTACTCTACTCATGTGCTCTCTTTTCTCAGGAGTTGTCGCACAATTCTTCTTGGAAAGAGTAATTCCAGAACCTATCGGGAGATAGCCTTTCTTGGAATTTTCCATGCTGAACTATTTCGGCATGGTGTCAATGTACGTAGACTGGGATAGTCCCAAAAGCTTCTTAAATCTATCTCTATAGATTTTCATACCTAGTATGTAAGAAGCTTCACCCAAGTCCTTCATGGAGAACTGAGATGATAACCAGACCTTTATTCCTTGCAATGCTGCGACATCATTCCCGATTAAGAGAATGTCGTCAACATACAGTACTAGGAATACAATCACAGAACCATTAATCCATTTATAGATGCACGGTTCTTCTCCATTCCTAACGAAGCTGTATGATTTGATACAACTATCAAACCTTAAGTTCCAACTTCGAGATGCTTGCTTGAGTCCATAAATGGACCTCTGCAACTTGCATACTTTTGATTCATCTATGGATGTGAACCCTTCAGGCTGTATCATATACACCTTCTCTTCCAACTCCCCATTCAGGAAAGCGGTTCGGACATCCATCTGCCAGATCTCGTAATCAAAATATGCTGCCAAAGCAAGCATGATCCGAATGGACTTGAGCATTGCCACAGGGGAGAAAGTCTCGTCATAATCGATACCATATCGTTGATGATACCCCTTGGCAACCAGACGGGCTTTATAGGTCTGTACCTTCCCATCTGCTCCCCTTTTCCTCTTGAAGATCCATTTACACCCGATGGGTTTTATTCCTTCAGGCGGATCAACCAATGTCCAAATATTGTTGATTTCCATGGACTCCATTTCGGATCGCATGGCTCCAAGCCATGCCTCAGAGTCAGATCTCTGAAGTGCATCCATATAGGTGATCGGATCCTCATTGTTCTCATCGAGCTCAATGGGATCACCGTCCCGGACCAAGAAACCGTAGTATCTATCTGGCTAATGCGGTATTCTACCGGATCTCCTAATGGGTTCTGGGTGTGATTCAATCACAGCCGGTTCTACGATGTCCTTAGAGTGTGTAGGTTCTTCTATTGGCTGAACTTCATCAAGTTCAATCTTAGAGGCTATAGTTCCTTCTCCAAGGAACTCCTTTTCCAAAAAGATAGCTCTAAGAGCAACGAACACCTTTTGTTCATTCTCCAAGTAGAAGAAATACCCTTTGGTTTCCTTAAGATAACCAACGAATAAACATCGATCAGACCTAGGACCAAGTTTGTCTGAGTCTAAACGCTTTACGTAAGCCGGACAACCCCAGACCCGAAGGTGTGAGATTGATGGTTTACGTCCATTCCACATCTCATACGAGTGGAGACAACAGACTTACTTGGAACATTATTTAATAAGTAACAGGCTGTCTGAAGCGCATATCCCCAAAAGGATAGCGGCAGAGTTGCAAAGCCCATCATGGATCGAACCATGTCCAACAAGGTTCGATTCCTCCTTTCGGACACACCATTCAACTGTGGTGTTCCTGGAGGAGTCCATTGAGAGAGAATTCCATTCTCCTCAAGATATGTCAAAAAAGCACCAGATAAGTATTCGCCACCTCGATCAGATCGAAGGGTTTTAATACTTTTTCTAGTTTGCTTTTCTACTTCATTATGGTATCGTTTGAACATTTCAAACGACTCTGACTTATGTCTCATTAAAAAGACATAACCGAACCTTGAAAAGTCATCTGCAAAAGTAATGAAATATTTGTATCCTCCTCTAGCACTAACTGTCATCGGTCCACATACATCAGTATGTATTAGACTTAGAAGTTCTGTAGCTTGTTCACCTTTTCCAGTAAAAGGTGACTTGGTCATTTTACCAAGTAAACAGGATTCACAAGTGGGCAGTGATTCAGAATCACTGACCTCGAGGAGTCCATCTCCTCGCATCTTGTTTATTTTATTTTGCTTAATATGACCTAGCCTACAGTGCCAAAGATACAAATCGTTGACATTATCTAACCTTGGGCGTTTGCCAGAAGTGTACATTACACTAACAGGCCTTGATAGTACGTATATGCCATTATTTAATCTAGCTTTCATTATAACAGAGTTATTCAAAATAACATTGCAAAAATCTCCTTTTATTGATAGTTCAAAACCATAACTGGCCAAAAGGCCTACAGAGATTATGCTCATAATGAAACTAGGACAATAGTGACAGTCGACTAGTTCAACAGTACAAGACTCAAAGACAAGACGCAGGACTCCGACCGCCAGTACTGGAACACGATTTCCATTCCCGACGCTCAAAACTATTCTCCATCTTCAAATCTTCTGCTAACTTGAAGTCCCTGTAACGAATTACAAACATGAATTTGACTACCAGTATCCAATACCCAGTTAGCAGTATCAACAATTGAGTAATTACAAGGTTTTATCATATAAATACCTTGTTCAGCAGACTTCTGCTTTCTCGGCCTGTTCGGATCAAGGGACGCAATATAAAGAGGACAGTTCCTCTTCCAGTGTCCCTTCTTCTTGCAGTAGAAGCACTCTATAGAAGACTGATCAGCCTTATACTTCCTGGTCTGACTAGGGCTAGGAGCATTCTGCACTTTCTTTCCCTTCTTATTTATTTTCTTCTTCCCTTTCTTAAAGGGACGACGACCTCTACTACCTCTCACTAAATTCACCACCCCCTTATTCAGTTGGTGGTCTTTCTCGAAAGTCCGCAGCAACCCCAAAAGACCATGGTAGTTGACTGCAGGCTTGTTCATTCTATAATGATCGAGAAAATCAAGATAGGAGGAGGGAAGAGAATTCAGGATCGCATCCTTGCCAAGCTGCTCGTGCAAGGGGCATCCGAGTTTGCCCAGTTTTTCAATCAGCTCGATCATGTACAATACATGATCAGTGACTGAACCGCCATTCAGCATCTTGGAGTTGTAGATGGCACAAGACACTTTGTACCGTTCTACATCATCCGGGGTGCCGAAGGATTCCTTCAACTTTTGAAGGATTTCATCAGGTTGGGCCTCCTTGAATTTGTGAGTGAACTCGTCGTTCATCGTCGCTAACATAATACAACGGACAGTAGTGCAATCAGAGACCCACTTCAGATAAGCGTCTCTGACCGTAGTCTGTGCATTAGCGGGAGGGATTTCAGGTGCCGGATCCGTTATCACATACAGGATCTGTTCGTGCTCCAGAACTATTCTCAACTTTCGATACCAACTATCGAAGTTGTGACCCTTTAACTTCTCGTTATCGAGAAGTGACCGGACCGATAAATTGGAAGACATCTGAAAAGAAAATAAGACCTATTAGTGTATGAATTAATAAATTAACCAAAAGACTTGGACTTTAGTCTAAAGGTTTCTCCCACTAATTTTTCAGATTGGTAGCCTCTAACTCCAATCCGTGAAAACACTTTTTCAAGTGGGTACTGAAATCCAATAGGCCACGCATGAGCCCGACTATGGCTGGCTCACCCATACGAGCCTAAAGGTAGGTTCGTAAACCAATTGTTTCCCTAAACAATTTTCAGTATTTTATTTTGCCCCAGAGAACACCCCAATCGGCCTAGGGGCCTCCTATTGCGGGTCTCTGGTTAGGTCCAACCATTAAAATGACTAATCCAATGCTTCCAACTAACTAAAGACCAAGCCCGACTATGGCCAGCCCACCTGGTCCCGTTAAGCAGGTTGCACTGAACCATCATCGATCAGATAGAAATTCCAGTCGTCGGATGTACACCCATTCTATGGAACTGCCGATGCATACCAAGCTAGTGGACACATTTCTATCCAACTTAATGGGAGGCTAAGACACTGTCAACACCTTGACTTAGTCTTTTTAAGGACCTAATAATTTTAGAGGATTTTTTTTTTTTTTTTATAGTAGTTGTGATAGAAGAAAAAGGGAAGGACATGGATCATCCTCCCACTGAATCAATCAGATTCCAGGAGGGTTGAAATAAATCAACAATTGATCCATGGGTACCTATTGATCAGTCAGACCGATCAACCTGGGTGACATGGGTTAACTCGAGTCATTGAGCTTTTTCCAATCAGTTCTGGTCGACTCGACTAGCCAGGTAGGTGAGATCATGGGTGTGTATCCGCCATTAACCATCTTTCCTATACACCAACCAAGTTGGCCAGGAAAGAGGTAGCCTCATACAACCATGATCACAATTGCCAAACCTACCTCGACACCAGTCGGTTTACCAAACTCGATCAGACTAGCCTAAAGACTCGGGCATCCACTGAGCCACTAATTGGATCCATTTTAGATGAACGGATCAACTAATCTAACTATTAGATAGTTCTAAAGAAAGACCTTAAACAATTTTTGTTTAATCTTCTTTTAATCCGGTTCAACTAAACTTAGGTCTAACCCAGTGATGGACCCAACTAATCAGCTAACCCAATTAACCCAATTTGGCTTATGCAAATTTTATTAGATTTCATAAACCTAAAAATTTTTATTAAGCCAAATACTTATTTAAAACATATTTTTAATTAAGTCTCTATGTAAAACAATTTTACATCTTAAATTATGCATCATATCTAGATTTATACTTTTATAAATATTATATGACCCAAATAACAAAATTATAAATCATGCCAAAAATTATAAAATAATTTTAATTTCTTTTTGATTTCCTTAAAGGATCCTTCTGAAGAGGCCAACACAGACGAACCGCATCGTGTCAAAGACACATGGCCATGGTGAAGGTCGCAACTAGGTTCCTAAAAGTACTCTCTAATCCCAAGATTAAACAATTTAATCTAATATACATGCATCAAGATATGTTACACTAGAACCGGGCTCTGATACCACTGAAAGTAAAAAATATGGTTGCAGGTGCCTACGCTAAGCATGCAACAGCACAGGGAATAGGTAAGTATTTTAAAATATTTTTAATAAATACGGAAAATACCTACTCCGCACAGGATCTAGCATATGCAAGATGCATGTATTGGCATGATACAGGACATATAATATTTATAAATATTTTAATAAATCTAGATCTATACATGCACCGAAAATAAAACCCAAAAACATACCTTATTCCCAGATGGAATAAGTCAGGGATAAACCTGGAAAAGACTGGAATAACTGGAATAAAGTTATTCCAGTCATCTTCCACCTTGGGCTGAAAACTGGGCTTCCGAAAAGTCCCCGGAACGCCACCTTCCGGACCTCCGATCGCTCCCAAATCTGAGCTGTAGATTCTTAAGGAAGTCCTATTCGATTTGGCACTAGTTTCTGTAAGAAAAACTAAGCCAATAAATCGTAAAAATTTGCTGAAGTCTGCTGTCCGAAAATGGCAGCAGAACAGAGTAGCTTTCTTCGTCGTTGGATTTCGGGCAACTGGAGCGATCCCGGCTCGCGTGGTTTGCTCCGAGGAGTAGAAAAATACTCCCTCTAGAGGGGAGACATGCCCAGGGCTCTCCGATCCCTCTCCACGCGCGGTGCTAGCCGCCGGAAGATGGTTCACGGTCACAGGTTGCTGCAGCAAAATAGAATGGCTGCAGCAGGGATTTTGAGCACTTTAAAGAGGGGATTGATGCCTTGTTTCTCTCCCTCACACACTCCAAATCCCACCCCAAGGATCACTCAATGGAACCAAGGTTGGAGCTCTCAAAAAAGGGAGAACACAGCCTCACAAAGAAAGACGCCCTGGTGTTTTGCACGGTGATGAAAAAGAACCTCGTTCTGAAACAGGGGATTGCATAAATTTAAAGGCAGCAGGGACGTGGGAGAAGGAGAGGCAGGGAACGGCCCCGTTACACCCTTTAACCTGCAATGAACGAAGGGTTAAAGGCCATCCGGTGGAGGGAGTAGAAGAGACGTTGCCCAACGATTTCGGTCGTTTGGTCTTCCAACGTGTAAAAATTTACACGGTGAAAGAAAGAGCACCGGTTCAAAACCGGTCCAAAGGAAATTGGTGGTGCGGGCACCAGACTCAGAAGAAGACTTCAGGGCTCCATCTGGATCTCTGATTGACCTTGCCCAAAGAATTAGGGTTTTCTGGTTTTGTAATAAGGGTTGACCTGATCAACTCAATTTTGAGTCTGTAATTTTGTCATTTCAATTTTTGTTGGGTCATGTTGACTCAGTCCAAGTCCAAGGCCCAGGTAGGTGTCATTCCCTTTGCCATAGGGCACCACATTTTTCAGCTACAAGTGGGTGCCACACTCCCTGCCACATCTCCATCCAGTGTACCTTGGTCCCCACGCCTCAAGTAAGCAGGTTCTTTTTCTTGCACCACTTGGGGGAGAAATCCATCAAGATACCTCAATCCAAGGAGGAGACAACTTCTTTCCAGATAAACCCAAGCCAGGATGGCAAGAATTTTTCTTGAAGAGAGGATCAAGGAGGTGCCCCACAATGTTCCATAAAAATCCAAGTTATAAAAGGGAAGAGAGCATGTCTTGGGGAGAAAATCAAGGAGGCACCCAAAAGTCTCCAAAAGTGCCAAAGCCATGAAAGGAAGAAGCCTAAACTTGTGGAGCAAGACTAGGAGGTGTCCAAATGAGCCAAACCATGAAGGAAAAATCCTTGATTCATGGAGAGATACTAGGAGACATCCCCATAACCTACCATTTGGAGCTGATTTTCAAGTTTTCTTGGAGTTTTTGGGCTGCCCACTCATGGAAGGAGTCTTGGGAAGAAAATTTGATGCCTAAAGTGTGGGTTAGTCCTATTAGTCCCACATGGGAAATGTATAAAATTTTATTTCTTTGTTATGTCTATATATTCAACTCTATGTAACTCTTGAAAAAATGATGAATGATGAATGAAATCAATTTCTTTGTGAGCAGCTTTGTGTTTCTCTCTTCCGCACTTGTATTCAAGTGTTGAGCTCCGTGAGGGAGTAAATCCAGGTTCCCTAGGAACCTTGAGGAGGTGTGAGATCTCCAACCCCAAAACTCTAGCTTAGTCCACCCATCTCTACACCACCACCAAACCCTAATTTTCCATCTACATCCCACGGCCCCTCTCTTCCACATAGAGGCCGGCCACCAGCATCCAGGTTCAGATCAACTGTTTTCAACTACAGAGCAAGTTCAAAGAAGAGTCAGCTCAGTATCAAGATCTCCGGAACTTCTACATCCAACAATCTTCATTAAGTCCTCAGGTCAGTGTCTTTCTTTGAGTTTCTGGTTCTTTTTTCTTTTGTTCTTCTTCTTCCAGATCCTGAGTTCGAGAAGGAGGCCAACCATGCCATAGGACTACAATCCGAGGATCCATTGCGATGATACCCCGTCTCCAAGGATCCTACAATCTGCTCGAGAGTGTCCTCCAATTGAAGCAACGAGAGATATCACTGCTAGGGTAACAAGAACCTTCCCTTCTCACTTTGTTTGTTTCGTTGAAACTCCGAGCAAACCCTAGATCTGGGGGTTTCTCAATCCCCAGCGATCCTACTTTTGAGTTACTCTGATAATCCACTCCTTTTAATTGTGCTCTCTGTCATTTCTTAGTTTCTTTTAACATTAGTTTATCTTTCCTTTGAGTCAAAGCCGACTTCTGAAAATATATTAAAAAAAAAATACATTAATTTTAATTTACTTCCGCATCGCATCATCTTTTTTGTTCTGCATCATTTTTGGTATCAGAGCTCTCGTTCTGCATCATTTTGGTATCAGAGCCCTGTCTAGGATTTCTGACTTGCTTGCATGTTTTGAGTGTCTCTCTTTTTTACTTTGTGTGCTCGAAGTAGACTCCCCAGGACGTCCAGTCCTAGGAACGAAGTGAGGTGCAAGCCTCCTCTTCCCATTCCACGGGATGTTCCTAGGGCGTGTAGGGGATCCGCTGGGTTACAACTTCGTAGCAGGAATTGTAAACGGGGGAAGCGTTCTGTTTTCAGCCTATAACTATCCTGTTGCAGGAATTGTTTCTCATTGTAGGTAACTCCAAATTATGTGATTTTTATTTTTCTGGAACCAGTATAATTGAAACTATTTTATATAATTTTACTGTAATTTATTAATTTTTTTGAAATTTCTGAGAGTTAAATTACAGAAATTCTATTTCTGTGTTTCTGCAATTCAATTTTTTTTTGAGTGATCATATCCTAATTCATCTTAAGGGCAATTAAGCAGGGGAGGAGTTGATAACCTCTCCTTATCCCAAAACCACCACTCATTCATTCGATCCTAAGCCTAATTTTAAAACTTATTAGACTTAATTTGCCCTAGTGGGCTAGGGACACCAACAAGTCGGGTCTAGGCTAATGTTGAGTCAGTTTGTCTAGTTACTCTGTGTGTGCTTTGTACTCAGTGTCTAGAATGGTGGTTCAGGGATTCTATCCCGAAGGGCTTGTGTGCTAGTCCGCCTACATGGCCAATCTCTGATTGGTGTCTAGGATTGGCAATTAGGGACCTAACACTCCCCTTACACCTGCCTGGCTGAGTCCCGAGTTACTACAGGCTAGCTTGCCACTCTGATTGGGCATCTAGTTTGGGCTTTAGGTCTAGTTAGCCCGTAGTCGTTTCAGTCGAGTCTCATTTGGTGTGCTTGCTTGCATCATCATGTCCACCCAGAATGGAGTACCCTACCAACCTAGTCAATCCCAACCTGATTTAGAGGTCATGATTAGAACTCTTACTGAAAGTATGACCAAATTGAGTCAGGATATGAATGAGGGTTTTGCCCAGTTTAGAGACCGAGCCCAGGGACTTGAGAAACGTAGACATCAAAATTGGACACCTGATCCAAAATTTAATAGGCCCCAACCTCACCCATGCCAGGAGCCTAGGAGGACCTTATACCGTGATCCCGAGCATAACCCTACGAGCCTATATCCATACTTGGTTGACTCAGAAAAGGGACCCATTAGGAACACCGAACCTTATGCACCCACTTTTGATGGAAGACAAGAGACATATATTATGTGGGAAGAACAAATGGATCGATATTTTGAGTGCACTAACATATCAGAATTAGGACAAATTAGGTTGGCCAAAACCAAGTTCACCAAACATGCTAGGTTGCATTGGTATGCTATTGAGCGTGAGTGTTATCAAAGAAAAGAGGAAATATATACTTGGAGAGATATGAGAAGTAAGTTGAGAGATAGGTACCTAGGTAGATCCTATAAGAAAAGACTTTTAGACCAATGGTACCAATTGCAACAGGGTAATAGGCCTGTGTCTAAATATAATGAGGACTTCCAGTGGTATGACATGAAATGCAATACCATTGAGACCGAAGCTCAGATCACATCGAGGTTTAGCGTTGGGTTACACCCAGACATTTATAGGAAGCTATGCCTTGAAAAGACCAATAAGTTAGACCGAGCCTACCAAGAAGCCC
Organism: Areca catechu; assembly: GCA_021397845.1. Taxonomy (NCBI): domain Eukaryota; kingdom Viridiplantae; phylum Streptophyta; class Magnoliopsida; order Arecales; family Arecaceae; genus Areca; species Areca catechu. The sequence goes on from CM038045.1 coordinate 110,917,173, forward strand.
AAGACTATGAGTGGTCTTTAAGATATAACCAATCAAGTACTTTGGACTTAAAGCCAACCTCTACCAACTTGAGTCAAGTTCCGATTGATCCGACACCCGTAGTGAACCAGACTCTTGTTTGTCAATTCCTACTTGTGTCACCTCTTGACCAGAAGGATAACACTGAGAAGGAGTTAGGCATGGTCATCCCAAAATTAGTTGACCCCACCAGAGCCTTACTTAAAGAGGAATCAAAGGAGAATAGATTAGAACCTTTCAGTGAGATTGAGGAAGAAATATATGAGCCTGACATAAGTTTGATAGATGAATATGAAGAAGAAGAATTTGAGTATATCTCTCCCGATAATTCGATTAAACAACTCCTACCTAATGGGGTTATTGAGGGGACCCCTGCCACTCAAGGAATTCAGGAGCTAACCCTAAGAGAAGACCCTTTTGAGGAAGTTCAGGAAGAAGAAATTACACCCAATGAAAGTTTAAGTGAGAATACCCCTGAACTCATTGAGGAATCCAAAGAAGACACCCCTGAGTCAAATCTGGTAGAGAAGTGTGAAGAAGGAAGGGGTTCACAAGAATTGCCCATTGGAAAGGTCCAAGAACAAGAAAAAGACAGTAGCTTAAAGGACTTTCTAGATAAACATTCCAAAGACCTTCCTGATAACCTTCCACCTTCTAGGAGCACCCAGCCTACCCTAGAACTTGCACTTGTAGACCCTCCTAGAGCAAATCATGAGGTTTGGATGAGTGCACCTATAGAACAATGTCCTCATTTTAAGGTCGTCATGAATAACCAAGGTATGTTTCTTGTTTCCTATAAGCCACCTCAAAATTCTGATTCTTATTTCCTACCCTTCCCTGAATCTTCTCATGTTTCTAGAGCTATGGGATTACACTTTACTGAGATTTCTAGGTTGCAAGACTCCTTAGAACCTATTAGGTTTGCCACCTACTTCTGGAAGACCTTATGGCACCTACTAGGCATCCATAATAAGTTTTCATGCTCTGCATGCCCTCCTCCGACCCAAGGTCAAACTTAGAGAGCCTTAGTTTGTTAGGTTTAGACCTAAGGTTCTTTTGGAATAAAGTCCATTTAGGAATGCGTCATCAGTCTAGTTTAGTTTTTCTTGACCCTTTACCAGGCTTTGGCTCAGATTTTGGTTTGATTGAGAGCACCAGGAATTGGGATTTGTATTTTGTCCAGGGCTGAAATTGCATTCAATATTTCGATCAATAGGTCTATAGGCTAGAGTCCCTTTGAAATTGTTCATGAATACAAGCCTCACACACCACTTGATCTGATTTCACTATTAGCCCACACACACAAGTCTCTTGATGCACTTGCATAGCATGTAAAGGACTTGCATAAAGAAATTCATGCCAAAATTACTTTAAGTAATGAAACTTATAAGAAGTTGGCTGATTCTCAAAGACGAGTCAAAACTTTTGTTGAGAGAGACTATGTAATGATTTGGTTAAGGCCTGAGCGGTTTTCTCCTGGAACCGTTAGAAAGTTACATGCTAGAGGAGCTGGACCATTTAGAGTAGTGAAGAGAGTAGGATCCAATGCCTATGTGCTCGAGTTGCCTCCAGAACTAGGCAATAGCTCTACTTTCAACATTACAGACCTAGTAGAGTACAGGGAGCCAGCTGTGATTTTCAGTGAGCCTTTTGTACCTAATCCTGTTATTGAGAGTGATCCCGATCCTGTGTGTCCACCAACAAACTGGCCTGTGAGGAAAGAGCAAATTGAAAAGATCCTGGATGATCAGGTTATCTCTACTCGTAATCGAGGATACCAAAGATACCTGGTTTGTTGGCAAGGAAGGCCAGACTCTGATGACTCTTGGATCTCCCGAGAAGAACTACAAGATTTGGATCCAGACCTCTTGGAGAGATACCAGAGCCAACTTGAGCCTTACTCGACAAGGTCGAGTTCCTCCCATCCCGTGAGAATTGGTGCGGGTAACAGACTCAGAAAAAGACTTCAGGGCTCCATCTAGATCTCTGATTGACCTTGCCCGAAGAATTAGGATTTTTGGTTTTGTAAAAAGGGTTGACATGATCAACTCAATTTTGAGTCTGTAATTTTGTCATTTCAATTTTTGTTGGGTCATGTTGACTCAGTCCAAGTCCAAGGTTGATGCGGCAAGCATATGATTAGTGATTTGATTCGTGTTTGTAGAGCAATGAAACCTAATTATACTAGCATTGTACTCATCATAATAAGTCTTAAGGATTACATGAAAAGGGACTATTACATGATTAGACACAATCCTAAAACTAAGAAGGAAGAAGATCTAGACAATAGGGGCTAATGATTGAGGACTTGCCTTGTTGAGCTTTCCAACCTTCTAATGATTTCAAACCTTGAAACTACCGATGCTCTGGACTGGAGAACTCGGATAACAGAGATCAGAATGCTGGGCTTGGGCTTCAGCTTGTTGGTTCATTGTCAAGGGGAACCTTGTTCACAACTCAAAGACTTCGAAGGACCCTGCAATGAAGATCAAAAGTTAAGGAAGAAGAAAGCAGGCATATGGAAGGGATGGAATAATTTATGAGCAAGGAAGGAAGTCTGAGATGGTTTGGCCGGCTCCAATGTATCCTTCTTGAACTTGGCGTTGGATGGCTTGGAGAAGAAAGTAGATTCGAGTGGGGGGGAAGGGGGCTTAGGAACAATCACTCAAAGAAATAATATAAGACTACAACTTCAACTTCAACTTCATTTTTCATTCATCTCATCAAAATCCATCTCTTTTACAATGGGCGTCCAAGGCTTTTAATAGCCTCACAAAGCTAGCTTTTGAAATTTAAAAACTCCCCAAATCGAGGAGGATTACAAGGGGGGTTGGAGGATTTGGTGGAGAGTTTGGAGGGATGGGGGGGTTGGAGGATTTGGTGGAGGACTTGGAGGGATGTGGCCAACCTCCTTGAATTTGAATCTTCCTTGTTGGCGCCCAAAGGGTGATGAGGTGGCTGGTGAAGTGGCACCTGATGACGTGGCATGGTGAGGTGGTCTTCTACTTGGATAAGAATGACATGTGGCGCCCAGTGGTCCTAGTTGATGGTCCTTTTCTCTTGCTTGGTTGATGTGTCTTCTCTTCTTCATGTGGTCAAATTCTGGGGTCTAGAATTTGAGTCTTGTTGCTGGCTTTCATGGCTTTAAGACTTGATTAGACTTAACTCAACTGAATTAGACTTAACTCAACTGAACTGACTTGACTGACCTAGACTTTAAAACTTGAAATGGACTTACAAGAAATGAAATTTTAAAAGTAATTACAGGACTCAATAAACACTCTTGATTTGAAACTCAAAATTAATTACAGGACTCTTGAAAAGGAAATGACTCTTGAAAATAAAATATTTTTGAACTAAAGGATACAAGGTAACCTAATTATCTTCGATCCAAATTGGGATAAGGCTAACCTTGTTGGAGTGAAGTTTCTTTCGGCTTCTGGTGTCCACACCAATTCTCCTAGGGTGGGCAGAACTCGACCCAGTCGAGTATGGTTCAGTTTTGCCTTGGTAATGCTCGAACAAGTCTGGGTTAAGTCTTTGCAGGTCCTCTCGAGTAATCCAAGAGTTGTCGGACTCAGGTCGACCTTGCCATTGAACCAGGTATCGCTGATAGTCCTTATTCCTGGTAGTAATGATCTTGTCATCCAGGATTCTCTCAATCCTCTCTCTCTGCTCAGGTAAGGTTGGTGGTGGACACTCGAAAATATGTTCACTCTCAATGAAAGTTTCTGGCTCAAAAGGCTCACTAGGTATTAGTAGTGGTTCTTTGTATTCTACTAGGTCTGAAACATTGAAGGTTGTACTAATACCCATATCAGGTGGAAGTTCCAAAACATATGCATTAGGCCCTATTTTCTTTAAGATCTTAAAAGGTCCCGCTCCACGGGCATGCAGCTTCTTTATGGTTCCAGGGGGAAACCGTTCAGGGTTGAGCCTAATCATCGCATAATCCCCTTCACAGAATTCTTTAGCCCTCTTATGTGAGTCAGCTAAGTGTTTGTAAGTTTCATTGCTCAGGTTGATCTTATTACTGATTTCTTTATGTAGATTTGTGACATGCTGTGCAAAAGACTCAGCAGACTCAGAGACTCGTGTGTGAATAGGTAGTGGGATTAGATTTAAAGGCTTCCTAGGCTTGCAACCATGGACTATCTCAAAGGGACTTTTGCTCGTAGATCGATTGACCGAACTGTTGTAAGCGAACTCAGCACGTGGCAATAACAAATCCCAGTTTCCTAGACTTTCTCCCACTAGGCATCTCAGCAAGTTCCCTAGACTTCTATTTACAACCTCGGTTTGTCCATCAGTCTGGGGATGGTAGGCAGTGGAGAATTTCAGTCTGGTTCCTAATAGGTGCCAAAGGGTTTTCCAGAAGTAACTTGTGAAGCGGACATCCCTATCAGAAACAATGGTTTTTGGTAACCCGTGGAGTCTAACTACTTGATCAAGAAAGAGTTTGGCTATCCTAGAGGCATCGGAAGTTTGGGTGCAAGGTATGAAATGGGCCATTTTTGAAAATCGGTCGACCACCACAAAGATTGAATCATGTTTTTGAATGGTCTTGGGTAATCCTAGAACAAAGTCCATGCTTAGATCCTGCCATGGACACTCAGGTACAGGTAATGGAGTGTATAGCCCGGTATTCTTCTTTTGTTGCTTTGCAACAGCACATGTCCTACATCGGGCTACAAGGTTTGCTACTTGTTTCTTAAGACCTGGCCAGTAAAATTGTTCCTCAACAGCCAAGATAGTCTTGTTTCATCCGAAGTGGCCAGCCAAACCTCCCGCATGTATCTCCCAAACTAAAAAACCTCTTAAGGAGGTTCTTGGGATGCAAAGCCTATTCTCTCTAAAAAGATAACCATCTAGAAGGGTATAGTCACTATGATCACTAGATGGTCCTTGACGCAAAACCTGATAAATTTCACCAAAATCTGGACAGGTTTCGTACTGCTCCTTAAGTCTTTCAAAACCTATGACTTTAGTACTGACTGAGGTTAAAAGTAACGTTCTACGACTTAGGGCATCAGCTACCTTATTATCGGTTCCTGATTGATGCTTTAGGACAAACGTATAGGATTGGATGTACTCTACCCATTTGGCATGCCTAGGATTTAGTTTCTTTTGGGAACTCAAAAACCTAAGGGCTTCATGATCTGAAAATAAAACAAATTCTTGCGGTAGGAGATAATGCCTCCAATACCTTAATGCTTGCACTACCGCATAAAGCTCCCGATCATATGTGGAGTATTTTTTCCTGGCTTCATTCAATTTCTCACTAAAGAATGCTACGGGATGGTTCTCTTGACTCAGAACTCCACCAATACCTACTCCCGAAGCATCGCATGCTACTTCAAAGACCTTAGAAAAATCGGGTAGTCTTAAGACTGGTGCTTGGGTCATCTTATCTTTGATGTGAAGGAAGGCCTTATCAGCTGACTTCGTCCATTTAAAGTGACCCTTCCTAATACAATCCGTGATAGGAGCAACTATGGTGCTAAACCCTCTAATAAATCTTCGATAAAACATAGCGAGGCCATGAAAACTTCTTACTTCATGAATATTATTGGGTGTTGGCCACTCTACAATTGCCTTAACCTTCTCAGGGTCAGCGGATACTCCTTCAGGGGTCATAACAAATCCTAGGAAGATAACTCTAGTAGTCATGAAAGCACATTTCTTTAGATTGGCATAGAGGTTATCTTTTCTAAGTGCTAAACATACCTGCCTCAGATGTTGTTGATGATCTTCTCTAGTCCTACTATAGATAAGTATGTCGTCAAAGTAAACGACAACAAATTTTCCAATAAAGGCTCGTAGGACTTGGTTCATGATTCGCATAAAAGTGCTAGGGGCGTTTGATAACCCAAAAGGCATGACTACCCATTCAAATAACCCGTCCTTAGTTTTAAAGGCAGTCTTCCATTCATCCCCTGGTCTGATCCTAACTTGGTGATAGCCGCTCTTCAGGTCAATCTTAGAAAATATAGTTGCACCGGCCATCATATCTAACATATCATCCAAGCGGGGGATGGGAAACCTATACTTCACCGTGATTTTATTTATGGCATGACTATCAACACACATTCTCCATGTGCCATCTTTCTTAGGGGTAAGTAAGGTTGGGACTGCGCATGGACTCAAACTCTCCCTAATGAATCCTTTTTTTAGGAGTTCTCCTACTTGACGTTGTAATTCTTGGTGCTCGGTAGGGTTCATTCTATAATGGGGAAGGTTCGGTAGGGTTGCTCCGGGGACTAAGTCTATCGCATGTTGTATATCCCTAAGAGGTGGGAGTTGGTCGGGCAAGTCATCGGGGAACACGTCTTTGAACTCCTCTAGCACTTGACTGACTTCTTGAGGTTGTTCTTTTGAAAGAGGTTCTTGATGATCCTTAATGGTTAAAATCCAAACAGGTGACCCATTGCTAATTTCTTTCTCCATTTCTCTAGCAGTGATCACGTTTATCCCCTTTTTCTTATCACTCAATTGGCTTGATCCTCTCTTAATGGGGTTCTTAGGTGGAGAAGAATGGATTACAATCTTCTTTCCATTATGAGTAAACGAGCATGAATTAGAACGACCATAGAGTGTTACGTCAAGATCGTACAACCATGGTCGGCCTAAAATTATGCTACTTACTCCCATTGGAAGTACATCACACCATACTTTCTCCAGGTAAGATTGGAACTGAATGGTTACTAGGCACCTAGACTTAATGGAAATCGTGGTTGAGTCTATCCAGGATACCTTATAGGGATTAGGATGGGGTACGGTGGGCAATCCTAGGTTTTTAACTGTGTTGGTGGATATGGCATTGACACAGCTACCGCTATCTAAAATGACTTTGCATACTTTCTCACCTATCTTAATGAATGTCTGTAGGATGCTAGTCCTACGCCAATCTTCTTGGGTTTTAGCTTGGGTAAGAATACACCTAACCACTCCTAACAGATCTTGATCTACCAGGACTTCCTCATCCTCATACTCTTCAGCCAAGTTCTCATCTGCCTGGTATACTTCCTCCTCAAATTCACCTTGGGATTCTACGGCTTCCTCTTCTACTTCGCCTATGTGTAGGGCTCTATTAGGACAGTTGCTAGAATAGTGACCCACTTTGTTACACTTGAAACATGCGTTTGGAGTTCTTTGGGTCTCAGGTGTTTTTCCCTTGTCATCTCTACGGGTCACAGGCACATTAGGATTGGGTCGGTTGAATCTAGGCTGATTGGATCCCGACTGCTGATAAGGTGCACTAGTCCTAGGGGCTTCGGGCCTACGATAGACTGGACCTCTATGGAATCTCTCAGCATCCCTAGCTATTTGATAGGCAAATTCTAGGTCATGTACCTCTCGCATGAACAATTCTCTTTGAATTTCTTTCCTCAGTCCGGCTCTAAATCTAGACAAGGTCACCGACTCAGATTCATCAACATTGCACCTCATAACGAATTCGTCAAACTTCGCTATGTACTCTGCGACACTCCTATTTCCTTGAGTAAGTCTTTGCCATTGATCTAGGAGTCTTTGGTGGTAGGACATAGGAAGGTATTTCTCCCTAAGCCTAAGTTTCATAGCTCGCCAGGTCACTATGGGCACATCACCTCTCTGTCTAGTGAGTCTCTCAATGTTTCCCCAATATAACCTAGCTTGGCGCACAAGTTTAAGCTTTGCAAACTTACACTTGCGCTCTTCACTCATCTCAAACCAGTCAAAATACTGGTCCATCTCACCTTCCCAATCAATGTAGATCTTTGGATCTAAAATTCCATCAAAGGTGGGAGCTTCTAGCCTAATGTTCTTCATGGTTCGGTCATCTTGATCAGAGTGAATTGGGGTGGGTCTCCTGACATTGGGTTCATAGTTAGGCTCATGATGGAATCTCCTTGGGTTGGGCTCGATGGTTTGACCAGGGTGGGGTCCTCTAGGAATTGGATCATAAAACTGATCTTGGGGAGCTCTCCTAGGGTTTGTTTCGTAGAGAGGGTTTTGATATGGAATCCTTCTAGGGTTCAATGGGGTCTCGAGTTCAGGTACAAGACTTGGCTCAGGCTCAGTCTGGGCTTCATGATTGCTTTTAGGGGTTCTAGCCTCTAACTGATCCAACCTAGTAGTGATGTGGGCTAACTGCTCATTCATGTCTTGGTTGGTTTGTGCCACATTCTGATTTGTTTGGGCCAATTGCTCAGTTAAACTCTTAGTCAGTTGGGCCACTTGATCATTTAGGCCTTTGATCAAATTCCCTAAGTTTTGGTCCATGGCTACACTTGACTGGGCTTGGATTGGTGAATACGGTGTTCCTGCTCTAGTTGTCATGCATGCAAATGGACTCAAGTTCGAGCTAAGGTTTCCTAGACCTAGAGCACAAATTAGAAGTCTAATTAAGTGAACCAACTAGCTAGTAGTACTTATGGGACTTAGCCAGGTAGGTGGAGGGGAGTGTAGGTCCCTGATTGCCAACCTTAGACACCAATCTGAGATTGGCCAGGTAGGCGGACCAAATCACAAGCCCTGATGCACCAATCCTAGACACCAAGCCAGTAAGCACACACCAATTAGCTGACATAGTTAACTTGACCCTAACCTGAACCCAACTTGTTGGTGTCCCTAACCCACTAGGGCAATTAACGTTCTACTCAATTTTAATTAACGGGCTGGGATCGATATGCTGGTTGGTGATTTTTGGGCTAGGGACAGGTGATGAAACCCTGACCCTATGTCAAATTGATGCCCTTAATTTGATTTCTCATGAGATGAATGAAATGCAAAGGTGCTGCAGAAGTGTGTTGCAATTTGAAAGTGGTGTGGAAAACGTGATGAAAAAAATGTCCAAAAATTATGAAAAATTCACAAAGGATTCCTAACTTATATGTTTCAATGTAGATGAAAGGAATTTTAAAACTAAAATCTATACTAATCTAAGCAGATCCTACAAATGAAGATAAATAAAAAGGACAGAACATAACCCTAATGACAGTGTCGAACTGCAGAGATTTTTATTTTTTTTATAATTTTTTTTTGATGATGAAATTTAATATGGTGATAATTGACTTAAAAAGGAACAATAAAAAAAATATTTCAATAAAAAATCAGTGACTTGCCTTCGGAGTTGCAGGCGGATTACAGTCAGCCTACAGAAAATACAGCAAGCAGAAAAGCAGAACGTGCCCAATGCAAAATTCACAAATAAAATCTAAGAAGTCCTTTGGATTTCTTTTTCACGGGTAAATCACAATGGCACCCCGACACGCCTTAGGAGATCCCCGTGGAATGGGAAGAGAGGGTGTTTAAACCCTACTTTCTCCTAAGACCGGACGGCCTGGTAACGCCCCCGATCCAAGTACTTCAAGGACTTAATGCTATGCAATCAGGAACTTATTCTACCATGCTCTGATACCAAGAATGATGCGGCAAGCATATGATTAGTGATTTGATTCGTGTTTGTAGAGCAATGAAACCTAATTATACTAGCATTGTACTCATCATAATAAGTCTTAAGGATTACATGAAAAGGGACTATTACATGATTAGACACAATCCTAAAACTAAGAAGGAAGAAGATCTAGACAATAGGGGCTAATGATTGAGGACTTGCCTTGTTGAGCTTTCCAACCTTCTAATGATTTCAAACCTTGAAACTACCGATGCTCTGGACTGGAAAACTCGGATAACAGAGATCAGAACGCTGGGCTTGGGCTTCAGCTTGTTGGTTCATTGTCAAGGGGAACCTTGTTCACAACTCAAAGACTTCGAAGGACCCTGCAATGAAGATCAAAAGTTAAGGAAGAAGAAAGCAGGCATATGGAAGGGATGGAATAATTTATGAGCAAGGAAGGAAGTCTAAGATGGTTTGGCCGGCTCCAATGTATCCTTCTTGAACTTGGCGTTGGATGGCTTGGAGAAGAAAGTAGATTCGAGTGGGGGGGAAGGGGGCTTAAGAACAATCACTCAAAGAAATAATATAAGACTACAACTTCAACTTCAACTTCATTTTTCATTCATCTCATCAAAATCCATCTCTTTTACAATGGGCGTCCAAGGCTTTTAATAGCCTCACAAAGCTAGCTTTTGAAATTTAAAAACTCCCCAAATCGAGGAGGATTACAAGGGGGGTTGGAGGATTTGGTGGAGAGTTTGGAGGGATGTGGGGGGGGTTGGAGGATTTGGTGGGGGACTTGGAGGGATGTGGCCAACCTCCTTGAATTTGAATCTTCCTTGTTGGCGCCCAAAGGGTGATGAGGTGGCTGGTGAAGTGGCACCTGATGACGTGGCATGGTGAGGTGGTCTTCTACTTGGATAAGAATGACATGTGGCGCCCAGTGGTCCTAGTTGATGGTCCTTTTCTCTTGCTTGGTTGATGTGTCTTCTCTTCTTCATGTGGTCAAATTCTGGGGTCTAGAATTTGAGTCTTGTTGCTGGCTTTCATGGCTTTAAGACTTGATTAGACTTAACTCAACTGAATTAGACTTAACTCAACTGAACTGACTTGACTGACCTAGACTTTAAAACTTGAAATGGACTTACAAGAAATGAAATTTTAAAAGTAATTACAGGACTCAATAAACACTCTTGATTTGAAACTCAAAATTAATTACAGGACTCTTGAAAAGGAAATGACTCTTGAAAATAAAATATTTTTGAACTAAAGGATACAAGGTAACCTAATTATCTTCGATCCAAATTGGGATAAGGCTAACCTTGTTGGAGTGAAGTTTCTTTCGGCTTCTGGTGTCCACACCAAAGGCCCAGGTAGGTGTCATTCCCTTTGCCATAGGGCACCACATTTTCCAGCTACAAGTGGGTGCCACACTCCCTGCCACATCTCCATCCAGTGTACCTTGGTCCCCACGCCTCAAGTAAGCAGGTTCTTTTTCTTGCACCACTTGGGGGAGAAATCCATCAAGATACCTCAATCCAAGGAGGAGACAACTTCTTTCCAAATAAACCCAAGCCAGGATGGCAAGAATTTTTCTTGAAGAGAGGATCAAGGAGGTGCCCCACAATGTTCCATAAAAATCCAAGTTATAAAAGGGAAGAGAGCATGTCTTTGGGAGAAAATCAAGGAGGCACCCAAAAGTCTCCAAAAGTGCCAAAGCCATGAAAGGAAGAAGCCTAAACTTGTGGAGCAAGACTAGGAGGTGTCCAAATGAGCCAAACCATGAAGGGAAAATCCTTGATTCATGGAGAGATACTAGGAGACATCCCCATAACCTGCCATTTGGAGCTGATTTTCAAGTTTTCTTGGAGTTTTTGGGCTGCCCACTCATGGAAGGAGTCTTGGAAAGAAAATTTGATGCCTAAAGTATGGGTTAGTCCTATTAGTCCCACATGGAAAATGTATAAAATTTTATTTCTTTGTTATGTCTATATATTCAACTCTATGTAACTCTTGAAAAAATGATGAATGATGAATGAAATCAATTTCTTTGTGAGCAACTTTGTGTTTCTCTCTTCCGCACTTGTATTCAAGTGTTGAGCTCCATGAGGGAGTAAATCCGGGTTCCCTAGGAACCTTGAGGAGGTGTGAGATCTCCAACCACAAAACTCTAGCTTAGTCCACCCATCTCTACTCCACCACCACCAAACCCTAATTTTCCATCTACATCCCACAGCCCCTCTCTTCCACATAGAGGCCGGCCACTAGCATCTAGGTTCAGATCAACTGTTTTCAACTACAGAGCAAGTTCAAAGAAGAGTCAGATCAGTATCAAGATCTCCGGAACTTCTACATCCAACAATCTTCATTAAGTCCTCAGGTCAGTGTCTTTCTTTGAGTTTCTGGTTCTTTTTTCTTTTATTCTTCTTCTTCCAGATCCTGAGTTCGAGAAGGAGGCCAACCTTGCCATAGGACTACAATCCGAGGATCCATTGTGAAGATACCCCGTCTCCAAGGATCCTACAATCTGCTCGAGAGTGTCCTCCAATTGAAGCAACGAGAGATATCACTGCTAGGGTAACAAGAACCTTCCCTTCTCACTTTGTCTATTTCGTTGAAACTCAGAGCAAACCCTAGATCTGGGGGTTTCTCAATCCCCAGCGATCCTACTTTTGAGTTACTCTGATAATCCACTCCTTTTAATTGTGCTCTCTGTCATTTCTTAGTTTCTTTCAACATTAGTTTATATTTCCTTTGAGTCAAAGCCGACTTCTGAAAATATATTAAAAAAATATATATTAATTTTAATTTACTTCCGCATCGCATCATCTTTTTTGTTCTGCATCATTTTTGGTATCAGAGCTCTCGTTCTGCATCAATTGGTTCAAACCTAATTAAACCAAACGGTTAGTTCAATCCTTGGTTCAAAAAACCGGTCCAATTAAAAGGGGTTCAATTTAATTTAATTGGTTCAACCCCAAAAAATTGGGTTCAATTGGTTCATAACCAATTGGAGGCCGAAACGAACTCCGAATCATTTCAAAATTGATTCAGAAAAATCCTGGCGCAGAGCTGGTCAACTCGAAATATTTTCCAGTTGACACAAACAAGGGCGAGACATGAAAAACGAG
>CM038045.1:110934700-110942200 GCA_021397845.1 Areca catechu
GTTTTTTGTGATTTTTTTAGATTTTTCTGATATTTTTTTTCTGTACTTATCAACACCACTTTTAAACTGCAACACACTACTTCTGCACCTGAAATTTGAAATTTGCATGCATCTCATGGCAAATCAAGGGCATGAAATTGACATAGGGTCAGGATTTCATCACCTGTCCCTAGCCCAAAAATCATCAAATTGCATATCGACCCAATCCCTAACTAAAATTGATTAGACATTAATTGCCCTAGTGGGTTAGGAACATCAATTTGGTCGAGTCCGGGTTATTGTCAACTCATTGTGTCAACTAGTCTTGTGTGTGCCCTATTACTTGGTGTCTAGAATTGGGACTAAGGGCTTGGGTGCTGATCCATCTATCGGGCCAATTCCACCGGGCCTAGGTAGGCCAGAGACAGGATCTCACACTCCCCTTGTTCTAAAACCTGGCCAAGTATAGAGTTACTACAATCTATCTTGCCACCTTGATTAGGCAACTAGCTTGGAACTCTAGGTCCAGTTCAATTCAATTGGGAAAGCTTGTGGAACCCATTTCTTCATCTATTATTGGAAGCTGGTGTCAAGGATAGAGGTTAAGTGGCTCAAGCCTAAGCGGTTCTTGTGGTTTTTAATTAGGACCCAGTGAAAGATGGGGGAACCTCCCACAGACCCACCTCCTGACTGGCCAGTGGAAGAGAGTAGCTGTTGATTTGATTGTATCTAGTCAACTCAGTTTATTTGGACTAACCGGTTTAGAAAAATCGTAGTTCGGGTCTGATTCTAATTGTTTGCATGACAACTAGGTCAGGCACACCTTACCACCCTTCACAAGCCCAACCTAGTTCATCCATGGATACTAGTATGGAAAGCCTTATGAGATCTATGATCGAGAAGATGGACCGTTTGGATGCTAAATTTGGTCAGTTCGAGGAAAGGGTAGGAGCCCTAGAAGAAGCTAGGTTGACCCCAACTGAACCACCTTCACCCAGATTACCTTCAGTTCATCCTAGAGCCCAACGACAGGAACACACACCTGACCCAATTCAAAGAAGACCGCATCAGGATTATGTTGATCATACTCCAGAGCCACCTCCTAAAAGACCTCACTGTGATACTTTTGATCAGGATGATCGGGCCCTAAGGAACATCCATCTAGATGCACCAACCTTTGAGGGAAGCCTAGATCCTAAGGTGTACATAGACTGGGAGGCTGACAAGGACCAGTATTTTGACTGGTATGATATGTCTGAAGAGAGAAGATTTAAGTTTGCCAGAATCAGACTAGTTCGTCAGGCTCGGTTATATTGGGGAAACGTGGAACGCATATCAAGGCAAAGGGGAGATTTACCTATAGAAACATGGAGAGATATGAAGAGCAAACTTAGAGAGAAATATCTGCCTATGTCTTATCAGCAAAGGTTATTAGATCAGTGGAAACGATTGACACAGGGTAACAAGACCGTTTCTGAATACGTTGCTAAATTTGATGAGTTTGTGATGCGATGCAACGTAGTCGAGTCTGAAGCAGCCACTTTATCAAGGTTTAGATCAGGGTTGAATGATGATATAAAAGGGGAACTGTTTTTAAGGGAAGTCCATGATTTAGATCAGGCATACCAAGTTGCCACGGACTATGAGAGGTTTCAAAGGAGAGCTACATTTAGATGACCTGAATCTATTAGGTTTAACCCTCCTGTTAGCAGGCCTAGCTCAGTCCCTAGTCCCACCAATAGAACAAGGTCCAGCCCGAATCCAACCCTTAGACCCAATCCCACCACCCCCTTAATTCCTAGAGAAGACAAAGGAAAGAGCCCTGAAGTTCGAGGTGAGAGGGAGCGAGTCTGCTATAAGTGTCGTAAACCAGGTCATTTCGTGAGCCAATGTCCCTCTAGAGCTTTACATATAGGGAAGGCAGAAGAAGGTGAATCAGAACCCCTGGAGAATGATGAAGAGGAGATTTATGAAGCAGGGGATTGTTTGGCTGATGAGTATGAAGGAGATGAAGAGAACATAGACTCATCAGATTTACTAGGAGTTGTGAGACGTATCATGACACAGACCAAGGAGCAAGAAGACTGGCGTAGAACTAGCATCCTACACACATTTGTTAGGATAGGAGAAAAGGTCTGTAAGATCGTCATCGATAGTGGAAGCTATGTCAACGCTATTTCCACTAACGCAGCCAAAAGTCTAGGATTACCCATTGTACCACATCCCAATCCATATAAGGTGTCCTGGATCGATTCCACTTCTATACCAATCAAGTCAAGATGTCAGGTTCAAGTCCAGCTTCAATCCTATCAGGGAAAGATCTGGTGTGATGTGCTTCCTATGGGGGTAAGTAGCATCATCTTAGGCAGGCCATGGCTGTTTGATCATGATGTGACCATCTTTGGTCGATCAAACTCCTGTGCTTTCAATTTCAATGGCAAGAAAATTGTCATTCATCCAACCCAGCCTAAGGATAATGTCAAGAGAGGAGCTAGCAGCTTGAAAGATAAGAAGACTCGATTAAATTTAATAGGTGCAAAAGAATTAGAGCAAGATATCATGGAGGAAGCACCTATTTGGGTAGTAGCTGCTAAGGAAATTAAGGACCACAGCCCTATAGAACACCCTCAAGAGGTGGTCCAATTATTGAAAGAATTTGAGGATGTGTTTCCAGAAGATCTCCCCGATAACCTTCCACCTTTAAGAGACATACAACACGCAATAGATTTAGTCCCTGGAGCGACTTTACCTAATTTGCCTCACTATAGGACGAACCCAACTGAACACCAGGAATTGCAAAGGCAAGTGGGTGAACTTCTTAGGAAGGGGTTTATTAAGGAAAGCTTAAGTCCATGTGCAGTCCCTGCTCTGCTGACCCCTAAGAAAGATGGCACCTGGAGGATGTGTATAGATAGCCGTGCCATTAATAAGATCACTGTAAAGTATAGATTCCCAATCCCAAGACTAGACGACATGTTAGATATGATAGCTGGATCGACAATTTTTTCCAAGATAGACCTAAAAAGTGGCTATCACCAGGTTAGGGTTAGGCCTGGAGACGAATGGAAGACCACTTTTAAGACTAAAGATGGATTATATGAGTGGTTAGTCATGCCATTCGGTCTGTCCAATGCACCCAGCACTTTTATGAGAATAATGAATCAGGTGTTAAAGGTTTTTATCGGAAGATTTGTAGTGGTCTATTTTGATGATATACTTATATATAGCAAAACAAAGGCAGACCACTTAACCCACCTGAAGCAAGTTTGTCAAGTCCTGAGAAAAGATAGTCTCTATGCCAATATCAAGTGTGATTTCCTGACAAATAGAGTTATCTTTCTAGGATTCGTAGTCACATCTGAAGGGGTGTCCGCTGATCCTGAGAAAATTAAATCCATAGTAGAGTGGCCTACGCCTAAGACTATCCACGATGTCCGTTGTTTCCATGGGTTATCCACCTTCTATAGAAGGTTTATTAAAGGATTCAGTACGATAGTGGCACCAATCACTGATTGTATTAGGAAGGAAAATTTTGAGTGGACTAAAGCAGCAGGTAAGGCCTTCCTAACAATTAAGGAGAAAATGACACAAGCACCTGTCTTAAGGTTACCCGATTTTACCAAGGTGTTTGAGGTTGCTTGTGATGCTTCTGGGGTCGGAATTGGAGGTGTCTTGAGTCAAGAGAATCACCCAGTAGCATACTTCAGTGAAAAGTTAAATGAGGTGAGACTAAGGTATTCCACGTATGATAAGGAACTGTATGCTGTAGTTCAAGCTCTACGATATTGGAGGCATTATCTTCTACCCCATGAGTTTGTCCTGTTCTCTGATCACGAAGCTCTTAGGTTCCTTAGTTCTCAAAAGAAATTAAACCCTAGGCACGGGAAATGGGTAGAATTCATACAAGCTTACACGTTCGTTTTGAAACATCGTGCCGGTATTGAAAATAGGGTTGCTGATGCGTTGAGCCGCCGTTCTATGTTGTTAACCTCTGTGAGCACTGAAGTAGTAGGGTTCGATAGATTGAAAGATGAATATCCCACATGTCCTGATTTTGGTCACATCTATCAATCCCTGCAACAAAGACCATCTAGTGAACCTAGTGATTATACACTGTTAGATGGATACCTTTTCAAAGGAAATCAGTTGTGTATTCCCAAGACCTCTGTTAGGGAATTTCTGATCTGGGAAGTCCATGCTGGAGGTTTAGCAGGACATTTTGGCAGGAACAAAACCATCCTAGCTATGGAAGAACAATTTTTTTGGCCTGGTCTTAAAAAGAGCGTTGCCCAGATCGTAGCTCAGTGTCGGACCTGTGCTGTTGCAAAACAGCAAAGACAGAACACCGGTCTATACACGCCCTTACCTGTCCCTGATGGTCCATGGCAAGATATCAGTATGGATTTTGTGGTAGGTCTACCTAAAACTTCTAGGAAACATGACTCTGTTTTCGTGGTTGTCGATCGTTTCTCCAAAATGGCGCACTTCATCCCGTGTTCTCAAACTTTAGACGCTTCGAAAGTGGCCAAGCTTTTCTTAGATCAGTTGGTTAAGCTTCATGGTTTACCCAAGACCATTGTGTCAGATAGAGATGTCAAGTTCACTAGCTACTTCTGGAAAACCCTCTGGCACATGTTAGGTACTAAGCTGAAATTCTCTACGGCCTATCATCCTCAAACCGATGGCCAAACTGAAGTAGTAAACCGAAGCTTAGGAAATCTCTTAAGATGTTTAGTCGGTGACAACCTAGGAAACTGGGACTTACTACTCCCTCGCGCTGAATTTGCCTACAACAGTTCGATCAATAGGTCTATTGGGAAAAGTCCATTCGAAGTGGTCCATGGATACAAACCTAGGAAACCTTTAAACCTAATTCCATTACCAGTACATACACGAATATCTGAGTCTGCTGAGTCATATGCACAGCATGTTAAGGATTTGCACAAGGAGATTAATCAGAAGATTCAAACAAGCAATGAACTATATAGGCATATGGCTAACTCACATAAACGGTTAAAGGAATTTAATGAAGGAGACTCTGTAATGATTAGGCTTAAACCAGAAAGGTTTCCTCCGGGAACTATGAAGAAACTCCATGCCCGGGGAGCTGGACCCTTCAAAATAATAAAGAAAATTGGACCTAATGCCTATGTAGTAGACTTACCACCTAGTTATGGCATTAGTTCTACATTTAATGTTTCCGATCTGAAAGAATACAAGGAACCTGCATTAATACCTGATAAACCTTTTGGTCCTAACACTTCTCTTGAGAGTGAAATGCCAATTGAGTGTCCACCACCAAATATTCCTGAGCGAAAGGAAAGAATTGAAAGGATCTTGGATGACCAGATCATCACTACTAGAAATAAGGGCTACCAACGCTATCTGGTTCGATGGCAAGGACGTCCTGAATCTGAAGATTCCTGGATCACCAAAGAGGACCTACAACAAATCGACCCGGATATATTAGAAACTTATCACTCGATAGGGTCGAGTTCCTCCCACCCGGGGAGAATTGGTATGGGCACCAGAATCAGAAAGAGACTCCAACCAATTCAAGCCCATTCCGAATCTTTATGGTTGGACTAGAGAGTCCGGTAACCTTTCTTTATTTTGAGTCCAAAAGAATCATGTAAGTCGAGTCCATGTTAGGTCCTGTAATCTTTCTTTTGAGTCCAAAATAATCATGTAAGTCGAGTCCATGTCGGGTCTAGGCTTAGTCCAATCCAAATGGGTCAACTAGCATCAAGCCTAAAGAAGACTCACAATGTATACCCCAAATCAAGACCAAAGCCAACTCAATTGGGGACCACATGCCACATCACTTGCGCCACCTCAACTTGGGACCACATGCCACGTCAAGAGGGGACCACATGCCACCTCACATGCCACCTCACCACAAGAGGGCGCCATCCCAAGTTCAAATTCAAGGAAGTTGGCCAAGGAGGATTTCAAGCAAGAAAATCAGCCCTCTCCCCTTATATTACTCCACTTGTTTGGGGATTTGAAATTTCAAAATTTGTAAGGCTTTATTTAAATCCTTGGATGCCCCTTGTAAAGAGATTGATGAGTGAATATAAATTTCCAGCACTTTTCTATGTGTTTCTATGTGCCTATGTGGATCTTTGTGCCTAAGTGAACCTCTTCCTCTCCTCCATCATTTCTTCTCCCTAATCCTTCTCTTTTACTCTTCATCTTCCAAGCAATCCTCTTCCTTCAAAGCGAATTAAGGACATCCTCTCAAGAAGAAGATCAACACCAACACAAGCTTCCACCATGGCGCCAAGGATCATTTCCAACAAACTCTCCTTTTGAGTTCCATCAATCTTCTCACTTCTAATTAAGTTTCTAATCATCTTGGTTTCTTTGTTGCAGGGTTCTATAGGCTCCAGATCCAAGAGGAAGGATTACTTGCTACAAACCAGAAAGTTAGAAGGCCCATCTTAGGTGGTATGATCTTTCATTTGAGAACCTTAAGAGTGAATCCCTTGTGCTTGAGATTTCAATGCTTGAACTCCTAGTATTTTAAGATCGGGATCATTAAATAGGGCTAGCTTGACTTGTGTGCGAATTCTAATCTTGTCCTATTTCTTTAAGATTTTGATAGTCCTCCTAGCTGGGTTTAAGTATAAGCATTTAGGGTTTCTTATTTAGATCTCCTTGATCTTATATGTTGAATCACTCATATGCAAGTAGGAATTGCTAGTTAAATTTTGGTTAATCTCCTTTAGAGTTACATGTTTGCATCCTCATCATGCATATCACACTTGGTCTTCAACGAGGAATTCCTAGTAAGCGCGAGTCATCAGCTTGCGCTGACTACGTCCCTGCCCTTTGTACACACTGCCCATCACTCCTACCAATCGAATGGTCCGGTGAAGTGTTCGGATCGCGGCGACGCGAGCGGTCCGCCGCCCGCGACGTCGCGAGAAGTCCACTGAACCTTATCATTTAGAGGAAGGAGAAGTCGTAACAAGATTTCCGTAGGTGAACCTACAGAAGGATCATTGCCGAGACCCGGATGAGGAAAGACCCGCGAACGCGTGAATGAATCGCGACCGCGACGGGAAGGCCCCGGCCGAACTGTCACGTTGCCGATCGCCCCGTCTCCCTGCACCGCGGGGGCGGAGGGCGGAACAGAACCCCGGCGCCCCAGAGGGTGCCAAGGAACAGGAGAGCGGGAGCGGGGCGCCGCCTCCGCCCACCCGTCCCGCACCGGGTCCGGGAGGGAGGAGCGCGTCACCACCGTCGATGCCAGCCTTGCATGGTACGACTCTCGGCAATGGATATCTCGGCTCTCGCATCAATGATGAACGTAGCGAAATGCAATACCTGGTGTGAATTGCAGAATCCCATGAACCATCGAGTATTTGAATGCAAGTTGCGCCCAAGGCCACCCGATCGAGGGAACGCCTGCTTGGGCGTCACGCCGAACAGCGACGCTCCGCTCCCCTAGGGGCCGCGACGGGCTCCGGGGCAGCCGGATGCGGAGACTGGTCCCCCGCGCCCCCCCCCGGCGCG
>CM038045.1:110947200-110974700 GCA_021397845.1 Areca catechu
ACGGCGGGCTCGAGCGCGCGCGAGTCATGGCACGGGCGTACGCGGGTCACGGCGCTGCCATGCGCAGGGCAACGGGAGCGCGCGCACGCGGGTCGTGGCACGAGCGTGCGCGGGTCATGCCACCGCCGGGCGTGCACAAGGGCACTGCGGGCTCGGGCACGCACGGGTCATGGCACGGGCATGCGTGGGCCACCGGGCGCGCGCAGGCACGGGTCACGGTGCGGGCATGCGCGGGTCACGGAGCTGCGGTGCGCAAGTCAATGGGCGCGTGTCACGGCACGGGCGTGCTTAGGTCACGGCACGGGCGTGCTTAGGTCACGGCACCGTCGGGTGCAAGGCAACGTGCGCGGGTCACGGCACTGGCATGCGCGGGCCACGGCACGGGCATGCGCAGGTCACGGAGCAGCCGGGCGCGGGTCGCCGGGCGCGCGCGCGGGTCGTGGCGCGGGCTTGCACGGGTCACGGCGCTGTCGGGCTCGGGTCACCGGGTGCGCGTGCGGGCCATGGCACTGGCGTGCGCGGGTCATGCCACGGGCGTGCGCGGGTCACGGCGCTTCCGGGCGCGGGTCACGCATGGGCGTGCGCGGGTCACCGGGCGCGCGCGCGGGTCACTACGCCAGTGTCACGGGGTGAGTGTTTTCTTGCTCAGACACCCGTGCGACGCCCCAGCATACCACACACCAAGGCCAGCCCTCCTAAATCCTTTCCTCGGACATACAGATAAACGTGCAGCAATCCAGCCACATAGCCAAGCATGCACCTCAATTCCCCTATCCAGTAACATTATCAAACTGAAAACATGCGACTCCCTTAAGTTCCCGCAAGCAACCTGACCCTCAGGCCAACTGCAACGCTCATGCATACCTTCGTGCCATGATATTATACTCTTTCCAAGAGTGCTCCGCAACCCAGCACCTCCATGCTGACCTGATGGCTTTGCTCCTGAAGCAAAGTACTACTCCCACAAGTAGTCCCAAATCTGAGTTCCTTCATGCCATGACATAACCATTGTGCCTCTGATCTGCAAGCTACCATGCTGCCCTTCAGAAATACACAGACCAAACTCACAAGACACGATCATGCAACGCCTTGACCTGATGGCTTTGCCCCTGAAGCCAAGTACTACTCACACAAGTAGTCCCAAATCTGAGTACCTTCGTCCCATGACATAACCACTATGCCTCAGATATGCAAACTACCATGCTGCCCTTCAGGAATACACAGACCAAACTCACAAGACACGATCATGCAATGCCTTGACCTGATGGCTTTGCCCCTGAAGCCAAATACTACTCACACAAGTAGTCCCAAATCTGAGTACCTTCGTGCCATGACATAACCACTGTGCCTCAGATCTGCAAACTACCATGCTGCCCTTCAGGAATACACAGACCAAACTCACAAGACATGATCATGCAATGCCTTCACTCCGCATGAAGCTCAGGTAAACCTTCTCCAGTGTCGCCTAGCCGACCCGCCAAGCCGACACGGCACATCGCTCCATAGAGCAATGAATGATCGAACACATTCCCAAGCTCTCCCGGATTCTGCCTTTCCCATCTCTCCCACAAGCTCTTGTGTTCTGATCCCGGTCTTGCATCCTTAGCATGCCACCTATCAATGGCCATATCGCTCGACAATGTTCACAGCTTGTTCGCACATCACTGTACATTGCCACGGTTCTGAAGACCCGCAACTATATCGTCCAACATCCAATGTCCTCGACCGGCTCGCAACCAGTGCACTGCCATGATATTAGCATCCAAGTTTGCCCACCAAAATAAATATCTTCGACCGACTAGTCCTTGCATTTTGCTGTCCTCTCCTCGGCGTGACCCACTTGGTCATCCTTGATCCTTGGCCTAGCTCCAAGGCATAAATCCGACCGAACTTACATAAGCCACACTTTAACTCCATGGTCGACCGGCTCCCATGGATCCCCACGAGACATCAACCTGGCCAATGCTCACAAGACTTGCCTGTTCAGGTAGGCCAACCCTTGCCCGACTAGATTCTCTATCGCCTCTTTGCTCCACCACAGAGATCAAGAACGCATAGAGTAGCCTAGACCACTCCTCGAGGATCAACCTCTCGAAAAGCCCCATCCCCATACAATGTGGCCAACTCGTTCGACCAACATTGCCCCGAATGTCTCCACGTGAAACTATTCGGGCGTGGCACCTCCTTGTCTGCAACTGTGCCACGACGGACCCGTATCCTACAGGCCTGGGGGAGTCGGGAATACGGCCAAAGCCCCGCATCCCTCCTCAAAACCAAGAGGATCCCTCGAGTCAACACATATATCTTGGCGAACCACTGCCATGCCAAATATCAAGCTTCCCTAGTCCCCCGATATTATGCCACGACTGTGCCATTTCATGGTGAACCATTACTCCCCTCACTACCCAAACAAGGCATCCAGCTGAACTCCACCCCTGGGGTTCCAAGGTATCGAGGAGCATTGCAAATTCTTTGTCAAGCCAACCCTTCGCAGTACCATGCCATGCCCATGCCGACACCCCATGCGACGAGCCCATGGCTAAGTCCGTGACAGCCGGGCACGTGAGTGCGGGTCATGGCACGGGTGCGCGCTGGTCATGGGGCCGCCTGGCGCATGTCACTCGCGCGCGCGCGGCTCGTGGCACGGGCTTGCACGGGTCACGGCGCTGCCGGGCGGGGGGAGCCGGGCGCGGGCCATGGCACGGGTGGGCGCAAGGCATGCGCGGGTCGTGCCAAGGGCGTGCGCCGGTCACGGCACGGGTGGGTGCGAGGCACCGAGCTCGCGCGAGGGCACGGCGCGTGCCGGTCCTGGCACGGCGCGCGCTGGTCATGGCACGGGCCGGTGCATAGCACCAGGCGCGCGCGCGGGTCTTGGCACGGGCGTGAGCGGGTCATGGCACTGCCGGGCACTGGCACCGGGCACGGGCGTGCGCGGGTCGTGGCACCGCCGGGCGCAAGGCCACGGCCGCGCGCAAGGGAGCGGGCGTGCGCGGGTCATGGCACCGGCGGGCGCAAGGCCCCGGGCGTGCGCGGGTCGTGGCACCGCCGGGCGTAAGGGGCCGGGCGCGGGCGTGCACGGGTCATGGCACCGGCGGGCGCAAGGCCCCGGGCATGCGTAAGAGCGCGGTCATGCATGGGTCATGGCGCTGCCGGGCGCAAGGGGCAGCGCGCGGGCGTGCACGGGTCATGGCACGGGCGTGCGCGAGTCACGGCGCTGCCGGGCGCAAGGGGCAGCACGCGGGCATGCATGGTCATGGCACGAAAGTGCACGGGTCACCGGGCGTGCGCGCGCACGGGTCATGGCACCAGAGTGCACGGGTCACCGGGCGTGCGTGCCCGGGTCATGGCACGGGCATGCGTGGTTCACGGCACGGGAGTGCAAGGGTCACCGGGCATGCGCGCGCCCCGGTCATGGCACGGGAGTGCACGGGTCACCGGGCGCGCACACGCCTGGGTCATGGCACGGGCATGTGCGGGTCATGGCACGGGAGTGCACGGGTCAACGGGCGCGCACGGGTCACCGGGCGCGCGCGCGCACGTGTCATGGCACGGGTGTGCGCGGGTCATGGCACGGGAGTGCACGGGTAACCCGGCCCGCGCGCGCCCGGGTCATGGCACGGGCGTGCGCGGGTCCTGGCACCGCCGGGTTCGAGTCCCCGGGCACGCGCAAGGGCGCGGGCGTGCACGAGTCTTGGCACCACCGGGCTCGAGTCCCCGGGCGCGCGCATGCGCGCGGGCCTGCGGGTCCTGGCACCGCCGGGCTCGAGTCCCCGGGCACGTGCAAGGGCGCGGGCGTGCATGGGTCCTGGCACCACCGGGCTCGAGTCCCCGGGCGCGTGCAAGGGCGCGGGTGGGCGCGGGTCCTGGCACCACCGGGCTCGAGTTCCTGGGCGCGCGCATGCGTGCGGCGTGCGCGGGTCCTGGCACCGCCGGGCTCGAGTCCCTGGGCGCGCGCATGCACGTGGGTGTGCGCGGGTCCTGGCACCGCCGGGCTCGAGTCCCCGGGCGTGCTCATGGGCGCGGGCGTGCGTGGGTCCTGGAACCGCCGGGTTCGAGTCCCCGGGCGCGTGCATGGGCGCGGGCGTGCGCAGGTCCTGGCAGCACCGCGCTCGAGTCCCCGGGCGCGCGCATGGGCACGGGTCCTGGCAGCGCCGGGCGCACGCATGGGCGCGGGCGTGCGCGGGTCCCCGGGCGCGCGCATGGGCACGGGCGGGCACGGGTCCTGGCAGCGCCGGGCGCGGGGCACCGGGCGCGCGCATGGGCGCGGGCGGGCACGGGTCCTGATAGCACCGGGCGCGGGGCACCGGGCGCGTGCATGGTCGCGGGCGGGCGTGGGTCCTGGCAACGCCGTGCGCGGGGCACCGGGCGCGCGCATGGGCACGGTCGTGCGCGGGTCCTGGCAGCGCCGGGCGCAGGGCACCGGGCGCGCGCATGGGCGCGGGCTGGTGCTGGTCCTGGTAGTGCCGGGAGCGGGGCAATGGGCGCGCGCATGGGCGCGGGCGGGCACGCGTCCTGGCAGCGCCGGGCGCGGGGCACCGGGCTTGTGCTTGGGTGCGAGCAGGCGTGGAACCTGGCAGCGCCAGGCGCGGGTCACGCGGGGCGCGCGCGGACGCGGGGCATGCCCCCGAATTTGCAATGCTGCTCGTGACCCAGGAACCCCCGCGGTTGACCTTGGCCAGATGCCCCGCGCGGGTAGTAGGTTGGCAAGCCCCCTTGCGGGCGGGGCGCGGGTCATGGCCACCCCGGATGCACGTCCGCGCGCGTCCCGGCCCTCCCCCGCTTCTGCAACGTTGCTCGCGACCCTTGGGTACTCCCCCGGGTATCCGTTTTGGATTTTCTACTCGCGCGGCGCGCGCCCAGGCCTTCTTGGACTCGCGTCCTGGCTGCTCTGTGATCGCGCCCGTGTCGTGCCCCCTGGGACTCGCGTCCTGCGCTGTGTGGTTCCGAGTCCTGGCCGCCCTTTTGCACCGCGCATGGTGCGCATATCCTGGACATCCTGGACTTGCGTCCGGGGTGCGCTGGGTGCTCTCTCGTGCTGGGTCGTCCGTGACTCGGGTCCAACGACATTTGGGCGCGAGTCTTGGTCTTCCCTTGCGTTCGCAAGCTAGCTCTGTGCCTCGGAACACCCCGGGATTCCCCTTCTTCGCCCCTTCCGAGTGCCGGATCTTCGCGGCCACACTCCCGCGGAACCATGGTCGGTGCCGTCCGGTCCGGTCGATCATAGATCTCATAAGGCTTTCCATACTAGTATCCATGGATGAACTAGGTTAGGCTTGTGAAGGGTGGTAAGGTGTGCCTGACCTAGTTGTCATGCAAATAATTAGACTCAGACCCGAACTACGAGTTTTCTAAACCGGTTAGTCCAAATAAACTGAGTTGACTAGATACAATCAAATCAACAGCTACTCTCTTCCACTGGCCAATTAGGAGGTGGGTCTGTGGGAGGTTCCCCCAGCTTTCACTGGGTCCTAATTAAAAACCACAAGAACCGCTTAGGCTTGAGCCACTTAACCTCTATCCTTGACACCAGCTTTCAATAATAGATGAAGAAATGGGTTGCACAAGCTTTCCCAATTGAATTGAACTGGACCTAGAGTTCCAAGCTAGTTGCCTAATCAAGGTGGCAAGCTAGATTGTAGTAACTCTATACTTGGCTAGGTTTTAGAACAAAGGGAGTGTGAGATCCTATCTCTGGCCTACCTAGGCCCGGTGGAATTGGCCCGATAGGCGGATCAGCACCCAAGCCCTTAGTCCCAATTCTAGACACCAAGTAATAGTGATGGGGAACTAATATGCATGCAATTTTTTTTGTATGTTTTACATGTTGAGTAAGGTGATTAATTCCCAAATTTCAGATCAAAATTATTTGTAGAGAATTTTGTATGAATTTTTGAAGATCAGCATGCAGATTAGGACCAAGAAAAGTAGCAAAGAAGGACCGCCGGGGCTGAGAAGCCTCGGTTAGGGCAAGTTCTCCTACAATAAAACTACTGGAGGTAGAGGGGTGTACCTGACAACGTCTGTGAAGATCGCAGCAAAGGGGTCTCTCGTTCCTCGATGGATGCGGCCTGAAAAATCGAGCCAAAGACCCGCGGATACCCGGCTTTCTGCTCGGTGATCCGATTGAGGCTTGGCTGGAGTCGTTGGATTCGTAGGAACTCAGGGACCTGCAAACGACCTGTCAGGGGTTAGAAAGCTCACAAAGGAACAAGAAAACAAAGTAAAAATAGCAAGGGAAGGCTTCTTTTGGAGTGGGCATCCAGGGATTTGGAGGATTTGTTGGCAGCAGGAAGATGATTGCAAACACCGGGAAGAAGAACTCCCACAAACCCCTTTATGCACACAGCAGGGTATCACACCACTCAATAGAAGAACTCAAGGTTTTCATTCATCAAAAATTCTCTTCATACAAGAGGCTAGAGTCCCTTAAATAGACCCTTAACCTTGGGCTCCAAGTAAGGGTACATAAGTCTTTACATAAGAATCCTTTTCCCTCTCAAACCCTAGCTAGAAAATAAGGAAATATTAGGTAGAAAAATCCCTAAAAATTTTCTTGACTTGGTCAAGACTCCAAGGACGCCTAGGGGGGCATGTTGGGCTTCTAGGAGCAGCAAAAGGCCGGCCCAAAGGGGCTCGGGTGCATGGGTTTGGGCCTCTGGAAGCTGGGGTGGCCTGGTAGCCAGGTAGCAGGAATATTCCCTGGTATCTTGCTTCTTAGGGGCTTGGGCTTGGCACCTGGGCTTGATTTCTTTGGGCTAGGATGCAGATGGACCTTTGGAATCATGGATGCCCTTATCTATGAGTATACTTTGGCATCTGGAAGGGAATCTGGGCATCTGGAGGGCATCTGCAAGAAATCAGGGTTTTCTGAATTTTCCTCCTGGGGTCTTCAAATCTTCAAGCTAGGTTGGACTTGGGCTATACTTCCATGTCTTCAATCTAGTTGGACTTGGTCTTTACTTATATGATATAGTCTTGAGTCTTAGTATGCTTGGACAGGACTCAAAAAAATAAAATTAGCTCAACATGAGCTGACAAGTACAGAACTGAAATAACAACTCAAAATACTCAAATAACAACTAAAATATACTCAGATGAGCTAAGCCCTTATTACAGATGGACTCATAAATTATTGATCAATTCATAGAGGATTGAAAAGCCTCTATCTTATTCTGGTGCCTCTGGTGTCCCCACCAATTCTCCCGGGGTGGGAGGAACTCGACCCTGTCGAGTGAAGGTCAGACTGGCTCACATATCTCTCGAGAAGGTCTGGGTTGAGGCATTGCAAGTCCTCTCGAGAAATCCACGAATCGTCCGACTCTGGCTGGCCTTGCCATCGGATCAGGAAGCATTGATAGTTACGGCCCCGGGTCGTGATGGCTTGATCGTCCAGGATACGCTCGATCCGTTCTCCTCTCTCAGGCCAATTTGTTAGTGGACACTCTGGGTTAGGGTCACTCACAATGAAAAGGAATAGGTCCAAAGGCCTCACTAGGTAGCGCTGCCAGTTCCCTATACTCAACCAGGTCTGTAATATTGAAGGTAGAACTAATGCCCAAATCCGAAGGCAAGTCTAACACCTAGGCATTTGATCCAACCTTCTCTATCACTTTAAAAGGTCCAGCTCTGCGAGCATGAAGCTTCTTTTAGGCCTAAGCCTAACCAAGATAAAATCCACTACATCAAATTTTTTTGATCCATCTTCGGGAATTAGCCAGTTGTTTTAACATTAGTGCGGGTGGTGAACATGCTAGGCACATGCAGACTCCTAACAAGATGATGCAAAGGACTCAAACCTACACCTAACAGACTCGACTGAAGAGGTTTATTAGGTCTTAACTACCACTTGGGCATGGGGGCATGAGTCGTGGTTGATGGATGACATGCAGAAGAAAATTTGCTAGTAACTCCTAATAAGTGCCAGAGGGTCTGCCAAAAGTAGGTAGCAAATGGGATGGGCTCTATGGATCCTTGCAACCTAGTAACCTCAACAAAATGTAACCTAATAGTTCTAGACACATGAGAAAACTCAGGAAAGGGTAGAAAATAGGAAGTGGGTTCAGAATTACTCTGGTAGGGTGGAGAAAAAGGTTCATGGTTAGTTGGATAAAGTAGGATAAAAGATGGGGTGCCAGGAACTAATCCTATACTAATGAGGTTAACCTTACGAGGTTGAGCTATATCTACAGGGTTTGCATAATGGAAGGATGGGTCACCAATTTCGGGGAAGAGGTCCTTAATGGAAACTATAGGAGGGGACTCATCTTGAAGGTATTGATTCAAAGAGATAAGGTCCTTAATAAATTCTTCTGGTTCTTGAATTTTAGGACTAGACTCTATAATTTGGCTCTCTTCTATGGTTTCCTCAGGTAAGGCTCTAGCAGCAATACCTAGGTTCTCTTCCACTATTTGTTCTTCCACTATAGCTTTAGGTTGGATGTGGTCAAGGTCAATTAGCTCTGGGTTGGTTTCTACCTGGGTATCTACTGGGTCAGCTAATTCTAGGTCATCTAAAGGTGTCTCCTCTTCTCCTTCATACTCATCCACTAGGCTCACATCAGCTTCATACACTTCCGCGTTAATGTAAGCCTTGCGAATCTCAGGAATGGTTGGAGAAGGTCGGTTAGCAGGAAATTGGTTAGGTTCTGGTCTCTGATTATGGGTACTACTCCTAGTAGGTTCAGGTTGTATAAGAGGTAGTGGCTCACTATTGGGTTCATATTTAGGGATACTAATCCTATGGGATTCAAGTTGACTAGGGGAAGCATGACTAGTACTAGGCTGATACTTAGGGGTTTTGGGTTCTCTAGGCTCATAGGACAAGGGTGCAGATCTATGGGTCATGGGATTATAGGATCTGGGGTCATAGGATTTTGGGTCAGCTCTATGATCAGGTTCTAAGGATGGATCAAGGTATGGGGTCCTCCTAAGGTTGGGCTCTCTATATGGGTCAGGATATTGGGTCCTTCTAGGATTGGACTCCCTATATAGTCAGAATACTGGGTTCTCCTAGGGTTGGACTCCCTATATGGGTCAGAATATTGGGTCCTCCTAGGGTTGGACTCCCTATATGGGTCAGAATATTGGGTGTTGGGTCTACTAGGCTTATAGGGTGTGGGTGCATAGGATTTATGATCATGGGATCTAGAGTCATAGGATCTAGGTTCATAGGTTCTGGATTCATAGGTTCTAGGTTCATAGGATTTGGATGAAGGAAGTTTTTTTTTTTTTTTTTTTTTTTTTTTTTTTTTGTGTGCCTACACTAAGCAGAGGATAGGAACAGGTAGATGTTATAAAACAATTTCAATTAATCGCGGAAAAACCTGTCCCAAAACCAGGATCAAAAATTATATTTGCATAGAGAACATAAAGATGCATGGCATATATTTTTTTTCATAATTTTTGGACATGTATAAATGCAAATAAAAATTAAATTGAACTTATTCCAGGCTAGAATAAGAGAGGAATAGGGTGGAATAGCTATGAGGAATAGGGTGGAATAGCTATTCCCGCTATTCCACCCTTCTTCAACCTCGGTCCAGAGATTGCTTACCATGGAGCAAGGTTCAAACGTCGACTGCGGCGCGCACAGGTCTCCAAACCCCGAGCTCCTAGGTCCGCTGGAATCCTTGCTTGACCGGCTACAAGGTGATGAAATCGGATCTCCAGGTCTCCGACATTTTCCACTTCGAATCGGGGCTCCAAAAGTCATCCACGACCACGGTTGCAGCAGGGGGATTTGAAGATCAAACTTTGATTACCTTGCACTGGAGCGATGACCTGCTCCCAGGATCTCAGGCGAAATCCCTCTAGAGGGGATACACGCCGTGGGAACTTCTGATCGGAGCTCCGGCGTCGCTAGCCGCCGGATCCCAAGGTTTCACGGATTTTGGAAAGATGGAGGAAGCTCTCAAAAAACCCACCGAAAGAGAGCAAGAAGGGGGTATAAAAATTATCTCTGGATGCCAACCGAAGGGGAGAGCAAGGGTCTTCAGTTTGGTGCGAAGGGGTGGTGGGATTTAATCGGAATAAATCAAAACAGCAGACGTCATGTTTCGGTTTCAAAAACTCAAACGTCTCAGGCGAGAAGACGACGGTTCAAAAGGTGAACCGGCAAATGACCAAAAAGCCCTTCGGTCCAAGGGCAAAGCAGGGTCTATTTGGTTCAGGCCAAAACCCAGTCAAACAAAGTCCAAATCGAACGAAACTGGACTCAAAACGAAGCTAAGAACGAACCCTAACTTTCTACAGTCCAACCTCACTGATTTGAGTTGAAATCGATTTGCAACCGACTAAAAAAAAAATCAACTGGACTTAGAAACATTCATCAAACCATTTGATGAACATGGGTTCAATCCTAGTCAGCCAGGAACATATTCCTGGTTGATCCAGAGAAGACCTGATCAACCCAAGACCGGGTCAATCAGAAGAAAACGCAACCAAAAATCGTGACAAAACACCGAAACGATTCCCAATCGAATCGGTTCCTGATCAGATAGGAATCCTCTGTGGCGTGTGACCTCATAGGTTCGAACCTAAACGGTAGTACTGGAACACTTCCAGTACATGCACAAGATACCACCTAGCAATGGGTCTCGGCGTCCGGATAGGCCGAAGATGCGAGAGCAATCCATCGAACCTGTGGCATATGGTTACCGCATAATTCATCCCTTTGACCTCCAATGCTCAAGATGACCTAGGGTTGAACTGCCAACCCCAGCTATGTCAATCCACTACGTGTCTCAATCTCGCATGTCCAGTGACTCTTCACTGGGACCACCCCGGCCGAGGATTTGCTAAATTGAGACACTGCGAGACATTCAATCCAAATCATTTGGACAGGTCAATTCCATCTTGGTCCACTACTGCTCCACAAGTACTTGCCTGTACCCAGAAACCTTTCATCACCGGATTAAAAATCCGGGTAGTCCGGCACCAAAGCACAGGGAGTTGCTTGCAAGCTACCATAGTGACCTCAGGTCAGAGGGACACTTATGCCCATATCCATTCGCGAGCGATCCTTAGGCAGATAAGGTGCTACGCGGAGTCACGTCTAATGAGATATCAAATATCCCACTTGCAGATCACATCAGTGTCACCACACTCCTTTGGTCAAGAGGACAACCAAACAATGCGAACTACAACAGCCTATGCTTGATATGTTGCTATCCAGGTACAACATATCATTTGGCTGAGAACCCTGTTTAAGAACCACTCGATATATCCTCTCTATATCGATGTAATAGTAGTCCTAAGGATATCATCACTAAAGAATTCATTATAGGAAGATGTAAAGTGGTGAGAAGCCAGAATAACTTTTATTCATTATAAAAATTACATAACAATTAGCTCAACCATCTACAACCTAGATGATTGGCTTTGGGATACAATTTCCAACAAACTCCCACTTAGACTAAAGCCAATCAGAACAGTATCGAATACCCATCTTCCATTTGTAACTGTCGAATTCTTTAATTCCGATGGCTTTGGTAAAGGGGTCGGCCAGATTTTCCTTTCCATCGATCTTCTGAAGGTCGATGTCACCTCGTTCCACGATCTCTCGTACAAGGTGAAAGCACCGCAGAATATGCTTGGTGCACTGATGTGCCTTCAGTTCTTTGGCTTGAGCAATCGCCCCTGTGCTGTCACAATGCAGAGGAATAGAATGCTCCAAGGAAGGTGCCACTCCCAGCTCGCCTATGAACTTTCGCAACCAGACAGCCTCTTTAGCTGCATCAGATGCGGCAATATACTCTGCTTCACAAACCGAGTCTGCAACAGTATGCTGCTTGGAACTTTTCCAGCAGATAGCTCCACCATTCAGGATAAAAACAAATCCTGACACACTCTTGCTGTCATCATGATCTGACATAAAACTGGAGTCAGTATACCCCTCTAGTTTTAGGTCAGAATCTCCATAGAGTAACCATTGATCTTTAGTATTTCGCAAATACTTAAGGATGGTCTTTACCACCTTCCAATGTGCTTCTCCTGGGTTAGATTGGTATCTACTCACTACCCCTAGTGAGTATGCCACATCGGGTCTAGTACACAACATAGCATACATAATAGAACCCACTGCCAAAGCATATGGTATTCTACTCATACGCTCTCTTTCCTCAGGGGTTGTCGCACAATCCTTTTTGGAAAGAGTGATTCCATAGTCTATCGGGAGATAGCCTTTCTTGGAATTTTCCATGCTAAACCTTTTTAACACGGTGTCAATGTATGTCGACTGGGACAATCCCAGAAGCCTCTTTGATCTATCTCTATAGATTTTCATACCTAATATGAATGAGGCTTCTCCCATATCCTTCATGGAGAATTGTGATGAAAGCCAAACTTTTATTCCCTGTAATGCAGGAACGTCATTCCCGATTAAGAGAATATCGTCCACATACAATACAAGAAATACAACTACAGAACCATTGGCCCATTTATATATGCAAGGTTCTTCTCCGTTCCTAACGAAGCCATACGATTTGATACACTTATCAAACCGCATGTTCCAACTTCGAGATGCTTGCTTTAGCCCATATATAGACTTCTGAAGTCTACACACTTTTGACTCGTCTATGGAAGTGAACCCTTCAGGTTGTGTCATATACACTTCCTCCTCCAGCTCTCCATTTAGGAAGGCTATTCGAACATCCATTTGCCAGATCTCATAGTCAAAATGTGCAGCTAAAGCTAGCATAATCCGAATGGATTTCAGCATTGCCACAGGAGAAAATGTCTCGTCATAGTCAATACCATAACGTTGACGATACCCCTTGGCAACCAGACGGGCTTTATAGGTCTCTACCTTCCCGTCTGCGCCTCTTTTCCTTTTGAAGATCCATTTGCACCCAATGGGTTTTATCCCTTCAGGTGCATCAACCAATGTCCATACATGGTTGATTTCCATGGACTCCATTTCGGATTTCATGGCTCCAAGCCATAACTCAGAATCAGACCTTTGCATTGCATCCATATAGATGATCGGATCCTCGTTGTTCTCATCGAGTTCAACAGGATCGCCATCCTGGATTAGATATCCAAAATATTTATCCGGTGGACGCGATACTCTATCGGATCTCCTTAATGATTGCACAATAGGCTCAGGATTTGATCTTACCAAATCAGGTTCAATACCAGCCTGTGTGTGCCCAGGTTCTTCTACTTGTAGAACTTCATCAAGTTCTATCTTAGAAGCTACAGTTCCTTCAATAAGGAACTCCTTTTCTAAAAAGATAGCTCTAAGTCTGACGAACACCTTTTGTTCATCAGGCAAGTAAAAGTAGTATCCTTTGGATTCTTTTGGATAACCAACAAAAAAACATTTTTCAGACCTTGGCCCTAGTTTATCTGTTTCCAAACGCATGACATAAGCCGGACACCCCCAGACACGAAAACGTGAAAGGGTTGGCTTACGTCCTGTCCATATTTCATATGGAGTTTTGTCAACGGATTTACTAGGAACATTATTAAGAAGTTGACATGCAGTCTCCAATGCATATCCCCAGAAAAACATAGGCAAAGTAGCAAACCCCATCATAGATCGGACCATGTCCAACAGGGTCCGATTTCTCCTTTCAGACACTCCATTTAACTGAGGTGTCATAGGAGGAGTCCATTGAGAGAGAATCCCATTCTCCTCAAGATATGTCAAAAACTCATCTGAAAGGTATTCACCACCTCGATCTGATCGAAGTATTTTTATTTCCTTTCTGGTTTGTTTTTCAACTTCATTACGATATCGTTTGAACATTTCAAACGAATTAGACTTATGTCTCATGAGGTAGACATAACCAAACCTCGAAAGGTCGTCTGTAAAAGTAATGAAATATCTAAAACCTCCTCTAGCACAGATAGACATAGGTCCACATACATCAGTATGTACAAGACCTAGGATATCAGAGGCTCGCTCACCTTTTCCTTTAAAAGGTGATTTGGTCATCTTTCCAATAAGACAAGATTCACAAGTTGGCAGTGATTCACAATCACTGTCATCTAGGAGGCCATCTCCTATTAACTTGTTAATCCTATTTTTATTGATGTGACCTAGCCTACAGTGCCAAAGATAGGCTTCACTGACATCATCTATTCTAGGGCGTTTACTAGAACTTGTACTCATTACAATAACAGGCTGTGATAGTAAATATATGCCATTAACTAAGCTTCCATTCATGATAGTCTTACCATTCAAAATGATAGAACAAACGTTTTTCTTTATTGAAAATTCAAAATTTTCATTGGCCAGAAGGCCTACAGAAATAACATTAAGCATGAAAGAAGGACTATAATGACAGTCACTTAGAGTGACATTACAAGACTCATAAGACAACTCCAGAACACCCAACGCCAGAACTGGAACAGCATTTCCATTCCCTACATTCAGGTACTTCTCGCCATCTTCGAATCTTCTACTAACTCGAAGTCCCTGTAAAGAATTACAGATATGAATAGGACTTCCGGTATCTAATACCCAGCTAGTAGTATCACAAAGAGTAAAGTTAGGATATATCATATATATACCTGGTGCAGCAACAGCTTGCTGCTTCTTCTTCTTCGGCCTGTTCGGGTCAAGTGAAGCGATGTAAAGAGGACAATTCCTCTTCCAATGACCCTGCTTCTTGCAAAAGAAGCACTCTGCCTTGCTCTGGTCTAACTTCTTCTTGGTCTGACTTGGACCAGGAGCAGACTGTAGCTTCTTGCTCTTCTTTTTCTTCTTTTTCTTAAAGGGTCGAGGAGCACCTGCCGACGAACCTCCTACATAATTCACCAGCCCTTTGTTGAGCTGGTGGTCCTTTTCATAGGCTTGCAGTAAACCTAACATCTCATGATAGTTTACTACCGGCCTATTCAATCTCCAATGATCGAGAAAGGACACGTAGGAGGGTGGCAGGGAGTTCAGGATCGCATCTTTTCCCAGCTGTTCGTGAAGGGGACAGCCGAGCTAGCCCAGGCGCTCGAACAACTCGATCATGTTCATAACATGATCAGTCACAGAAGCACCTTCACGCATACGCGTGTTATAGATGGCGCTGGAGATACGGTATCTCTCAGCGTCATCAGGAGTCCCAAAAGACTCCTTCAACCTTTGAAGGATATCCTCAGGCTGGGCCTCCTCAAACCTGCGACTGAACTCATCGTTCATCGCAGCCAGCATAATACATTGGACAGTGGTCCGATCAGAGATCCACTTCTGGTAAGTGTCTCTAACCGGTCCCCGAGTATTGGCAGCGGGAACAACAGGTGCCTGATCCGTCAGAACGTACAAGATCCGTTCATGCTCAAGGACTATCCTCAATCTTCGATACCAGCTATCGAAGTTGGGTCCAGTCAATTTTTCATTGTCCAATAATGGACGGAGCGACAGACTGGTGGACATCTGAAAGAAAAATATGACCAAAATTAGTTTATGTAATTTTCAAAACCCTAAAGACTTGGACTTTAGTCAAAAAGGTTCTCCCACTAACTTTTCAGAATAGGAGCCTCTACCTCCAATTCCGTGAAGTCAAAATTCAAAGTGGTACTAGAATCCAATAGACCAAGTACAAGCCCGTCTAGGGTACGGCTCACCCATACGTGTCTAAAGGTAGGTTCTTTTAACCAATTGCTACCCTTAGCAATTTCTAGTAATCTATTTTGCCCCAAGATGCACTGTAATCGACCTAGGGGCCTGCTATTACAGGCTCTCGGTTAGGTCCAACCATTAACATGCCGAATTGAGTGTTTCCAACCAACAAATGACCAAGCCCGTCTAGGGTACGGCTCACCTGATCACTGTTGAGAAGGTCACACTCAACCTTCATATTAGGGAGAGTAATCCCAATAGCGTGATATACACCCGTTCTATGGAACTGCCGATGCATACCCAACTAATGGACATATTACAAACCCACTTAATGGGAGGCAAAGACTTTGTTAACTCCTTAACTAGGCAATTTTAAGGACCTAATAATTTAGAGGATTTTAAAATTTGTGACATATAATAAAAAAATTCATGAACCATGATCCATAAACTCCCACTAAATCTTAGAAGGGTTTATGGTTAGGTTCATGGGCACCTAAATCAGTCAGACTGATAACCTTAAATGGCATGGGTTGATCTAACTCAATAATCCTTCCTAAATCAAATCAGGTTAGCCAATTTGGCCAGGTAAGTGCGGTCGAGGCATGAGTTACGGCATTAACCACTTTCCTTAGACACCAATTACAAGAACTGGCCAGGAAAGGGTACCCTCAAAGCCAAGGACCATAAGGCTGCTTACCTTAGACACCAAATTGGTTTACCGTCATCAATTAGATTAGAAAAATTGAGTTAAGTTAGCCACTGAGCCAGATTAGATCCATTTAGATGAATGGACTCAAGCTTCTAACTAATTAGAAACTAAGAAAAGATAATCCTTAATCAACTTTTGATTAAAATTATTTTTAGAGTTCATTCAACTAAACCTAGGTCTAGCCCAATTAGGATCTAATCCTAGCCCAACCATAAACCCATTTGGCTTATCAAATGACTTAAGGTTTTATAAACCCTAATTTGCATTTATCATTTAAATATTTCAAATAATTCATAATTATAAGAAATCAAGCCAATTATTTAACTAAAACAATTTTAATTAAATCTTGTAAAACTCCTTTTACAATTAATTCTTATTTACATTTAACATATCAAAAAATAAAAATAATACATGCCATCATTAATTCTTAATTAAAACAATTTTAATTAACAATTAAATAATTCAACTAATTACCAAATTAGTTAATTAAACAATTTTAATTAACTAAAACATGCAAATATAATTTTAAATTGAACCTGGGCTCTGATACCATTTGAAAGAAGTTTTTTTTTTTTTTTTTTTTTTTTGTGTGCCTACACTAAGCAGAGGATAGGAACAGGTAGATGTTATAAAACAATTTCAATTAATCGCGGAAAAACCTGTCCCAAAACCAGGATCAAAAATTATATTTGCATAGAGAACATAAAGATGCATGGCATA
Organism: Areca catechu; assembly: GCA_021397845.1. Taxonomy (NCBI): domain Eukaryota; kingdom Viridiplantae; phylum Streptophyta; class Magnoliopsida; order Arecales; family Arecaceae; genus Areca; species Areca catechu. The sequence goes on from CM038045.1 coordinate 110,964,189, forward strand.
TATTTTTTTCATAATTTTTGGACATGTATAAATGCAAATAAAAATTAAATTGAACTTATTCCAGGCTGGAATAAGGGAGGAATAGGGTGGAATAGCTATGAGGAATAGGGTGGAATAGCTATTCCCGCTATTCCACCCTTCTTCAACCTCGGTCCAGAGATTGCTTACCGTGGAGCAAGGTTCAGACGTCGACTGCGGCGCGCACAGGTCTCCAAACCCCGAGCTCCTAGGTCCGCTGGAATCCTTACTTGACCAGCTACAAGGTGATGAAATCGGATCTCCAGGTCTCCGGCGTTTTCCACTTCGAATCGGGGCTCCAAAAGTCGTCCACGGCCACGGTTGCAGCAGGGGGATTTGAAGATCAAACTTTGATTACCTTGCACTGGAGCGATGACCTGCTCCCAGGATCTCAGGCGAAATCCCTCTAGAGGGGATACACGCCGTGGGAACATCTGATCGGAGCTCCGGCGTCGCTAGCCGCCGGATCCCAAGGTTTCACGGATTTTGGAAAGATGGAGGAAGCTCTCAAAAAACCCACCGAAAGAGAGCAAGAAGGGGGTATAAAAATTATCTCTGGATGCCAACCGAAGGGGAGAGCAAGGGTCTCCAGTTTGGTGCGAAGAGGTGGTGGGATTTAATCGGAATAAATCAAAACAGCAGACGCCCTGTTTCGGTTTCAGAAACTCAAACGTCTCAGGCGAGAAGACGACGGTTCAAAAGGTGAACCGGCAAATGACCAAAAAGCCCTTCGGTCCAAGGGCAAAGCAGGGTCTATTTGGTTCAGGCCAAAACCCAGTCAAACGAAGTCCAAATCGAACGAAACTGGACTCAAAACGAAGCTAAGAACGAACCCTAACTTTCTACAGTCCAACCTCACTGATTTGAGTTGAAATCGATTTGCAACCGACAAAAAAAAATCAACTAGACTTAGAAACATTCATCAAACCATTTGATGAACATGGGTTCAATCCTAGTCAGCCAGGAACATATTCCTGGTTGATCCAAAGAAGACCTGATCAACCCAAGACCGGGTCAATCAGAAGAAAACACAACCAAAAATCGTGACAAAACACCGAAACGATTCCCAATCGAATCGGTTCCTGATCAGATAGGAATCCTCTGTGGCGTGTGACCTCATAGGTTCGAACCTAAACGGTAGTACTGGAACACTTCCAGTACCTGCACAAGATACCACCTAGCAATGGATCTCGGCGTCCGGATAGGCCGAAGATGCGAGAGCAATCCATCGAACCTGTGGCATATGGTTACCGCATAATTCATCCCTTTGACCTTCAATGCTCAGGATGACCTAGGGTTGAACTGCCAACCCCAGCTATGTCAATCCACTACGTGTCTCAATCTCGCATGTCCAGTGACTCTTCACTGGGACCACCCCGGCCGAGGATTTGCTAAATTGAGACACTGCGAGACATTCAATCCAAATCATTTGGACAGGTCAATTCCATCTTGGTCCACTACTGCTCCACAAGTACTTGCCTGTACCCAGAAACCTTTCATCACCGGATTAAAAATCCGGGTAGTCCGGCACCAAAGCATAGGGAGTTGCTTGCAAGCTACCATAGTGACCTCAGGTCAGAGGGACACTTATGCCCATATCCATTCGCGAGCGATCCTTAGGCAGATAAGGTGCTACGCGGAGTCACGTCTAATGAGATATCAAATATCCCACTTGCAGATCACATCAGTGTCACCACACTCCTTTGGTCAAGAGGACAACCAAACAATGCGAACTACAACAGCCTATGCTTGATATGTTGCTATCCAGGTACAACATATCATTTGGCTGAGAACCCTGTTTAAGGACCACTCGATATATCCTCTCTATATCGATGTAATAGTAGTCCTAAGGATATCATCACTAAAGAATTCATTATAGGAAGATGTAAAGTGATGAGAAGCCAGAATAACTTTTATTCATTATAAAAATTACATAACAATTAGCTCAACCATCTACAACCTAGATGATTGGCTTTGGGATACAATTCCCAACATTGGAGTCATAAGATCTATAGGTTGTGGGTATACTAGGCTTAGAGGATGTGGGTAAATAGGATCTATCTTCCTGGTCTACAAAATCCTGATTGGGTCTTCTAGGACTAACCTTAGGGATTGGGTCAGGATGTTGGGCTCTCCTAGGTTCAGCCTCAAGGTATGGATCAGGGTTTGGGGTCCTCCTAGGTTGAGGGGAATCAGGATCTGGCTCAGACTGTGACCTATGATTTTTTTCTGGGGTCCCTACCCGGACTTTTAACTGATCAAACCTATTGGCAAGATGGTCAATTCTATCTTTGGTTTGAATACGAGACTGAGTTAACTGGGTCATTTGGGTAGTTATCTGGGTAGTTATGTGGGTAGCCATTTGGGCCATTTGATCAGCTAGGGCTTTTATTTGAGATTGTAAATTTTCCATCGATTCAGACATTTGTGAAGGAGGTGGGTGATATGAAACTCCTGATCTAGTGCTCATGCAAGACTCGATCAGACCGACTATAGCTGACTAGACCTGGAGTCCAAACTAGATGCTCAATCAGGGTGGCAAACTAGCCTATAGTAACCCTGTACTCAGCCAGGCAGGTGTAAGGGGAGTGTTAGGTCCCTGATTGCCAATCCTAGACACCAATCAGAGATTGTCCAGGTAGGCGGACCAGCACACAAGCCCTTCGGGATTGAATCCCTAAACCACCATTCTAGACACTGAGCACAAGGCACACACAGGTTAACTTGACACAGTGATCTAACACTAGCCCGGACCCGACCAGTTGGTGTCCCTAGCCCACTAGGGCAAATTAAGTCTAATTAATTTTAGGTTAAGGCTTGGGACCGAATGCAAGGGATGTGGTTTTGGGCTAAGGAGAGGTGATCAAATCCTCCCCCTATCTGATATAGCAAGAGTGCCCTTAAAAGTAAATTATGCAATGATGGCAGGCAGATGAGGATGCAAATTAGGATTTAGATATTTTTTTTTGGTATTTTTGGAGAATATGTAATTTTTTTTTTGATATTTTTTTAAATAGAAGAAAACTTGCAAATCATGGCCTAATATGCTGGAAATATACTAAAATTAAAAAATATGCAAAAACTGCTAAACAAAAACCTAAAACTTCCAAACTTGTCTTGCTGAAAAAATAGAGCCAAAACTTTGTAAGAAGTATTTCGGCTTGAAGAAAATTCACAGGCTATAATAAAATCTACAAAAATTTTTAAAATTATTGTGAATTATGAAGAATCTAGAAAAATAAATTTCAGAATTTTTAGAATTTTTATCAGGGAGAAATAATTAAAATAATAGAATATATATGGACTGAAAAATTGTAGAAAATAAGCCCTAATCTAAGCTCTGATACCAAATGATGGGGAACTAATATGCATGCAATTTTTTTTGTATGTTTTACATGTTGAGTTAGGTGATTAATTCCCAAATTTCAGATCAAAATTATTTGTAGGGAATTTTGTATGAATTTTTGAAGATCAGCATGCAGATTAGGACCTAGAAAAGTAGCAAAGAAGGACCGCCGGGGCTGAGAAGCCTCGGTTAGGGCAAGTTCTCCTACAATAAAACTACTGGAGGTAGAGGGGTGTACCTGACAATATCTGTGAAGATCGCAGCAAAGGGGTCTCTCGTTCCTCGATGGATGCGGCCTGGAAAATCGAGCCAAAGACCCGCGGATACCCGGCTTTCTGCTCGGTGATCCGATTGAGGCTTGGCTGGAGTCGTTGGATTCGTAGGAACTCAGGGAGCTGCAAACGACCTGTCAGGGGTTAGAAAGCTCACAAAGGAACAAGAAAACAAAGTAAAAATAGCAAGGAAAGGCTTCTTTTGGAGTGGGCGTCCAGGGATCTGGAGGATTTGTTGGCAGCAGGAAGATGATTGCAAACACCGGGAAGAAGAACTCTCACAAACCCCTTTATGCACACAGCAGGGTATCACACCACTCAATAGAAGAACTCAAGGTTTTCATTCATCAAAAATTCTCTTCATACAAGAGGCTAGGGTCCCTTAAATAGACCCTTAACCTTGGGCTCCAAGTAAGGGTACATAAGTCTTTACATAAGAATCCTTTTCCCTCTCAAACCCTAGCTAGAAAATAAGGAAATATTAGGTAGAAAAATCCCTAAAAATTTTCTTGACTTGGTCAAGACTCCAAGGGCGTGTTGGGCTTCTAGGAGCAGCAAAAGGCCGGCCCAAAGGGGCTCGGGTGCATGGGTTTGGGCCTCTGGAAGCTGGGGTGGCCTGGTAGCCAGGTAGCAGGAATATTCCCTGGTATCTTGCTTCTTAGGGGCTTGGGCTTGGCACCTGGGCTTGATTTCTTTGGGCTATGATGCAGATGGACCTTTGGAATCATGGATGCCCTTATCTATGAGTATACTTTGGCATCTGGAAGGGAATCTGGGCATCTGGAGGGCATCTGCAAGAAATCAGGGTTTTCTGAATTTTCCTCATGGGGTCTTCAAATCTTCAAGCTAGGTTGGACTTGGTCTTCACTTGTATGATATAGTCTTGAGTCTTCAGTATGCTTGGACAGGACTCAAAAAAATAAAATTAGCTCAACATGAGCTGACTAGCATTGGACTGAACTAGCTCAACATGAGCTGACAAGTACAGAACTGAAATAACAACTCAAAATACTCAAATAACAACTAAAATAGACTCAGATGAGCTAAGCCCTTATTACAGATGGACTCATAAATTATTGATCAATTCACAGAGGATTGAAAAGCTTCTATCTTATTCTGGTGCTTCCGGTGTCCCCACCAAATAGGGCACACATAAGACTAGTTGACACAATGAGTTGACAATAACCCGGGCTCGACCAATTGATGTCCCTAACCCACTAGGACAATTAATGTCTAATCAATTTTAGTTAGGGATTGGATCGATATGCAATTTGGTGATTTTTGGGCTAGGGACAGGTGATGAAATCCTGACCCTGTGTCAATTTCATGCCCTTAATTTGATTTGTCATGAGATGCATGCAAATTTCAAATTTCAGGTGCAGAAGTAGTGTGTTGCAGTTTAAAAATGGTGTTGATAAGTACAGAAAAAAATGTCAGAAAAATCTAAAAAAATTACAGAAAACTCCTAACTTCTAGATGACATACCAGATGAAACAAAAATTCAAAATAAAATCTGTACTATTCTAGAAAGATTCTGAAATGAAGATAATGAAAAGGAACAGAACAGAACAGAAACACTAATAACACTGATGGACTGCAGGAATTTTCATTTTTTTTATAAATTTTTTATTAGATTGAAATTTTAAAAGATGATAAGCAACTTAAAATGGAACAGGAAAAAAAATATTCCAACGAGGAATGTGATACTTGCCTTTGGAGTTGCAGGCGGATTACAGTCAGCCTACAGAAAATACAGCAAGCAGAAAAACAGAACGTGCCCAATGCAAAATTCACAAATGAAATCTAAGAAGTCCTTTGGCTTTCTTTTTTACGGGTCAATCACAATGGCACCCCGACACGCCTTAGGAGATCCCCGTGGAATGGGAAGAGAGGGTGTTTAAACCCTACTTTCTCCTAAGACCGGATGGCCTGGTAACGCCCCCGATCCAAGTACTTCAAGGACTTAATGCTATGCAATCAGGAACTTATTCTACCGTGCTCTGATACCAAGAATGGTGGGGACATGCAAGATGAGAATGCAACTATGCAACCCTAAAGGAGATTAGCAAAGATTAACTTAGCAATTTCTTATTTGCATATGATTAGTTTGGCATATAGTATCAAAGGAGGTCTAATGAAGAGAACTCGAACGATCAAACGTAAACCTAATTAATAAGACTATCAAAATAACAAAGAAATAGGAATAAGATTCGAACCACACAAGTTAAGCTTGGCAAATTTAATATTTCAGACCTAATCGATACTAGAACATACCTAGCATTAATCTTTCAAGTAGATCAAGATCACTCATGAAGAGACCTCCCAAATGACAAGACCATACTATAAATTAAGGGCCCTTCTTGTTTTCTGGATTATGGCAAGTAATTCCTTCCTCTTGAATTCGGAATCCCGGAGAACCCTACAACAAAGAAACCTCGAGATTAGGAACTTGGTAAAATACGTTAGTCATGAAATGGAGAAACTAAAGAAGAGTCGAGGAAGCATTGTTGAAGAATAATCTTGGCGCCATGGTAGATCACTTGAAATGGATTAGGCCGGCCTCCTTGTGATGGTCTTCTTGATCAACCTTGAATATTGAAGAGCTAGCTTGAGATTGGAGAAGAAGGAGAGTGTCTTAGGCGTTGGAGATGGAGGAGGAGAAAGTAGGGTTGGCGTGGGATAGGGAGAGGAATTTAGAACTACCACTTAGGCACATAGAACTCACATAGAAGAAAATTTTTATTTTTTCTCTTTCCATCCTTTCTTTACAAGAAGACTAAGAGTCTTTTATAGACTATTAAGCCATTTTGAATTCAAACTACACCAAATATCATGGAGAAAAATTTGTGGAGAAAAATATGGGGCGTCCCATGAGTAGTGGAGGAAGTTGTGGAGGAGGTTGTAGCCAATTCAAATTCAAATTCCCCTTTTCTTCTCTTGGGCGGCAACCTTGGATGGTGAGGTGGCATGTGTGATGTGGCAGCTACCTTGGATGGTGAGGTGGTATGTGTGATGTGGCAGCAACCTTGGATGATGAGGTGGCATGTGTCATGTGGCATGTGGTCCCCACTTGAGGTGGCTTTGGTCTTGCTTTGGAGTATAAGTCTTGAGTCTTCTTTAGTCTTCAAATATGGTTTGGTTTGATTCTTCATGGATTGGACTTGACTCATTTGGACACAACTCTCAAATACAAGATTAATCAGGCTGGACTAGTCCCAACATAAAATTGAAATGGACTCGAATTACATAATTATTTGGACTCAAAATTAAAGAAAGAAAAAATTACAGGACTTTCTTTTACTCATCCAACCATAAGGACTCGGATTTGACTTGAATTGGTTGGAGTCTCTTCCTGATTCTGGTGCCCACACCAGCGACCCAGGAACCCCCGGGGTGGACCTTGGCCGGATGCCCCGCGCGGGTAGTAGGTTGGCAAGCCCCCTTGCGGGCGGGGCGCGGGTCATGGTTGCCCCGGATGCGCGTCCGCGCGCGTCCACGCGCATCTAGGCGCGCGTCCCGGCCCTCCCCCGCTTCTGCAACGTTGCTCGCAACCCTTGGGTACTCCCCTAGGTATCTGTTTTGGATTTTCTGCTCGCGCGACGCGTGCCCAGGCCTCCTTGGACTCGCGTCCTGGCTGCTCTGTGATCGCGCCCGTGTCGTGCCCTCCGGGACTCGCGTCCTGTGCTGTGTGGTTCCGAGTCCTGGCCGCCCTTTTGCCCCCCGCATGGTGCGTGCATCCTAGACATCCTGGACTCGCGTCCGGGGTGCGCTGGGTGCTCTCTCGTGCTGGGCCATCCGTGACTCGGGTCCAGCGACATTTGGGCGCGAGTCTTGGTCCTCCCTTGCATTCGCAAGCTAGCTTTGTGCCTTGGAACACCTCGGGATGCCCCTTTTTCGCCCCTTCCGAGTGCCGGATCTTCGCGGCCGTGCACGCGCGGAACCATGGTCGGTGTCGTCCGGGCCGGTCGACGTCCCGGTCCTTCGGCTCTGTCCGGATCCTTCGGGGGAAAACGTGACCGTGCGCGCGCGGAACCAAGGTCTGTGTCCTCCGGTCCGGTCGACCTCCCGGTCCCGCTCCTTCGGCTCCGTCCGGATCCTTCGGGTGAAAATGCGGCCGCGCGCGCGCGGAACCTAGGTCGGTGTGCGATGCTCCGGTCGACCTCCCGGTCCCGCTCCAACGGCTCCGTCCGGATCCTTCGGGCGAAAACGCAGCCGCGCGCGCGCGGAACCAAGGTCGGTGTGCGATGGTCCGGTCGACCTCCCAGTCCCGCTCCATCACCTCCGTCCGGATCCTTCGGTCGAAATCGCGGCCGTGCACGCACGGAACCAAGGTCGGTTTTCGAGGGTCTGGTCGACCTCCTGGTCCCGCTCCATCGTCGCCGTCCGGATCCCTCGGGCGAAAAACGCGGCCCGCGCGCGCGCGGAACCAAGGTCGGTGCGCTCTTTGGTCCGGTTGACCTCCCGGTCCCGCTCCATCGGCCCCGTCCGGATCCTTCGGGCAAAAAACACGGCCGCGCGTGCGCGGAACCAAGGTTGTTGTGCGATGGTCCGGTCGACCTCCCGGTCCCGCTCCATCGCCTCCGTCTGGATCCTTCGGGCGAAATCGCGGCCGCGCGCGCGCGGAACCAAGGTCGGTGTGCGATGGTCTGGTCGACCTCCCGGTCCCGCTCCATCGCCTCCGTCCAGATCCTTCGGACGAAATCGCGGCCGCGCGCGTGCGGAACCAAGGTCGGTTTTCGATGGTCCGGTCGACCTCCCGGTCCCGCTCCATCATCGCCGTCCGGATCCCTCGGGCGAAAAACGCGGCCGCGCGCGCGCGGAACCAAGGTCGGTGCGCTCTTTGGTCCAGTCGACCTCCCGGTCCCGCTCCATCGTCGCCGTCCGGATCCCTCGAGCGAAAAACGTGGCTGCGCGCGCGCGGAACCAAGGTCGGTGTGCGATGGTCCGGTCGACCTCCCGGTCCCGCTCCATCGCCTCCATCCGGATCCTTCGGGCGAATTCGCGGCCGCGCGCGAGCGGAACCAAGGTCGGTTTTCGATGGTATGGTCGACCTCCCGGTCCCGCTCCTTCGTCACCGTCCGGATCCGTCGGGTGAAAAACGCGGCTGCGCGCGCGCGGAACCAAGGTCGGTGCGCTCTTTGGTCCGGTCGACCTCCCGGTCCCGCTCCATCGGCCCCGTCCGGATCCTTCGGGCGAAAAACGCGGCCGCGCGCGCGCGGAACCAAGGTCGTTATGCGATGGTCCGGTCGACTTCCTGGTCCCGCTCCATCGCCTCCGTCCAGATCCTTCGGGCGAAATCGTGGCCGCGCGCGTGCGGAACCAAGGTCGGTGTGCGATGGTCCGGTCGATCTCCCGGTCACGCTCCATCGCCTCCGTCCGGATCCTTCGGACGAAATCGCGGCCGCGCGCGCGCGGAACCAAGGTAGGTTTTCGATGGTCCGATCGACCTCTCGGTCCCGCTCCATGTCGCCGTCCGGATCCCTCGGGCGAAAAATGCGGCCCGCGCGCGCGCGGAACCAAGGTCGGTGCGCTCTTTGGTCCGGTCGACCTCCCGGTCCCGCTCTATCATCGCCGTCCGGATCCCCCGAGCGAAAAATGCAGTCGCGCGCGCGCGGAACCAAGGTCGGCGTGCGATGGTCCGGTCACCTCCCGGTCCCGCTCCATCGCCTCCATCTAGATCCCTCGGGCGAAATCGTGACCGCGCACGTGCGGAACCAAGGTCGGTTTTCGATGGTCCGGTCGACCTCCCGATCTTGCTCCATCGGCCCCGTCCGGATCCCTCGGGCGAAAAACGCGGCCGCGCGCACGCGGAACCAAGGTCGGTGTGCTCTTTGGTCCGGTCGACCTCCCGGTCCCGCTCCATCGGCCCCGTCTGGATCTCTCGGGCGAAAAACGCGGCTGCGCGCGCGCGGAACCAAGGTCGGTGCGCTCTTAGGTCCGGTCGACCTCCCGGTCCCGCTCCATCGGCCCTGTTCGGATCCCTCGGGCGAAAATCGCGGTCGCGTGCACGCGGAACCAAGGTCGGTGTGCTCTTTGGTCCGGTCGACCCCGCGGTCCCGCTCCGTCGGCCCCGTCCTTCTTGGTGGTCCCTCCCCATGCCCCCGTCCCGAAACACCCACCCCCCCTCGTCAAATTGGAAATCCCCGCACCCTCCGGTGTGGCTCGGTGCCCCGTGCGTCCGTTGTCCCTCGTGGGTTTGTGGTATCTCGTGCTCGGCGGTTTTTCGCCGTCGGCGTGTCCCATCGACGACCCCTCCTTCGTGCGCTCTCGGGTCGCAAGGCTCCGCGTACGGGGGAGTGGCGCGGTGCGCGCCGCGGCGGCGACCGTGTCGGCGTGTGAGCGGTCTTGGATGCGCATCCTGCGACGGGCTCCCTGCCTCGTCGTGGCCAATCGTCGGTGGGTGCATCCCTTCACTCGTGCTCGGAGGACCCTTTGTTGCCTCTCGTTGCGACCCGTCAGTTGCCCGTGCGGTCTACCCCCCTTGCGGGACTCGTCCGTTCGCCACGCGACCCTTGCGGCTACCTCGCCTCCACAGCGGCGGGTGCCATTCCTCGTGCGGTCCTCGAGCGCCCTCCGTTTGGAGAGTCCCTCCATGTTCTCCCATTCCTTCGGCCCGCTCCTGGATTCGTGCGCTCTCGCCGATGCAATGGATTCATCGTGCCGGGGCCCCCGTGCCCCGCGTCCCATCTCGAATCGTTGCCCGCCCCGATGCGACGACATTCGCGGCCCGTCCCGGCGTCCCCCCTCCTCAGGTCGGCGGGACGGCGGCGGCGGGGATCCTGCGTTGCCCGAGGATGTGCTACCTGGTTGATCCTGCCAGTAGTCATATGCTTGTCTCAAAGATTAAGCCATGCATGTGCAAGTATGAACTAATTC
>CM038045.1:110982200-110987200 GCA_021397845.1 Areca catechu
CGCGCGCGCCACGGCACTGGCGTGCGTGGGCATGCCACGGGCGTGCACGGGTCACGGTGCTTCTGGGCGCGGGTCACGGCACGGGCGTGCACGGGTCACCGGGTGCGCGCGCGGGTCACGGCGCCGCGGCGCGCGCTCGCGGGTCACGGGGCCGCCTGGCGCATGTCACCCGCGCGCGCGAGGGTCGTGGCACGGGCTTGCACGGGTCACGGCACTGCCGGGCGCGAGGAGCCGTGCGCGGGCCATGGCCCGGGCGGCGCAAGGCACGCGCGGTCGTGCCAAGGGCGTGCGCCGGTCACGGCACGGCGGGTGCGAGGCACCGATCTCGCACGAGGGCACGGCACGTGCCGGTCCTGGCACGGCGCGCGCTGGTCATGGCACGGGCCGGTGCATAGCACCGGCGCGCGCGCGGGTCTTGGCACGGGCTGAGCGGTCACGGCACTGCCTAGCGCGGCACCGGGCGCGGGCGTGCATGTGTCGCGGCACCGCCTGGCGCAAGGCCACGGCCGCGCGCAAGGGTGCGGGCGTGCGCGGGTCATGGCACCGGCGGGCGCAAGGCCCCGGCGTGCACGGGTCATGGCACCGCCGGGCGCAAGGGGCCGGGCGCGGGCGTGCACGGGTCATGGCACCGGCGGGCGCAGGCCCCGGGCGTGCACAAGAGCACGGGCGTGCGCGGGTCACGGCGCTGCCGGGCGCAAGGGGCAGCATGCGGGCATGCGCGGGTCATTGCACGGGCGTGCGCGCGTCACGGCACTGCCGGGGCGCAAGGGGCAGCGCGCGGGCGTGCACGGTCATGGCACGAAAGTGCACGGGTCACCAGGCGCACGCGCGCACGGGTCATAGCACCGGAGTGCACGGTCACCGGGCGTGCGCGCCCGGGTCATGGAACGGGCATGCACGGTTCACGGCACGGGAGTGCAAGGGTCACCTAGCATGCGCACGCCCCGGTCATGGCACGGGAGTGCACGGGTCACCGGGCGCGCGCGCGCCCGGGTCATGGCACGGGCGTGCGTGGGTCATGGCACGAGAGTGCACGGGGCACCGGACACGCGCGCGCACACGTGTCATGGCACGGGCGTGCGTGGGTCATGGCACGGGAGTGCACGGGTAAACCGGCGCGCGCGCGCCCGGGTCATGGCACGGGCATGCGCGGGTCCTGGCACCGCCGGCTCGAGTCCACGGGCGCGGGTAAGGGCTCGGGCGTGCGCGGGTCCTGGCACCGCCGGACTCGAGTCCCAGGGCACGCGCATGGGCGCGGGCGTGCGCGGGTCCTGGCAGCACCGGGCTCGAGTCCGCGGCGTGCGCATGTGCGCGGGTCCTGGCAGCGCTGGGCGCGGGCGGGCGCGGGTCCTGGCAGCGCCAGGCGTGGGCGGGCGCGGGTCCTGGCAGCGCCGGGCGCGGGGCACCGGGCACGAGCACGGGCGCGGGCGGGCGAGGGTCCTAGCAGCGCCGGGCGTGGGGCACCGGGAGCGCGCACGGGGCGCGGGTCCTGGCAGCACCGGGCATGGGCGGCGCGGGTCCTGGAAGCGCAGGGAGCGGGTCCTGGCAGCGCCGGGCGCGTGGCACCGGGCGCCGCGGGCGCGGGTCCTGGCAGCGCCGGGCGCGGGCACCGGCGCGCGCACAAGCGCGGCATGCTCGGTCCTGGCAGCGCCGGGCGCGGGTCACGCGGGCGCGTGCAGATGCGGGGCATGATGCAGCACGAAAGCTCTGATACCAAAATGATGCAGAACAAATAAAGGGATGCGATGCGGAAGTAAATTAAGATTAACTAATTTTTTTGTTGTTTTTATATATTTGTAGAAGTTGGCTTCAAATCAAAGAAAAGTTAACCTAACATTGAAAGATACTAATATGATAATTGAAAGCACAATTTTAAGGAAACTAAATTATCAGAGTAGTTCAGAAGCAACGGATCGCTGGGGGTTGAGAAACTCCCAGACCTAGGGTTTCGCTCCGAACGTTCAACAGAACAGAAATAAAGAGAAGAGATGGTTTACCTAACCAGACAATGATCTTCACAGATTTTGGTGGAAGAACTCTCCCGAGTAGATTGTTGGATCCTCGGATTCAGATATCTTCGCAATGGATCCTCCAATACTGGTCCTTTGGCGGGTTGGCTTCTCCTGAACTCAAGATCTGGAAGAGAAAAACAATTGATGGAATCAGAGAGTCAAGGGAAAAATTTACCAGGTTGATGAACTTGAAGATTGAAATTGCTGAAAACTGGATTCTCCTAGAAGCTGATGTGATTTTCCTTGGAACTTTCTCTGGATCTGAAGTAGCCAGACTGGATCTGGATGAAGGTGGACGGCCTGGACTTGTAGAGAGAGAGAGGCCGTGGGAGATGGAAGGAGCTAGGGTTTGATGGATTGAAAATAATGATGGCGGCTAGGGTTTGGATTTTTAAGTGGCTAACCTAGGGTTTTGGATAAAGATGGAGATCTCTCACCTCCTCAAGGCTCCAATGGAACCCGGATTACCCCCTCACGGAGCTCAACACTTAGAATAGTGCGGAAGAAGAGAAACCTAGGTTACTCAACACAAGAGAATAGCAAAAATAATTTTTTTTTTCATTCATAGATTGTTTTCAACTTACAAGAGGGATGTAATTTATAATGCTTTACAAGGGAGAAGGGTTTCATATTTTCCCATGTGGGACTAAAGGAGGGGATCTCCAAATTAGGGCAAATCCCTTACATATGGTTGGCCAAAATACCAAAAATTAGGATTTGGGTTATAAATGGCAGGTAGATGGCGCCACCTTGCTTGGAATTTTTCAAGAAAATTTTCTTCCTTTCCTGGATGAACTCTTTTGGACTCCTCCTTTTCTTCCTCCCTAATCAAGGCTCTTCCATCTTTGTTTTAGGTGTTTTTGGCAGGTAATGGGCGCCCCTTGATATTCTCTTCCAAGAAAAACTTCTCCCTTCTTTGCTTGGAATCACTTGGGAAAGTCTTGGCCGCCCCCTTGATTTGTGCTCTTCTCTTTATCTGATGCATGAAAGAAGGAAGTTGCCATCTGTGGAGTGGGGACAAAAGGCTGCTGGATGTGGATATGGCGCCCCCTGGACTGGGAGTGTGGCTGGGAGTGTGGTGTCTACTTGCCTGGTCTTGGGAGAAAATGTAACATCCCTGGTTGAAACCCTAGTCCACTACTGAGTCAACATGACTCAACAAAATAAAATGCAGGTAATGTAGACTCAAGCTAAATTGAGTTGATCTAGTCAACTCTTATTACAAACCAAAAACCATAATTCTTCGGGCAAGGTTAATCAGAGATCCAGATGGAGCTCTGAAGTCTTCTTCTGAGTCTGGTGCCCGCACCAGGGCATGCCCCCGAATTTGCAATGCTGCTCGCGACCCAGGAACCCCCGGGGTGGACCTTGGCCGGATGCCCCGTGCGGGTAGTAGGTTGGCAAGCCCCCTTGCAGGCGGGGCGCGGGTCATGGCCACCCCGATGCGCGTCCGCGCGCGTCCAGGCGCGCGTCCCGGCCCTCCCCCCGCTTCTGCAACGTTGCTCGCGACCCTTGGGTACTCCCCCGGTATCTGTTTTGGATTTTCTGCTCGCGCGACGCGCGCCCAGGCCTCCTTGGACTCGCGTCCTGGCTGCTCTGTGATCGCGCCCGTGTCGTGCCCTACGGGACTCGCATCCTGTGCTGTGTGGTTCCGAGTCCTGGCCGTCCTTTTGCCCCCCGCATGGTGCACGCATCCTGGACATCCTGGACTCGCGTCCGGGGTGCGCTGGGTGCCCTCTCGTGCTGGGCCGTCTATGACTCGGGTCCAGCGACATTTGGGCGCGAGTCTTGGTCCTCCCTTGCGTTCGCAAGCTAGCTTTGTGCCTTGGAACACCTCGGGATGCCCCTTCTTCGCCCCTTCCGAGTGCCGGATCTTCGCGGCCGCGCGCGCGCGGAACCATGGTCGGTGCCGTCCGGGCCGGTCGACGTCCCGGTCCTTCGGCTCCGTCCGGATCCTTCGGGAGAAAATGCGGCCGCGCACGCGCGGAACCAAGGTCGGTGTCCTCCGGTCCGGTCGACCTCCCGGTCCCGCTCTTTTGGCTCCGTCCGGAACCTTCGGGTGAAAACATGGCCGCGTGCGCCCGGAACCTAGGTCGGTGTGCGATGCTCCGGTCAACCTCCCGGTCCCGCTCCATCGACTCCGTCCGGATCCTTCGGGCGAAAATGCGGACGCGCGCGCGCGCGGAACCAAGGTCGGTGTGCGATGGTCCGGTCGACCTCTCGTCCCGCTCCATCGCCTCCGTCCGGATCCTTCGGGAGAAATCGCGGCCGCGCGCGCGCGGAACCAAGGTCGATTTTCTATGGTCCGGTTGACCTCCCGGTCTTGCTCCATCATCGCCATCCGGATCCCTCGGGCGAAAACGCGGCCGCGCGCGCGGAACCAAGGTCGGTGCGCTCTTTGGTCCGGTCGACCTCCCGGTCCCGCTCCATCGGCCCTGTCCGGATCCTTCGGGCGAAAAACGCGACCGCGAGCGCGCGGAACCATGGTCGTTGTGCGATGGTCCGGTCGACCTCCCAGTCCCGCTCCATCGCCTCCGTCCGGATCCTTCCAGCGAAATCGCGGCCGCGCGCGCGTGCAACCAAGGTCGGTGTGCGATGGTCCGGTTGACCTCCCGGTCCCGCTCCATCGCTTCCGTCTGGATCCTTCGACGAAATCGTGGCCGCGCACACGCGGAACCAAGGTCGATTTTCGATGGTCCGTCGACCTCCCGGTCCCGCTCCATCGTCGCCGTCCGGATCCCTCAGGCGAAAAACGCGGCCGCGCGCGCGCGGAACCAAGGTCGGTGTGCTCTTTGGTCCGGTCGACCTCCCGGTCCCGCTCCATCATCGCCGTCCGGATCCCTCGGGCGAAAACGCGGCCCGCGCGCATGCGCGGAACCAAGGTCGGTGCGCTCTTTGGTCCGGTCGACCTCCCGGTCCTGCTCCATCGTCGCCGTCCGGATCCATCAGGCGAAAAACGTGGCCGCGCGCGCGCGGAACCAAGGTCGG
>CM038045.1:110997200-111004700 GCA_021397845.1 Areca catechu
GCGGGGCACCGGGCGCGCGCACGCGCGGGCGTGGGTCCTGGCAGCGTGCGGAACCATGGTCGGTGTGCGATGGTCGGTCGACCTCCCGGTCCCGCTCCGAGTGCCGGATCTTCGCGGCTTCCGAGTACGGAATCTTCGCCCCTTCTTCGCCCCTTCCGAGTGCCGGATCTTCGCGGCCGCGCGCGTGCGGAACCATGGTCGATGCCGTCCGGGCCGGTCGACGTCCCGGTCCTTCGGCTCCGTCCTGATCCTTCGGGCGAAAACGCGGCCGCGCGCGCGTGGAACCAAGGTCGGTGTCCTCCAGTTCGGTCGACCTCCCGGTCCCGCTCCTTTGGCTTCATCCGGATCCTTCGAGCGAAAACGCGGCCGCGCGCGCGCGCGGAACCTAGAACGGTGTGTGATGCTCCGATCGACCTCCCGGTCCTGCTCCATCGGCTCCGTCCGGATCCTTCGGGCAAAAACGCGGCCGCGCTCGCGCGGAACCAAGGTCGGTGTGCGATGGTCCGGTCGACCTCCCGGTCCCGATCCATCGCCTCCGTCCGGATCCTTCGGGCAAAATCGTGGCCGTGCGCGCGCGGAACCAAGGTCGATTTTCGATGGTCCGGTCGACCTCCCGGTCCCGCTCCAACGTCGCCGTCCGGATCTATCGGGCAAAAAACGCGGCCGCGCGAGCGCGGAACCAAGGTCGGGCGCTCTTTGGTACGGTCGACCTCCCGGTCCCGCTCCATCGACCCCGTCCGGATCCTTCGGGCGAAAAATGCGGCCGCGCGCGCGCGGAACCAAGGTCGTTGTGCGATGGTCCGGTCGACCTCCCGGTCCCGCTCCATCGCCTCTGTCCGGATCCTTCGGGCGAAATCGTGGCCGCACGCGCGCGGAACCAAGGTCGGTGTGCGATGGTCCGGTCAATCTCCGGGTCCCGCTTCATCGCCTCCGTCCGGATCCTTCGGACAAAGCACGGAACCAAGGTCGTTGTGCGATGGTCCGGTCGACCTCCCGGTCCCGCTCCATCGCCTCCGTCCGGATCCTTCGGGCGAAATCGCGGGCGGCGCGCGGCGCGGAACCACGGTCGTTGTGCGATGGTCCGGTCGACCTCCGGGTCCCGCTCCATCGCCTCCGTCCGGATCCTTCGAACAAAATCGCGGCCGCGCGCGCGCGGAACAAGGTCGGTTTTCGATGGTCCGGTCGACCTCCCGGTCCCGCTCCATCGTCGCCGTCCGGATCCCTCGGGCGAAAAATGCGACCGCGCGCCCCGCGGAACCATGGTCGGTGTGCTCTTTGGTCCGGTCAACCTCCCTGTCCCACTCTATCGTCGCCGTCCGGATCCCTCGGGCTAAAAACGCGGCCGCGCACGCACAAAACCAAGGTCGGTGTGCGAAGTTCCGGTCGACCTCCCGGTCCCGCTCCATCGCCTCCGTCCGGATCCCTCGGGTGAAATCGCGGCTGCGCGCGCGCGGAACCAAGGTCGGTTTTCGATGGTCTGGTCGACCTCCCGGTCCTGCTCCATCGGCCCCATCCGGATCTCTCGGGCGAAAAATGCGGCAGCGCGCGCGCGGAACCAAGGTCGGTGTGCTCTTTGGTCCGGTCGACCTCCCGGTCCCGCTCCATCGGCCCCGACCGGATCACTCGGGCGAAAAACGTGGCCGCGCGCAGCGCGGAACCAAGGTCGGTGCGCTCTTTGGTCCGGTCGACCTCCCGGTCCCTGATGCGGCACCGTACGCTCTGATACCAAGAATGATGCGGCAAGCATATGATTAATGTTTTGAATATGGTTTGTAGAGCAATGAAACCTAATTACACTAGCATTGTACTCATCATAATAAGACTTAAGGATTATAAGAAATTGGACTTTTACTTGATTAGACACAATCCTAAACTAAGAAGGAAGAAGATCTAGACAATAGGGGCTAATGATTGAGGACTTGCCTTGTTGAGCTTTCCAACCTTCTAATGATTTCAAACCTTGAAACTACCGATGCTCTGGACTGGAGAACTCGGATAACAGAGATCAGAACGCTGGGCTTGGGCTTCAGCTTGTTGGTTCATTGTAAAGGGGAACCTTGTTCACAACTCAAAGACTTCGAAGGACCCTGCAATGAAGATCAAAAGTTAAGGAAGAAGAAAGCAAGCATATGGAAGGGATGGAATAATTTATGAGCAAGGAAGGAAGTCTGAGATGGTTTGGCCGGCTCCAATGTATCCTTCTTGAACTTGGCATTGGATGGCTTGGAGAAGAAAGTAGATTCGAGTGGGGGGGAAGGGGGCTTAGGAACAATCACTCAAAGAAATAATATAAGACTACAACTTCAACTTCAACTTCATTTTTCATTCATCTCATCAAAATCAATCCCCTTTACAATGAGTGTCCAAGGCTTTTAATAGCCTCACAAAGCTAGCTTTTGAAATTTAAAACTCCCCAAATCGAGGAGGATTACAAGGGGGGTTGGAGGATTTGGTGGAGAGTTTGGAGGGATGTGGGGGGGTTGGAGGATTTGGTGGAGGATTTGGAGGGATGTGGCCAACCTCCTTGAATTTGAATCTTCCTTGTTGGCGCCCAAAGGGTGATGAGGTGGCTGGTGAAGTGGCACCTGATGACGTGGCATGGTGAGGTGGCCTTCTACTTGGATAAGAATGACATGTGGCGCCCAGTGGTCTAATTTGATGGTCCTTTTCTCTTGCTTGGTTGATGTGTCTTCTCTTCTTCATGTGGTCAAATTCTGGGAATTTGAGTCTTGTTGCTGGCTTTCATGGCTTTAAGACTTGATTAGACTTAACTCAACTGAACTGACTTGACTGACCTAGACTTTAAAACTTGAAATGGACTTACAGGAAATGAAATTTTAAAAGTAATTACAGGACTCAATAAACACTCTTGATTTGAAACTCAAATTAATTACAGGACTCTTGAAAAGGAAATGACTTTTGAAAATAAAATATTTTTGAACTAAAGGATACAAGGTAACCTAATTATCTTCGATCCAAATTGGGATAAGGCTAACCTTGTTGGAGTGAAGTTTCTTTCGGCTTCTGGTGTCCACACCAATTCTCCTGGGGTGGGCAGAACTCGACCCAGTCGAGTATGGTTCAGTTTTGCCCTGGTAATGCTCGAACAAGTCTGGGTTAGTCTTTGCAGGTCCTCTCGAGTAATCCAAGAGTTGTCGGACTCAGGTCGACCTTGCCATTGAACCAGGTATCGCTGATAGTCCTTATTCCTGGTAGTAATGATCTTGTCATCCCGGATTCTCTCAATCCTCTCTCTCTGCTCAGGTAAGGTTGGTGGTGGACACTCAGAAATATGTTCACTCTCAATGAAAGTTTCTGGCTCAAAAGGCTCACTAGGTATTAGTAGTGGTTCTTTGTATTCACTAGGTAAGGTTGGTGGTGGACACTCGGAAATATGTTCACTCTCAATGAAAGTTTCTGGCTCAAAAGGCTCACTAGGTATTAGTAGTGGTTCTTTGTATTCTACTAGGTCTGAAACATTGAAGGTTGTACTAATACCCATATCAGGTGGAAGTTCCAAAAACATATGCATTAGGCCCTATTTTCTTTAAGATCTTAAAAGGTCCCGCTCCACGGGCATGCAGCTTCTTTATGGTTCCAGGGGGAAACCGTTCAGGGTTGAGCCTAATCATCGCATAATCCCCTTCACAGAATTCTTTAGCCCTCTTATGTGAGTCAGCTAAGTGTTTGTAAGTTTCATTGCTCAGGTTGATCTTATTACTGATTTCTTTATGTAGATTTGTGACATGCTGTGCAAAGACTCAGCAGACTCAGAGACTCGTGTGTGAATAGGTAGTGGGATTAGATCTAAAGCTTCCTAGGCTTGCAACCATGGACTATCTCAAAGGGACTTTTGCCCGTAGATCGATTGACCGAACTGTTGTAAGCGAACTCAGCACGTGGCAATAACAAATCCCAGTTTCCTAGACTTTCTCCCACTAGGCATCTCAGCAAGTTCCCTAGACTTCTATTTACAACCTCGGTTTGTCCATCAGTCTGGGGATGGTAGGCAGTGGAGAATTTCAGTCTGGTTCCTAATAGGTGCCAAAGGGTTTTCCAGAAGTAACTTGTAAAGCGGACATCCCTATCAGAAACAATGGTTTTTGGTAACCCGTGGAGTCTGACTACTTGATCAAGAAAGAGTTTGGCTATCCTAGAGGCATCGGAAGTTGGGTGCAAGGTATGAAATGGGCCATTTTGAAAACCGGTCGACCACCACAAAGATTGAATCATGTTTTCGAATGGTCTTGGGTAATCCTAGAACAAAGTCCATGCTTAGATCCTGCCATGGACACTCAGGTACAGGTAATGGAGTGTATAGCCCGGTATTCTTCTTTTGTTGCTTTGCAACAGCACATGTCCTACATCGGGCTACAATGTTTGCTACTTGTTTCTTAAGGCCTGGCCAGTAAAATTGTTCCTCAACAGCCAAGATAGTCTTGTTTCGTCCGAAGTGGCCAGCCAAACTCCCGCATGTATCTCCCAAACTAAAAAATCTCTTAAGGAGGTTCTGGGATGCAAAGCCTATTCTCTCTAAAAAGATAACCATCTAGAAGGGTATAGTCATTATGATCACTAGATGGTCCTTGACGCAAAACCTGATAAATTTCATCAAAATCTGGACAGGTTTCGTACTGCTCCTTAAGTCTTTCAAAACCTATGACTTCAGTACTGACTGAAGTTAAAAGTAACGTTCTACGACTTAGAGCATCAGCTACCTTATTATCGGTTCCTGATTGATGCTTTAGGACAAACGTATAGGATTGGATGTACTCTACCCATTTGGCATGCCTAGGGTTTAGTTTCTTTTGGAACTCAAAAACCTAAGGGCTTCATGGTCTGAAAATAAAACAAATTCTTACGGTAGGAGATAATGCCTCCAATACCTTAATGCTTGCACTACCGCATAAAGCTCCCGATCATATGTGGAGTATTTTTTCCTGGCTTCATTCAATTTCTCACTAAAGAATGCTACGGGATGGTTCTCTTGACTCAGAACTCCACCAATACCTACTCCCGAAGCATCGCATGCTACTTCAAAGACCTTAGAAAAATCGGGTAGTCTTAAGACTGGTGCTTGGGTCATCTTATCTTTGATGTGAAGGAAGGCCTATCAGCTGACTTCGTCCATTCAAAGTGACCCTTCCTAATACAATCCGTGATAGGAGCAACTATGGTGCTAAACCCTCTAATAAATCTTCGATAAAACGTAGCGAGGCCATGAAAACTTCTTACTTCATGAATATTATTGGGTGTTGGCCACTCTACAATTGCCTTAACCTTCTCAGGGTCAGCGGATACTCCTTCAGGGGTCACAACAAATCCTAGGAAGATAACTCTAGTAGTCATGAAAGCACATTTCTTTAGATTGGCATAGAGGTTATCTTTCCTAAGTGCTAAACATACCTGCCTCAGATGTTGTTGATGATCTTCTCTAGTCCTACTATAGATAAGTATGTCGTCAAAGTAAACGACAACAAATTTCCAATAAAGGCTCGTAGGACTGGTTCATGATTCGCATAAAAGTGCTAGGGGCGTTTGATAACCCAAAAGGCATGACTACCCATTCAAATAACCCGTCCTTAGTTTTAAAGGCAGTCTTCCATTCATCCCCTGGTCAATGTGATGAAAAAAATGTCCAAAAATTCTGAAAAATTCACAAAGGATTCCTAACTTATATGTTTCAATGTAGATGAAAGGAATTTTAAAACTAAAATCTATACTAATCTAAGCATATCCTACAAATGAAGATAAATAAAAAGGACAGAACATAAACCCTAATGACAGTGTCGAACTGCAGAAATTTTTATTTTTTTTATAATTTTTTTGATGATGAAATTAATATGGTGATAACTGACTTAAAAAGTAACAAGAAAAAAAATATTTCAATAAAAAATCAGTGACTTGCCTTTGGAGTTGCAGGCGGATTACAGTCAACCTACAGAAAATACAGTAAGCAAAAAAACAGAACGTGACCAATGCAAAATTCACAAATGAAATCTAAAAAATCCTTTGGCTTTCTTTTTCACGGGTCAATCACAATGGCACCCCGACACGCCTTAGGAGATCCCCGTGGAATGGGAAGAGAGGGTGTTTAAACCTACTTTCTCCTAAGACCGGACGGCCTGGTAACGCCCCCGATCCAAGTACTTCAAGGACTTAATGCTATGCAATCAGGAACTTATTCTACCATGCTCTGATACCAAGAATGATGCGGCACCGTACGCTCTGATACCAAATGATGCGGCAAGCATATGATTAATGTTTTGAATATGGTTTGTAGAGCAATGAAACCTAATTACACTAGCATTGTACTCATCATAATAAGACTTAAGGATTATAAGAAATTGGACTTTTACTTGATTAGACACAATCCTAAACTAAGAAGGAAGAAGATCTAGACAATAGGGGCTAATGATTGAGGACTTGCCTTATTGAGCTTTCCAACCTTCTAATGATTTCAAACCTTGAAACTACCGATGCTCTGGACTGGAGAACTCGGATAACAGAGATCAGAACGCTGGGCTTGGGCTTCAGCTTGTTGTTCATTGTAAAGGGGGAACCTTGTTCACAACTCAAAGACTTCGAAGGACCCTGCAATGAAGATCAAAAGTTAAGGAAGAAGAAAGCAGGCATATGGAAGGGATGGAATAATTTATGAGCAAGGAAGGAAGTCTGAGATGGTTTGGCCGGCTCCAATGTATCCTTCTTGAACTTGGCGTTGGATGGCTTGGAGAAGAAAGTAGATTCGAGTGGGGGGGAAGGGGGTAGGAACAATCACTCAAAGAAATAATATAAGACTACAACTTCAACTTCAACTTCATTTCATTCATCTCATCAAAATCAATCCCCTTTACAATGGGCGTCCAAGGCTTTTAATAGCCTCACAAGCTAGCTTTTGAAATTTAAAAACTCCCCAAATCGAGGAGGATTACAAGGGGGGTTGGAGGATTTGGTGGAGAGTTTGGAGGGATGTGGGGGGGGTTGGAGGATTTGGTGGAGGATTTGGAGGGTGGCCAACCTCCTTGAATTTGAATCTTCCTTGTTGGCGCCCAAAGGGTGATGAGGTGGCTGGTGAAGTGGCACCTGATGACGTGGCATGGTGAGGTGGCCTTCTACTTGGATAAGAATGACATGTGGCGCCCAGTGGTCTATTTGATGGTCCTTTTCTCTTGCTTGGTTGATGTGTCTTCTCTTCTTCATGTGGTCAAATTCTGGGGTCTAGAATTTGAGTCTTGTTGCTGGCTTTCATGGCTTTAAGACTTGATTAGACTTAACTCAACTGAACTGACTTGACTGACCTAGACTTTAAAACTTGAAATGGACTTACAGGAAATGAAATTTTAAAAGTAATTACAGGACTCAATAAACACTCTTGATTTGAAACTCAAAATTAATTACAGGACACTTGATTAGACTAACTCAACTGAACTGACTTGACTGACCTAGACTTTAAAACTTGAAATGGACTTACAGGAAATGAAATTTTAAAAGTAATTA
>CM038045.1:111012200-111047200 GCA_021397845.1 Areca catechu
CGGATGCATGCCCGAGCGACGGTTTGCGGAAAGGCACCGGCATCGCGTCGAAGCCGTCAGGCCTCAGGTGCCCGCCCGCCGGTCCGAAGACGCGCGCTCTCCCCGGCCACTCCCCGCCTTTGGTCGGATTCCCCTCCCGGAGCGCCGGGTTCGCCGCATTGGATGAAACAAAGATTCTCCGGCGGTCCCCGTGCCATGCGCACCGAGACACGAGTCCTGAGAGCGCGGGCGCGACTCCGGACCCTCCGCGAGGGCCGTGAGCGCCCACGCTACCGCGCCCACGCTACCGCGACCGTGCCAAGGCGACGGAGACCCGAATACCACGGTGGGCCTCGGCATCGCACGGCCGGATGCGGGGCACGCCCGGGCGGGGATGCGGACGGCAGGCCGCAGGACGCACGCGGGCGCGCTGGTCGCGGCACCGCCGGGTGCAGGTCATCGGGCGTGCGCGGGTCGCCGCAGGGGCGTGCCCGGGCCATGGCACACCCGGCGCAAGTCACCTGGCGCGCGGGGGCCATGTCCCGCCAGGCGCGAGGCCCCGGACGTGCACAAGGGCACGGCGGCTCGGACGCGCACGGGGTCGTGGCTCTAGCGCGCGCGTCATGGCACGGCGTGCGCGGGTCGCCGGGCGCTCGAGCGCGGGCCATGGCACGGAAGCGCTCGGGCACGGCGCTGCCATGCCGCAGGGCGACGGGCGCGCGCGAGCACGGTCATGGCACCGCCGGGCGCGAGGCACCGGGCACGCACAAGGGCACGGCGGACTCTAGCGCGCGCGGGTTTGGCACCGCCATGCGCGGTCACGGCGCTGCCATGCGCAAGGCAACGGGAGCACGCGCACGCGGGTCGTGGCACGGGCGTGCGCGCGGGTCATGCCACCGCCGAGCACGCACAAGGGCACTGCGGGCTCAGGAATGCGCGGGGTCATGGCACGGGCGTGTGTGGGTCACCGGCCCGCGCAGGTGCGGGTCACGGCGCGTGCGTGCGCGGGTCACGGAGCTGCCGTGCGCAAGTCAACGGGCGCGTGTCACTGCTGCGCGGCGCGTGGCGCGGGTCATGGCACCGTCGGGCGCAAGGCAATGAGCGCGGGTCACGGCACTAGCGTGCGCGGGCCACGGCACGGGCGGGCGCGGGTCACGGAGCATCCGGGCGCGGGTCGCCGGGTGCACGCGCGGGTCGCGGCACGGGCTTGCACGGGTCACGGCGCTGCCGGGCTCGGTCACCGGGCGCGCGCGCGGGCCACGGCACTGGCATGCGCGGGCATGCACGGGCGTGCGCGGGTCACGGCGCTTCCTAGCGCAGGTCACGGCATGGGCATGCGCGGGTCACCGGGCGTGCGCGCGGGTCACGGCGCCGACCGGGCGCGCGCGTGCGTGTCATGGCACGGCGCGCGCGGGTCACGGGGCCGCCTGGCGCGTGTTACCCGGCGCAGCGCGCGGGTCGTGGCACGGGCTTGCACTGGTCACGGAGCTGCCGGGCGCGAGGAGCCGGGCATGGGCCATGGCACGGGCGGGCGCAAGGCACGCGCGGGTCGTGCCAGGGCATGCGCCGGTCATGGCACGGGCGGGTGCGAGGCACCGAGCTCGCACCGAGGGCACGGCGTGTGCCTGTCCTGGCACGGCGCGCGCTTGTCATGGCACGGGCCGGTGCATAGCACCGGGCGCGCGCGGGGGTCTTGGCACGGGCGTGAGCGGTCACGGCACCGCCGGGCGCGGGCACCGAGCGCGGGGCGTGCTCGGGTCGTGGCACCTCCTGGCGCAAGCCACGGTCGTGCGCAAGGGAGCGGCTTGCGCGGTCATGGCCCTGGCGGGTGCAAGGCCCCGGGCATGCGCGGGTCATGGCACCACCGGGCGCAAGGGGCCGGGCGCGGGCGTGCACGGGTCATGGCACCGGCGGTGCAAGGCCCCGGGCGTGCGCAAGAGCGCGGGCGTGGCGCGGGTCACAGCGCTGCCGGGCGCAAGGGGCAGCGCGCGGGCGTGCACGGGTCATGGCAAGGGCGTGCGCGGGTCACGGCGTTGCCGAGTGCAAGGGGCAGCGCGCGGCGTGCACGGTCATGGCACGAAAGTGCACGGGTCACCGGGCGCGCGCGCGCGCACGGGTCATGGCACCGGAGTGCACGGGTCAACAGGCATGCGCGCCCGGTCATGGCACGGGCATGCGCGGTTCACGGCACGGGAGTGCAAGGGTCACCTGGCATGCGCGCGCCCCGGTCATGGCACTGGAGTGCAAGGGTCACCGGCGCGCGCGCGCCCCGTGTCATGGCACGGGCGTGCGCGGATCATTGGCACGACAGTGCACGGTCACCGGACGAGCGCGCGCATGTGTCATGGCACGGGAGTGCACAGTTAACCCGGCGCGCGAGCGCCCGGGTCATGGCACGGGCGTGCGCGGGGTCCTGGCACCGCCGGGCTCGAGTCCACGGGCGCGCGCAAGGGCGCGGGCTTGCGCGGGTCGTGGCACCGCCGGGCTTGAGTCCCAGGGCGCGCGCATGGGCGAAAGCGTGCGCGGGTCCTGGCAGCGCCGGGCTCGAGTCCCAAGCGCGCGCATGGGCGCGCGGGCGCGGGTCCTGGCAGCACCGTGCGCGCAGCAACGGCGCGCGCACGGGGCGCGGGCGGGCGCGGGTCCTTGCAGCGCACGGCGCTGGGCACCGGGCGCACGCACGGGCGTGGGCGGGCGTGGGTCCTGGCAGCGCAGGTCGCGGGCACTGGGGCGCGCACGGGCACGGGCGGGCGCGGGTCCAGGCATCGCCGGGCGCGGGCACCGGGCGCGCGCACGGGCGCGGGTCCTAGCAGCGCAGGGCGCCGGGCACCGGGCGCGCGCACAGGCGCGGGCGGGCGCGGGTCCTGGCAGCGCAGGGCTGGGGCACCGGGCGCGCGCACGAGCGCAGGTCCTGGCAGCGCTGCGCGTGGCACCGGGCGCGCGCACGGGCGCGTGTCCTGGCAGCGCAGGGCGCAGGTCACCGGGCGCACGCACGGGCACGGGTCCTGGCAGCGAAGGGCATGGGGCACCGGGCGCACGCACGGGCGCGGGCGGGCGCGGGTCCTGGCAGCGCAGGGCACGGGCGGGCGCGGATCCTGGCAGCGCAGGGCGCGGGGCACCGGTGCGCGGCGGGCGTGGGCGGGCGCGGGTCCTGGCAGCGCAGGCGCGGGGCACCGGGTGCGCGCACGGGGGGCGGGCGGGCGCGGGTCCTGGCAGTGCAGGGCGCGGGCACCGGGTGCGCGCACGGGCGCGGGCGGGCACGGGTCCTGGCAGCGCAGGGCATGGGGCACCCGGCGCACGCACGGGCGCGGGCGGGCGCGGTCCTGGCAGCGCAGGGCGCGGCGGGCGCGGATCCTGGCAGCGCAGGGCGCGGGGCACCGGGTGCGCGGGCGGGCGTGGGCGGGCGCGGGTCCTGGCAGCGCAGGGCGCGGGGCACCGGTGCGCGCACGGGGGCGGGCGGGCGCGGTCCTGGCAGTGCAGGCGCGGGGCACCGGGCGCGCGCAGGGCGCGGGCGGGCACGGGTCCTGGCAGCGCAGGGCGCGGGGCACCGGGCGCGGCGGGTGCGGGTCCTGGCAGCGCCGAGCGCGGGCACTGGCGCGCGCACGGGCGGGCGCGGGTCCTGGCAGCGCCGGGCGTGGGGCACCGGTGCGTGCACGGGCGTGTTTCGGGTCCTGGCAGCGCCGGGCGCGCGCGGACGCGGGGCATGCCCCCGAATTTGCAATGCTACTCGCGACCCAGGAACCCCCGGGTGGACCTTGGCCGGATGCCCCGCGCGGGTAGTCGGTTGGCTAGCCCCCTTACGGCGGGGGCGCGGGTAATGGCCACCCCGGATGCGAGTCCGTGCGCATCCAGGCGTGCATCCCGGCCCTCCCCCGCTTCTGCAACGTTGCTCGCGACCCTTGGGTACTCCCCTGGGTATCTGTTTTGGATTTTCTGCTCGCGCGGCGCGTGCCCAGGCCTCCTTGGACTCGCGTCCTTGCTGCTCTGTGATCGCGCCCATGTCGTGCCCTCTGGGACTCGCGTCCTGTGCTGTGTGGTTCCGAGTCCTGGCCGCCCTTTTGCCCTGTGCATGGTGCGCGCATCCTGGACATCCTGGACTTGCGTCCGTGGTGCGCTGGGTGCTCTCTCATGTTGGGCCGTCCGTGACTCGGGTCCAGCGACATTTGGGCACGAGTCTTGGTCATCCCTTGCGCTCTTTGGTCCGGTCGACCTCCCGATCCCGCTCCATCACCTCCGTCCGGATCCCTCGGGCGAAAAATGTGGCCGCGCGCGCGCGGAACGAAGGTCGGTGTGCGATGGTCCGGTCGACCTCCCGGTCCCACTCCATCACCTCCGTCCGGATCCTTCGGGCGAAATTGCGGCCACGCGCGTGCGGAACCAAGGTCGGTTTTCGATGGTCCGGTCGACCTCCCGGTCCCGCTCCATCGTCGCCGTCCAGATCCCTCGGGCGAAAAACGTCGCAGCGCGCGTGGGAACCAAGGTCGGTGCGCTCTTTGGTCCGGTCGACCTCCCGGTCCTGCTCCATCGTCGCCGTCCGGATCACGCGGGCGAAAAACGGGGCCGCGCACGCGCGGAACCAAGGTCGGTGTGCGATGGTCCGGTCGACCCCCGGTCCCGCTCCATCGCCTCCGTCCGGATCCTTCGGGCGAAATTGCGGCCGCAGCGCGCGCGGAACCAAGGTCGGTTTTTCGATGGTACGGTCGACCTCCTGGTCCCGCTCCATCGTCGCCATCCGGATCCCTCGGGCAAAAATGCGGCTGCGCGCGCGTGGAACCAAGGTCGTGTGTGCTCTTTGGTTCGGTCGACCTCCCGGTCCCGCTCCATCAGCCTCGTCCGGATCCTTCGGGCGAAAAACGTGGCCGCACGCGCGCGCGGAACCAAGGTCGTTGTGCGATGGTCCGGTCGACCTCCCGGTCCCGCTCCATCGCCTCTGTCCGGATCCTTCGGGCGAAATCACGGCCGCGCGCTCGCGGAACCAAGGTCGGTGTGCGATGGTCTGGTCGACCTCCCGGTCCCGCTCAATCGCCTCCGTCCGGATCCTTCGGACGAAATCGCGGCTGCGCACGCGCGGAACCAAGGTCGGTTTTCGATGGTTCGGTCGACCTCCCGGTCCCACTCCATTGTCGCCGTACGGATCCCTCGGGCGAAAAACACGGCCGCCGCGCCGCGGAACCAAGGTCGGTGTGCTCTTTGGTCCGGTCGACCTCCCGGTCCCGCTATATCTTCGCCGTCCAGATCCCTCGGGCGAAAAACGCGGCCGCGCGCGCGCGACGGAACCAAGGTCGGTGTGCGATGGTCCGGTCGACCTCCCGGTCCCGCTCCATCGCCTCCGTCCGGATCCCTCGGGCGAAATCGCGGCCGCGCGCGCGCGGAACCAAGGTCGGTTTTCGATGGTCCAGTCGACCTCCCGCCCGCTCCATCGGCCCCGTCCGGATCCCTCGGCGAAAAACGCGGCCGGCGCGTGCCTGGAACCAAGGTCGGTGCGCTCTTTGGTCCGGTCGACCTCCCGGTCCCGCTCCATCGGCCCCGTCCGGATCACTCGGGCGAAAAATGCGGCCGCGCGCACGCGGAACCAAGGTCGGTGCGCTCTTTGGTCCGGTCGACCTCTCGGTCCCGCTCCATCGGCCCCGTCCGGATCCCTCAGGCGAAAATCGTGGCCGTGCGCGCGCGGAACCAAGGTCGGTGCTCTTTGGTCCGGTCGACCTTGCAGTCCCGCTCCGTCGGCCCCGTCCTTCTTGGTGGACCCTCCCCATGCCCCCGTCCCGAAACACCCACCCCCCCTCGTCAAATTGGAACTCCCCGCACCCTCCGGCGCTCAGTGCCTAGTGCGTCCGTTGTCCCTCGTGGGTTCGTGGTATCTCGTGCTCGGGCGTTTTCCGCCGTCGGCGTATCCCATCGACGACCCCTCCTTCGTGTGCTCTCGGGTCGCAAGGCTCCGCGTGCGGGGGAGTGGCGGGTGCGCGCCGCGGCGATGACCGTGTCGGCGTGTGAGCATCTTGGATGCGCATCCAGCGATGGGCTCCCTGCCTCGTCGTGGCCAACCGTCGGTGGTGCATCCCTTCACTCATGCTCGGAGGACCCTTTGTTGCCCCTCGTTGCGACCCGTCAGTTGCCCGTGCGGTCTACCCCCCTTGCGGGACTCATCCTTTCGCCACGCGACCCTTGCGGCTACCCCGCCTCCGCAGCGACGGGTGCCGTTCCTCGTGCGGTCCTCGAGCGCCCTCCGTTTGGAGAGTCCCTCCATGTTCTCCCATTCCTTCGGCCCGCTCCTGGCTTCGTGCGCTCTCGCGGATGCGGTGGATTCATCGTGCCGGGGCCCCCGTGTCCCGCATCCCATCTCGAATCGTTGCCCGCCCTGATGCGACGACGTTCGCGGCCCGTCCCGGCATCCCCCCTCCTCAGGTCGGCGGGACGACGGCGGCGGGGATCCGGCGTCGCCCGAGGACGTGCTACCTGGTTGATCCTGCCAGTAGTCATATGCTTGTCTCAAAGATTAAGCCATGCATGTGCAAGTATGAACTAATTCGGATTGTGAAACTGCGAATGGCTCATTAAATCAGTTATAGTTTGTTTGATGGTACGTGCTACTCGGATAACCGTAGTAATTCTAGAGCTAATATGTGCAACAAACCCCGACTTCTGGAAGGTGGTGCGGGCACCAGACTCAGAAGAAGACTTCAGAGCTCCATCTGGATCTCTGATTAACCTTGCCCGAAGAATTAGGGTTTTTTGGCTTGTAATAAGGGTTGACTTGATCAACTCAATTTTAGCTTGAGTCTGTATTACCTGCATTTTATTTTGTTGAGTCATGTTGACTCAGTAGTGGTCTAGGACTTCAACCTGGGGTGTCACATTTTCTCCAAGGCCAAGCAAGTGGGCGCCACACTCCCAGCCACACGCCTGAGTCCAGGGGGTGCCACATCTTCATCCAGTAGACTTTGGTCCCCACACCACAGATAGCAGCTCCCTTCTTTCATGCGCCAATAGAGGAGAAAGCAACCAAGGATCCACAAAACAAGGGGCTGCCCAAGACTTTCCATAAGAGCCAAACTATGAATGGGAAGAAAGTTTCTTGGAGAGAACTTCAAGGAGGCACCCATTACCTGCCAAAAATATCCAAAACAAAGATGGGAAGGACCTTGACTTAGGGAGAAAGAAAAGGAGGAGTCCAAAAGAGTTGAGCCATGGAAGGAAAGAAATCCTCTCTTGAAGAACCAAGCATGGAGGCGCCATCTACCTTCTTTTAAAACCCAAATCAATTTTTTTTGGAACATTGGCCGGCCATATGTGTATGGATTATCCTGATTTGTAGATCCCCTCCTTTAGTCCCACATGGGAAATGTAAAACCCTACTCTCTTATAAAGTCCTATAAATTAAACCCCTCTTGTAAGTTTAAATCAATCAGATGAATGAAACCAAATTTTTTTTGTGAGCAAACTTTGTGTTTTCTCTCTTCCGCACTTGCATCCAGGTGTTGAGCTCCGTGAGGAGTAAATCCGGGTTCCCCAGGAACCTTGAGGAGGTGTGAGATCTCCAAAACCCAAACCCTAGGTTAGCCACTTCTGCTCCAAAACCCTAGCCGCCCACCACTTCAATCCATCAAACCCTAGCATATTCCACCTCCAACGGCCTCTCTCTCCAAGTCCAGGCCGACCACCAGCATCCAGCTACAGTCCGGATACTTCAGATCCAAAGCTCTTTCCAGAGGGAGTCGAATCAGCCTTCAAGAGAATCCGGATCTCAGCGACATCAGCCTTCAAGATCTTCGAACTGGTAAATCCTTCCCTGAGTCTCTGAATCCATCACTTGTTTTTTTCTTCTTCCTAGATCTTGAGTCCAGGAGAAGCCGACCAAACCATAAGACCAGTATTGGAGGATCCATTACGAAGATAGCCGAATCCGAGGATCCAATAATCTGCTCGAGAGAGTTCTTCCACCCAAATTCTGTGAAGATCACTGTCTGGTTGGTAAACCATCTCTTCTCTTTATTTTTGTCCTGTTGAAAGTTCAGAGCGAAACCCTAGGTCTGGGAGTTTCTCAACCCCAGCGATCCGTTACTTTTGAACTTCTCTGATAACTTAGCTTCTTCTAAATTGTGCTTTCAATCCTTACCTAGTTTCCATCAACTTAGTTTAACTTTACTTTGAGTCGAAGCCAATTTCTGAAATTTAAAAAAAAAAAAAAAATTAATCTTAATTTTACTTCCGCATATGCTTCTTTGTTCTTTGTTCTGCATCATTTTTGGTATCAGAGCCCTGTCTAGGATTTCTGTTTTGATTGCTTGTTTGAGTCTCTCTCTTTTTACTTTGTCTGCTCGAAGTAGACTCCCCAGGACGTCCGGCCCTAGGAAGGAAGTGAGGTGCAAACCTCCTCTTCCCATTCCATGGGGTGTTCCTAGGGCGTGTAGGGGATCCGTTGGGTTACAACTTCGTAGCAGGAATTGTAAACGGGGAAGTGCTCTATTTTTAGCCCGTAATTGCCCTGTTGCAGGAATTATTTCTCACTACATGTAACTCCAAATTTGGTGATTTTTATTTTGATAAAACCAGTATAATTGAAACTATTTCTTAATTTTCCTGTGATTTATTGGTTTCAATGGGATTTCTGAGGATTAAATTACTACAACTTTGTTTTTGTGTTTATGCAATTCAATTATTTTTGAGTGATCATCTCTTAATTCATCTTAAGGGCATTTGAGCATCTAAGATAAGGGAAGGAGTTGATAACCTCTCCTTAGCCCAAAACCACCACCCACTCATTCGAACCTAAGCCTTTAATCTTAAAATTAATTAGACCTAATTTGCCCTAGTGGGCTAGGGACATCAACAAGTCGGGTCAAGGCTAGTGTTGAGTCAGTTTGTCTGGTTACTCTGTGTGTGCTTTATACTCAGTGTCTAGAATGGTGGTTCAGGGATTCCATCCCGAAGGGCTTGTGTGCTGGTCCGCCTACCTGGCCAATCTCTGATTGGTGTCTAAGTTGGCATCTAGGGACCTAACACTCCCCTTACACCTGCCTAGCTGAGTCCTGAGTTACTACAGGCTAGCTTGCCACTCTGATTGGGCATCTAGTTTGGACTCTAGGTTTAGTTAGCCCGTAGTCGTTCAGTTGAGTCTCATTTTGTGTGTTTGCTTGCATCATGTCTACCCGGAATGGAGTGCCCTACCAACCTGGTCAAACCCAACCTGATTTAGAGGCCATGGTTAGAGATCTTACTGAGAGTATGAACAAACTGAGTCAGGATGTGACTACCACTGTTGCCCAGTTTAAAGAACAAGTCCATGAGGATTTTGCCCAGCTTAGGGATCGAGTCCAAGTGATAGAGGTACCTAGGCATCGGAATTGGACTCCTGACCCAGATTTTAATGTGCCTCAACCTCACCCACACCAAGAGCCTAGAAGACCTTTATACCGAGATCCTGAACCTAATCATAGGAGGCCTGACCCAGAACCTGAAGATAGAGATGATAGATTCATTCGGAACATCAAGTTAGATGCACCCACTTTTGATGGTAGCTTAAATCCTAAGGTGTATTCTGATTGGGAGGGTGAGATGGACCAGTACTTTGAGTGGTATGCCATGTCTGAGGAGAGGAAATTCAAGTTTGCCAAAATGAAGTTAGTACGTCAAGCTAGGTTATACTGGGGGAACATTGAGCTGACCACTAGAAGACGAAATGTAGAGCCCATAACCACTTGGCAGGGTATGAAAGAGAAACTTAGAGACAAGTACCTACCCATTTCATACCAGCAAAAATTGTTAGACCAATGGCAGACTTTAAAACAAGGGAACCGATCTGTTTTAGACTACATAACCACCTTTGATGAATACCTGATGAGATGTGATGTGAGTGAAGCCCATGAGGTCACTTTGTCTAGATTTAGGACTGAGCTTAGGGAAGACATTAAGAGAGAGTTATTCCTGAGAGAGGTTACTGACATAGACCAAGCCTATCAGATTGCACTGAACACTGAGAAGTTTCAGAGAGGACCCATGCCTTCTAGGATTAGTGCCCCAATCCCAAGAAATGGACCTAGCCAGGTTACCCCTAGCAAGCCTAATCAGGGTATTCCCACCCCTACGCCCATGGACAAAGGTAAGGCACCTGACACCCAGAGAACCCCTAGTATCATCTGTTTTAAGTGCCAGAAGCCCGGTCATATCTCCAACCAGTGCACAGCCATAGCTTGTTTTAAGTGCCATAAGGTAGGTCACGTTTCTAGCCAGTGCCCTCGTAGATCCCTGTATATAGAAGAGGGAGGAGAAGAGAATTCCGAGCCCAATGAGGAGTTTGAAGAAGAAGTTTATGAGGCCAGAATGAATTTGGTCGATGAGTATGAAGGAGAGGAAGAAACCACAGAGTCTGACCAATTAGGGGTTGTAAGATGCATCCTGTCCCACACTAAAGTTCAGGAAGATTGGCGTAGGACTAGCATCTTGCAGACTTTCCTTAAACTAGGGGATAAGGTATGTAAAATCATCATAGATAGTGGGAGCTGTGTGAATGCCATTTCTACTAGCACTGTCAAAATGTTAGGCTTAACCCCAGTTCCCCACACCAACCCCTATAAGGTTTCTTAGGTAGACTCTATCTCTATACCCATCCAGTCTAGATGTCAGGTCCAAATCCAAATGCAATCCTATCAAGAGAAGATTTGGTGTGATGTCTTGCCCATGGGGGTGAGCAGTATAATTCTTGGAAGACCTTGTTGTATGATTATGATGCCACCCTCTTAGGAAAATCCAACACCTGTGTCTTTAGTTTCAATGGAAAGAAAATCACAATCCATTCAGTCCCTCCTAAGGACAAGATAGATAAAGGAAACAATAAGGTCAGAGAAATGAAGACTGGAGTGAACCTAATTAGTGCCAAGGATCTAGAACAAGAAATTCATAGTGGTTCACCCATTTGGATGTTGACTGCTAAGGAACTTAGGACTCCTACACCCTCAGAGCCTCCTCAGGAAGTTAAGACTTTATTAGAAGAATTTGAGGATGTTTTTCCCGAGGATCTGCTAGACCACCTTCCACCTCTTAGGGATATTCAGCATTCCATAGATTTAGTCCCAGGAGCTACTTTACCCAACTTGCCCTATTATAGGATGAATCCATCTGAGCATAAAGAACTACAAAAGCAGGTTGGAGAATTGTTGAGGAAGGGGTTCATTAGAGAGAGTCTTAGCCCTTGTGCAGTCCCTGCACTTCTAACCCCGAAGAAGGATGGCACATGGAGGATGTGTGTTGATAGTCATGCCATCAACAAAATTACAATCAAGTATAGGTTCCCCATCCCTAGACTAGATGATATGCTAGATATGATGGCCGGTGCCATGGTTTTTTCTAAAATTGATCTCAAGAGCGGCTATCATCAGGTTAGGATTAGACCAGGGGATGAGTAGAAAACAGCCTTCAAAACTAAGGATGGTCTCTTTGAATGGGTTGTTATGCCTTTTGGGTTATCCAATGCCCCTAGTACTTTCATGAGGATTATTGGTGCGGGCACCAGGCTCAGGAAGAGGCTTCAGCTAATGCCAAGTTCTTTATGGATAGAAGACTAGAAATTTAAGTCCTGTAATAAGTCTATGAGTCCTGTATTTATTTTATTTGAATAATTGAGTCCTGTTTTATTTTAATTTGGGTCCAATTAGAGTTAAATTGGCTTTGTATTGAGTCAGGTTCAAGATCTACTTGCATTGGGCATCAATTAAGCAAGAATGAGTGCAACCAACTTCACCAACTACTTGGAGCACCACATCATCAAAGCACCATGCCACCTTGGAAGACAAGTCATGCCAACTTGGAGGATAATCATGCCACATCACCAAGACACATCAACCATGAATTTTCAAATTTGAATGAAGCTCCACTCTTTATGGGTGCCCACCTTGTAATTAGGAGATTTAAATTTGAATGGGCCACTTCTATCTTCATGGGACACCCCTTGATTTTCTCCATGAAAAGTGTTGCATTTTGAATTTGAAAAGGAGCTTAAGGTTTATAAAATCTCCTAGAATTCTCTTGTAATGAAAATGATGAATGAAATGAAATTTCTTTCCTAAGAAAGCTTTCTTCCTTTGCTAGCCAAAGACCCTTGAGAGAAGGTAGGTGTGAGACCTAGGATACTTAACCAAACAAGCTACTAGTCCCTTTTCCAATCCCATTCGGCCACCCTTGAAGAATCCTCTTCAAGCCTCTCCAATTTCAACCTTCCCATCTTCCAAAAGAGGTCATCTATAATGGAGTTCTCCACGCCAACAATTGAAGATGATTCACACAAGGATGCCAAAGGAGATCTACTTAAAGCCAAATCTAAACCATTTCTTCCATTCCTAATTTCCTCTTCCATTTCTCCATTCTTCCACCTAAATATTTTATTTTACTATGTATCTATGCAGGATCCCCGGGTCTCCTAGTTTTCAAGGTGAAGGTCTACTGTGCCAAGGAATCACAAACAAGGTGCCTTTAGATCTATAGTAACTCCTTGCTATTCTTAGTACTTCATCTTGAGTGTCCATTTTCTGAATTTCAGATTATTAATAGCCGGATAACCATCTTTATAATATTCTTTCAGATCTGAAATTGGAAAGTAGGCTAGCCCTAATCTGTGTGGTTTCCTAACCACGAAGATCCCTTCTTAATTACTTTGAGAGATTCTTTTCTAGTCTAGTTCTTTTCCTTATGTTCCTTTCATATAATTCTATTTCTTTTACGTAGAATAGCTACATGTTTATCTATTTCATTTTCATTTAGTCCATCTAATTCTTCAAATGCATCATTCGATACATGTCCCCCATCATTTGGTATCAGAGCATGGTAGGTTAGGGTTACTTTTGAATTTGTGCATTTAGGTAGGTTGCTGAAATTTTCTGCATGCATAGCATTCATACATGCTACTTAGTTATTATTTTTAAATCCAATCTAGATCTAAAATTCACGCCTCCTGAGCGGGTGTACACCAGTACACTGTCACGACCCATGGGAATAATGAGCCCCTGGCCGGACGTGAATTTTTAGGTTGAAGTTTGGTATGTAAATGCCTTTGTTTGTTTAAATTCTGCTTGCTATATTTCTGAATGAGCTGACTGAGATTTGCATAAAAGTCTGAATGAAATTAGTTAATTTTTTAGTGAAATAATTTTTTTTCTCTACTAAAATTAAGTCAGTTATCTTCACGTAAAATTTCATATTCAGAAAAAAATATAAAAAAAATAAAAATTCTCGCATCCCATCACTATCACTGAAATTCCTTTATGTTCAGTCCTGTTTTTTTATCTAGTTTTCAGTATCTGCTCAGCATAGTATAAAATTTATTTTTAAATTTCCTTTCGTATGGCATATCATCTAGAAGTTAGCAATCTTCTGTGAGTTTTTTAAATTTTTTTGAATCTGTTACATTGCACTTTTCCATCACTTGAGAACTGCAACACACTAATTCTGCACCTGAAATTTGGATCCATATGTTTGTTGCATTCATTTCATGGTAAACAAAATTAAGGGCATCAAATTGACATAGGGTCAGGATTTCATTACCTGTCCCTAGCCCAAAAAATCATTAACTTGCATAACGAGCCCAACCCTGATTAAATGGATTAGACATTTAATTTCTCTAGCGAGCTAGGGACACCCACAAGATCGGGTCGAGTCAAGTGTCAAGCTAACTTTGACACCCTGTTTGTGTGTGCTTGTATCTGGTGTCTAGGCAAGTGGTTCAGGGACTAGAGCCCAAGGAAAGTGGATTGGTTCGCTTACCTGGCCAATTTCAAATTGGTGTCTAAGGCAAGCAAAGAGGAACCTCCACTAACCTTACACTTAGCTGGCCAGGTGCCAAGTTACTACAACCCGGATTATCAATTTGACCTTATATTTGATTTGTACTCTAGGTCTAGCAAAACCCCTAGTCCGAGTTGAGTCTGTGTGCATGGCAACTAGATCAGGAGCACCTTATCAGCAAACCCAAGCCCAATCTAGTGTAACCATGGAACAAAACTTTGAGAGTCTAATGAAATCCTTGAATGACCAAATGACAGGCTGAACCAAAACTTAACTGATCAATTAGCCCAGACCAATCAAAACTTGACTGATCAGATAACCCACATCACTGCTAGACTTGATCGATTAGAAGCTCATACCCCTGGAGGAAATCATGAAGACCAAAATGAGTTAGAGCCTGAATTCGAGTTTGAGACACCCATCAACCCTAGAAGAACTCTTCATCAAGACCATTTCTTCGAGCCAAATCCTAGGAGGCCTAATCCTGATCGAGTCCATGACCCAAATCCTAGGATAGCACACCATGATCCAGTCTATGAGCCAAACCCTAGCAGACACATCAGGATCACACAGACCGGGATGAGCGAGCCCTTAGGAGTATTAGATTAGAAGCACCAACATTCGATGGAAATCTGGATCCTAAGGTTTACATAGATTGGGAGGGAGAGATGGATCAGTACTTTGATTGGTATGACATGACAGAGGAGAGAAAATGCAAGTTCGCGAAGCTTAGGTTAATTCGTCAGGCTAGGCTGTACTGGAAAAATGTCGAGAGGTTCATTAGGCAAAGAGGTGATGTTCCCATAGTAACCTGGAGGGCAATGAAACTTAGGCTTAGAGAGAAGTACCTTCCTATGTCCTACCACCAGAGACTTCTAGACCAGTGGCAGAGATTGACCCAGGGAACCAAGAGTGTAGCCGAATACATTGCCAAATTTGATGAATTTGTAATGAGATGCAATGTAGATGAGTCTGAGTCAGTTACTTTGTCGAGATTTAGGGCAGGATTGAGAGAAGAGATCCAGAAAGAGTTATTTCTGAGAGAAGTCCATGACTTAGAGCTAGCTTACCAGGTAGCACGAGATGCTGAGAGATTTCATAGGGGACCATTTTATCGCAAACCCGAACCCCCTAGAACTAGTGCACCTAGTCAGCAGCCAGGAACAAATCAGATGCGACCCAGTCGACCCAACCCTAGCACCCCTCTGACCCATAGAGATGATAGGGGTAAAGCACCAGAAGTTCAGAGGACTCCAAATTCTAATGTGGCTTGCTATAGATGTCATAAGTTAGGCCATTACGCTAGCAATTGTCCAACTAGGGCCTTACACATAGGAGAATTAGAAGAAAGTGAGTCTGAACCCAAAGAACCCCTAGGTGATAATGTCGAGGAAGTATATCAGGCTGAGGATAATTTGGCTGAAGAGTATGAAGGAGACGAGGAACAAATAGAGCCTGATATGTTGGGAGTTGTTAGATGCATCCTTACCCAAAACGCGACACAGGAAGATTGGCGTAGGACTAACATCCTACAAACATTCATCAAGTTAGGGGATAAGGTATGTAAAATAATCATAGATAGTGGGAGTTGTGTAAATGCCATATCCACTAGTGCTGTCAAAACTTTAGGCTTGTCCACAGTTCCCCATCCGACTCCATATAAGGTTTCTTGGATAGACTCCACTTCGATTCCTATCAAACATAGGTGCCTAGTCCAAATCCAGTTACAGTCCTATCAGGAGAAAGTGTGGTGTGATGTCTTACCAATGGGAGTGAGCAGTATTATCCTAGGTCGACCCTGTTTATTTGACCATGATGCGACCCTATACGGCCGATCTAATTCTTGCTCATTCATGCACCAAAGAAGTTTGTGATTAACCCACACCACCTAAGGACACTGTTAAGAGAGGATCAAGCCACCTAAAGGAAAAGAAAACGGGAGTCAATTTGATCACTGAAAGGGAAATTGAGAAAGAACTCACTGAGGGTACACATGTTTGGATTTTAACCACTAAGGAAATTCAGGAGCCTTCCCAAAAAGAACGCCCTCAGGAAGTGGCTAAAGTGTTAGAAGACTTTAAGGATGTATTTCCAGATGACCTACCTGACCAGCTTCCACCACTTAGGGACATCCAGCACGCCATTGACTTGGTCCCAGGAGCCACCCTACCCAACCTTCCACACTATAGGATGAACCCTACCGAACATTTAGAGTTACAAAGACAAGTAGGGAATCTCCTTAGAAAGGATTTATTAGAGAGAGTTTGAGTCCCTGTGCAGTACCAGCATTACTGACCCCTAAGAAAGATGGCACTTGGAGGATGTGCATTGATAGTCGTGCCATTAATAAGATCACAATGAAATATAGGTTTCCCATACCCCATTTGGATGACATGTTAGATATGATGGCCGGAGCAACAATATTTTCAAAGATTGACCTTAAGAGTGGCTATCATCAGGTTAGGATTAGACTAGGGGATGAGTGGAAGACTGCATTCAAGACCAAGGAGGGTCTTTTTGAGTGGGTAGTAATGCCTTTCGGACTGTCCAATGCTCCTAGTACCTTTATGCGGATTATGAATCAAGTCCTACGGTTATTTATAGGAAAGTTTGTCATAGTTTACTTCGACGACATTCTTATATATAGCAGGACCCAGAAGGACCATTTGGACCACTTGAATCAAGTCTGTTTAGCTCTTAGGGAAAATAATCTCTTTGCAAACCTTAAGAAATGTGACTTTTTTACCCATAGAGTCATTTTTCTAGGTTTTGTTGTCACACCTGACGGAGTTTCTGCTAACCCTGAAAAGATCAAATCAATTGTGAGTGGCCAGTGCCAAAAAGTATTCATGAAGTACGAAGTTTTCATGGCCTAGCTACTTTTTATAGAAGATTCATTCGAGGGTTTAGTACCATAGTTGCGCCAATCACAGATTGCATTAGGAAAGGCCAATTTGAATGGACAAAAGCTGCTGATAGGGCCTTCCTAGATGTTAAGAAGAAAATGACACAAGCACCTATCTTAAGATTGCCTGATTTTTCCAAGGTTTTTGAGGTTGCTTGTGATGCATCTGGAGTTGGAATAGGTAGAGTTTTAAGCCAAGAGAGCCATCCCATAGCTTTCTTTAGTGAAAAATTAAATGAAGCCAAGCTTAAGTATTCCACCTATGATAAAGAGCTCTATGCGGTAGTGCAAGCTTTAAGGTATTGGAGGCACTATCTACTACCGCATGAATTTGTCCTGTTTTCTGATCACGAGCCCTTAGATTCCTTAGTTCCCAGAAAAAGCTGAATCCTAGGCATGCCAAGTGGGTCGAATACATCCAGGCCTACACGTTTGTCCTAAGACATCGTGCTGGAACTGAGAATAAGGTGGCTGATGCATTAAGTCGTAGAGCCCTGCTTCTGAACTCGATTAGCACTGAAGTCGTTGGATTTGAAAGACTTACGGATGAGTATGATAATTGTCTAGACTTTAGTGAAGTTTACCAAGCTCTGAAATTAGGACCATCTAGTGACCACAGTGAGTACACCCTTTTAGATGATTATCTATTTAAGGAAAACAAGCTTTGTGTTCCGAAGACTTCCTTGAGAGATTTTCTAATTTGGAAAACCCATGTTGGAGGTTTGGCTGGTCATTTTGGAAGAAACAAGACCATATTGATAATTGAGGAAAAATTTTACTGGCCAGGCCTTAAGACACAGCCAATATTGTTGCCTGATGTAGGACATGTGCGGTTGCCAAACATCAGAGACAAAACACCGGTTATACACTCCTTTACCTGTGTCGGATTGTCCATGGCAGGATCTTAGCATGGACTTCGTTTTAGGACTGCCCAAGACCCTTAGAAAACACGATTCAATCTTTGTAGTGGTCGACAGATTTTCAAAATGGCCCATTTTACCCTGTTCCCAAACTTTTGATGACTCCAGGGTAGCCAAGCTTTTTCTCGATCAAGTAGTCAAGTTACATGGGTTACCTAAAACCATTGTTTCAGATAGGGATGTCCGTTTCACAAGCTATTTTGGAAAACTCTTTGGCACCTACTAGGAACAAAACTAAAATTCTCAACTGCTTACCACCCTCAGACTGATGGACAAACTGAAGTTGTAAATAGAAGTCTAGGGAACTTATTAAGGTGCCTTGTTGGAGAGAATCTGGGAATTGGGATTTACTTTTACCTCGTGCTGAGTTCGCATACAACAGCTCAGTCAATAGGTCTACTGGTAGAAGTCCCTTTGAGATTGTCAATGGTTACAGACCTAGGAGACCTATCGACCTTATCCCATTACCCACACACGCACGTGTATCTGAGTCTGCCGAGTCATATGCACAGCATCTTAAAGAATTACATAAGGAAATTAGTAAGAAAATTCAAATGAGTAATGAAGTTTATAAGCATGTGGCTGATTCACATAAACGGATAAAGGAATTTAATGAAGGGGACTCTGTCATGATAAACTTAGACCTGAAAGGTTTCCACCGGGAACTATGAAGAAATTGCATGCCCGGGGAGCTGGACCTTTCAAAATAATTAAGAAAATGGGATCTAATGCATATGTATTAGAGTTACCACCTGATTATGGCATTAGCTCCACTTTTAATGTTTCTGATATGAAAGAATTTAAAGAACGGCATTAATTCCAAGAGAGCCTTTTGAACTTCACCCTGCCTTTGAGAGTGAAACCCTACCTGAGTGTCCACCAGCAATTTCACTAGACCGGAGAGACAAGATTGAATGTATCTTAGATGACCAAGTGATTACTACTAGAAATAAGGGTTATCAGCGTTATCTGGTTCGTTGGCACGGTCGACTGGAATCTGAAGACTCTTGGATTACCTGAGAGGATCTACAACAAATTGACCCAGATATATTAGAAAAATACCACAGTCAAACCGATCCTTACTCGACAGGGTCGAGTTCCTCCCACCCGGGAGAATTGGTGCGGGCACCAGGCTCAGGAAGAGGCTTCAGCTAATGCCAAGTTCTTTATGGATAGAAGACTAGAAATTTAAGTCCTGTAATAAGTCTTTGAGTCCTGTATTTATTTTTTTTGAATAATTGAGTCCTATTTTATTTTAATTTGGGTCCAATTAGAGTTAAATTGGCTTTGTATTGAGTCGGGTTCAAGATCTACTTGCATTGGGCATCAATTAAGCAAGAATGAGTGCAACCAACTTCACCAACTACTTGGAGCACCACATCATCAAAGCACCATGCCACCTTGGAAGACAAGTCATGCCAACTTGGAGGATAAATCATGCCACATCACCAAGACACATCAACCATGAATTTTCAAATTTGAATGAAGCTCCACTCTTTATGGGTGCCCACCTTGTAATTAGGAGATTTAAATTTGAATGGGCCACTCCTATCTTCATGGGACACCCCTTGATTTTCTCCATGAAAAGTGTTGCATTTTGAATTTGAAAAGGAGCTTAAGGTTTATAAAAGCTCCTAGAATTCTCTTGTAATGAAAATGATGAATGAAATGAATTTTTTTTCCTAAGAAAGCTTTCTTCCTTTGCTAGCCAAAGACCCTTGAGAGAAGGTAGGTGTGAGACCTAGGATACTTAACCAAACAAGCTACTAGTCCCTTTTCCAATCCCATTCGGCCACCCTTGAAGAATCCTCTTCAAGCCTCTCCAATTTCAACCTTCCCATCTTCCAAAAGAGGTCATCTATAATGGAGTTCTCCATGCCAACAATTGAAGATGATTCACGCAAAGGACGCCAAAGGAGATCTACTTAAAGCCAAATCTAAACCATTTCTTCCATTCCTAATTTCCTCTTCCATTTCTCCATTCTTCCACCTAAATCTTTTAATTTTACTATGTATCTATGCAGGATCCCCGGGTCTCCTAGTTTTCAAGGTGAAGGTCTACTGTGCCAAGGAATCATAAACAAGGTGCCTTTAGATCTATAGTAACTCCTTGCTATTCTTAGTACTTCATCTTGAGTGTCCCTTTTCTGAATTTTAGATTATTAATAGCCGGATAGCCATCTTTATAATATTCTTTCAGATCTGAAATTGGAAAGTAGGCTAGCCCTAACCTGTGTGGTTTCCTAACCACGAAGATCCCTTCTTAATTACTTTGAGAGATTCTTTTCTAGTCTAGTTCTTTTCCTTATGTTCCTTTCATATAATTCTATTTCTTTTACGTAGAATAGCTACATGTTTATCTATTTCATTTTCATTTAGTCCATCTAATTCTTCAAATGCATCATTCGATACATGTCCCCCATCAATTATGACCTAGGTACTTAGAGCTTTCATAGGGAAGTTTGTAGTGGTCTATTTTGATGACATCCTGATCTATAGTAAGACCCCTGCAGATCACCTAGGCCACCTTAGACAAGTCTGTCAAGTTTTGAGGAATGATAGTCTCTACGGTAATCTCAAAAAGTGTGAATTTATGACCAGTAGAATTATCTTCCTTGGTTTTGTTGTAACCCCTGACGGTGTGGCTGCCGATCCTGAAAAGATTAGGTCGATAGTAGAATGGCCAGAGCCGACCAGTGTGCATGAAGTCAGAAGTTTCCATGGCTTGGCTACCTTCTATAGGCGATTCATCAAGGGATTTAGTACTGTAGTTGCTCTTATCATAGACTGTATTAGGAAGGGAGAATTTCAGTGGACCAAAGCAACCCATAAAGCCTTCCTAGATCTTAAGGATAGGATGACCCAGGCACCCATTTTGAGATTACCAGACTTTTCAAAGGTATTTGAGGTTGCCTGCGATGCTTCAGGAGTAGGTATAGGTGGAGTCCTAAGCCAAGAGAACCATCCCGTAGCATTCTTTAGTGAGAAACTTAATGATGCTAAGCTTAGGTATTCTACCTATGATAAGGAATTTTATGCGGTCGTGCAAGCTTTGCGTTATTGGAGACATTATTTGCTACCGCAAGAATTTGTGCTGTTTTCGGACCATGAGGCTCTTAGATTCTTGAATTCTCAGAAGAAGCTTAACCCTAGGCATGCTAAGTGGATACAGTATATCCAGTCCTATACTTTTGTTTTGAAGCATAAGGCTGGGTCTGAAAATAAGGTAGCTGATGCCCTTAGTCGTCGATCTTTATTATTGAATTTTGTTAGGGTTGAAGTCATAGGGTTTGAGCAAATCAAAGAGGAATATGAGTCGTGTCCAGATTTTAAGATTGTGTACTAGGATCTAACTCAAGGACCATCTAGTGAACATAAGGATTATTCCCTTTTAGATGGCTTTCTGTTCTTTAAGAATAGGCTTTGCATCCCTAGAACCTCTCTTAGGGAATTTTTGATTTGGGAAACTCATGCTGGAGGTTTAGCTGGCCATTTCAGAAAAGATAAGACCACCCTGGCTATTGAAGACCATTTTTTCTGGCCTAGCTTAAAAAGAGATGTAGCATACATTGGGCTAGGTGTCGGACCTGTGCTGTTGCCAAACAGCGAAAACAGAACACCGGCCTTTATACCCCACTCCCTGTCCCAGATCGTCCTTGGCAAGATGTGAGCATGGACTTTGTGTTAGGTTTGCCTAAGACCCAGAGGAGGCATGACTCTATCTGTGTTGTAGTAGACCGATTTTCCAAGATGGCCCATTTCTTGCCTTGTTCCTAAACATTTGATGCATCCAAGATAGCCACCCTGTTTTTAATGAGATAGTTCGACTCCTTGGCCTACCCAAGACCATTGTTTCAGATAGGGATGTCCGGTTCACCAGCTATTTCTGGAAAACCCTTTGGCATAAGTTAGGGACAAAACATAAGTTTTCAACTGCCTATCATCCCCAGACTGATGGCCAAACCGAAGTAGTGAACCGTAGTTTAGGCAATCTGTTAGGTGTCTTGTGGTGAAAACATTAGGAACTGGGATTTGTACTTACCTAGAGCTGAATTGCATATAATGACTCGGTCAATAGGTCTACGGGTAAGAGTCCGTTTGAAATTGTGCATGGTTACAAACCTCACACACCTCTTGACCTAGCTCCTTTACCAGTCCACACACGGGTCTCCGAGTCTGCCGAAGTTTTTGCACAGCATATAAAGACTTGCATAAAGAAATTCAAGCCAAAATAAATGTAATGAAACTTATAAGAAGTTGGCTGATTCTCAAAGGTGAGTCAAAACTTTTGATGAAGGAGACTATGTAATGATTAGGTTAAGGCCTGAACGGTTTCCTCCTGGAACCG
Organism: Areca catechu; assembly: GCA_021397845.1. Lineage (NCBI taxonomy): Eukaryota > Viridiplantae > Streptophyta > Magnoliopsida > Arecales > Arecaceae > Areca > Areca catechu. Next base: position 111,034,120 of record CM038045.1, read on the forward strand.
TTAGGAAGTTACATGCTAGAGGAGCTGGACCATTTAGAGTGGTGAAGAGAGTAGGATCCAATGCCTATGTGCTCGAGTTGCCTCCAAACTAGGCATTAGCTCCACTTTCAACATTACAGACCTAGTAGAGTATAGAGAGCCAGCTGTGATTCCCAGTGAGGCTTTTGAACCTAATCCTGCTCTTGAGAGTGAACCCAACCCTGTGTGTCCACCAACAAACTGGCCTATGAGGAAAGAGCAGATTGAAAAGATCCTAGATGATCAGGTTATCTCTACTCGTAATCGAGGATACCAAAGATACCTGGTCCGCTGGCAAGGAAGGCCAGATTCTGATGACTCTTGGATCTCCTGAGAAGAATTACAGAATTGGACCCAGACCTCTTAGAGAGATACCAGAGCCAACTTGATCCATACTCGACGACAGGTCGAGTTCTTCCCACCCTGGGAGAATTGGTGCGGGCACCAGACTCAGAAGAAGACTTCAGAGCTCCATCTGGATCTCTGATTAACCTTGCCCAAGAATTAGGTTTTTTGGCTTGTAATAAGGGTTGACTTGATCAACTCGATTTTAGCTTGAGTCTGTATTACCTGCATTTTATTTTGTTGAGTCATGTTGACTTAGTAGTGGTCTAGGACTTCAACCTGGGGTGTCACATTTTCTCCAAGGCCAAGCAAGTGGGTGCCACACTCCCAGCCACACTCCAGCCACACGCCTGAGTCCAGGGGGCCCACATCTTCATCCAGTAGACTTTGGTCCCCACACCACAGATAGCAGCTCCCTTCTTTCATGCGCCAATAGAGGAGAAAGCAACCAAGGATCCACAAAACAGGGGGCTGCCCAAGACTTTCCATAAGAGCCAAACTATGAATGGGAAAAAGTTTCTTGGAGAGAACTTCAAGGAGGCACCCATTACCTGCCAAAAATATCCAAAACAAAGATGGGAAGGACCTTGACTTAGGGAGAAAGAAAAGGAGGAGTCCAAAAGAGTTGAGCCATGGAAGGAAAGAATCCTCTCTTGAAGAACCATGCATGGAGGCGCCATCTACCTTCCTTTTAAAACCCAAATCAATTTTTTTTGGAACCTTGGCCGGCCATATGTGTATGGATTATCCTGATTTGTAGATCCCCTCCTTTAGTCCCACATGGGAAGATGTAAAACCCTACTCTCTTGTAAAGTCCTATAAATTAAACCCCTCTTGTAAGTTTAAATCAATCAGATGAATGAAACCAAATTTTTTTGTGAGCAAACTTTGTGTTTTCTCTCTTCCGCACTTGCATCCAGGTGTTGAGCTCCGTGAGGGAGTAAATTCGGGTTCCCCAGGAACCTTGAGGAGGTGTGAGATCTCCAAAACCTAAACCCTAGGTTAGCCACTTCTGCTCCAAAACCTAGCCGCCCACCATCCACTTCAATCCATCAAACCCTAGCATATTCCACCTCCCACGGCCTCTCTCTCCAAGTCCAGGCCGACCACCAGCATCCAGCTCCTACAGTCCGGGATACTTCGATCCAAAGATTTTCCAGAGGGAGTGAATAAGCCTTCAAGAGACTCCGGATCTCAGCGACATCAGCCTTCAAGATCTTCGAACTGGTAAATCCTTCCCTGAGTCTCTGAATTCCATCACGTGTTTTTTCTTCCAGATCTTGAGTCCAGGAGAAAGCGACAAACAAACAAGACCAGTATTGGAGGTCTATTCGAAGATAAGCGAATCGAGGATCCAACAATCTGGCTCGAGAGAGTTCTTCCACCCAAATTCTGTGAGATCACGTCCGGTTGGAAACCATTCTTCTATGCTTTCTTCATGTTGAAAGTTCAGAGCGAACCTGGCGGGCACCAGGCTCAGGAAGAGGCTTCAGCTAATGCCAAGTTCTTTATGGATAGAAGACTAGAAATTAAGTCCTGTAATAAGTCTATGAGTCCTGTATTTATTTTATTTGAATAATTGAGTCCTGTTTTATTTTAATTTGGGTCCAATTAGAGTTAAATTTGCTTTGTATTGAGTCGGGTTCAAGATCTACTTGCATTGGGCCGCAATAAGCAAGAATGAGTGCAACCAACTTCACCAACTACTTGGAGCACCACATCATCAAAGCACCATGCCACCTTGGAAGACAAGTCATGCCAACTTGGAGGATAAATCATGCCACATCACCAAGACACATCAACCATGAATTTTCAAATTTGAATGAAGCTCCACTCTTTATGGGTGCCCACCTTGTAATAGGAGATTTAAATTGAATGGGCCACTCCTATCTTCATGGGAACCCCTTGATTTTCTCCATGAAAAGTGTTGCATTTTGAATTTGAAAAGGAGCTTAAGGTTATAAAAGCTCCTAGAATTCTCTTGTAATGGAAATGATGAATGAAATGAAATTTTTTTCTAAGAAAGCTTTCTTCCTTTGCTAGCCAAAGACCCTTGAGAGAAGGTAGGTGTGAGACCTAGGATACTTAAACCAAACAAGCTACTAGTCCCTTTTCCAATCCCATTTGGCCACCCTTGAAGAATCCTCTTCAAGCCTCTCCATTTCAACCTTCCCATCTTCCAAAAGAGGTCATCTATAATGGAGTTCTCCACACAACAATTGAAGATGATTCACGCAAAGGACGCCAAAGGAGATCTACTTAAAGCCAAATCTAAACCATTTCTTCCATTCCTAATTTCTCTTCCATTTCTCCATTCTTCCACCTAAATCTTTTATTTTACTATGTTCTATGCAGGATCCCCGGGTCTCCTAGTTTTCAAGGTGAAGGTCTACTGGCCAAGGAATCATAAACAAGGTGCCTTTAGATCTATAGTAACTCCTTGCTATTCTTAGTACTTCATCTTGAGTGTCCCTTTTCTGAATTTCAGATTATTAATAGCCGGATAGCCATCTTTATAATATTCTTTCAGATCTGAAATTGGAAAGTAGGCTAGCCCTAACCTGTGTGGTTTCCTAACCATGAAGATCCCTTCTTAATTACTTTGAGAGATTCTTTTCTAGTCTAGTTCTTTTCTTATGTTCCTTTCATATATTCTATTTCTTTTACGTAGAATAGCTACATGTTTATCTATTTTTTTTTCATTTAGTCCATCTAATTCTTCAAATGCATCATTCGATACATGTCCCCCATCATTTTGGTATCAGAGCATGGTAGGTTAGGGTTACTTTTGAATTTGTGCATTTAGGTAGGTTGCTGAATTTTCTGCATGCATAGCATTCTACATGCTACTTAGTTTTATTTTTAAAATCCAATCTAGATCTAAAATTCAGCCTCCTGAGCGGGTGTACACCAGTACACTGTCCGACCCATGGGAATATTGAGCCCCTGGCCGGACGTGAATTTTTAGGTTGAAGTTTGGTATGTAAATGCCTTTGTTTGTTTAAATTCTGCTTGCTATTTTCTGAATGAGCTGACTGAGATTTGCATAAAAGTCTGAATGAAAGTAGTTAATTTTTTATGAAAATATTTTTTTCTACTCCATATTAAGTCAGTTATCATCACGTAAAATTTCATCTTCAGAAAAAAATTACAAAAAAAAAATAAAAATTCTCGCATCCATCACTATCACTGAAATTCCTTTATGTTCAGTCCTGTGTTTTTTATCTAGTTTTCAGTATCTGCTCAGCATAGTATAAAATTTATTTTAAATTCCTTTCGTATGGCATATCATCTAGAAGTTAGCAATCTTCTGTGAGTTTTTTAATTTTTTGAATATGTACATTACTTTTCCATCACTTGAGAACTGCAACACACTAATTCTGCACCTGAAATTTGGATCCATATGTTTGTTGCATTCATTTCATGGTAAACAAAATTAAGGGCATCAAATTGACATAGGGTCAGGATTTCATTACCTGTCCCTAGCCCAAAAATCATTAACTTGCATAACGAGCCCAACCCTAATTAAAATGGATTAGACATTTAATTTCTCTAGCGAGCTAGGGACACCCACAAGATCGGGTCGAGTCAAGTGTCAAGCCAACTTTGACACCTTGTTTGTGTGTGCTTGTATCTGGTGTCTAGGCAAGTGGTTCAGGGACTAGAGCCCGAAGGAAAGTGGGTTGGTTCGCTTACCTGGCCAATTTCAAATTGTGTCTAAGGCAAGCAAAGAGGAACCTACCACTAACCTACACTTACCTGGCCAGGTGCCAAGTTACTACAACCCGGATTGTCAATTTGACCTTATATTTGATTTGTACTCTAGGTCTAGCAAAACCCTAGTCCGAGTTGAGTCTGTGTGCATGGCAACTAGATCAGGAGCACCTTATCAGCAAACCCAAGCCCAATCTAGTGTAACCATGGAACAAAACTTTGAGAGTCTAATGAAATCCTTGAATGACCAAATGACCAGGCTGAACCAAAACTTAACTGATCAATTAGCCCAGACCAATCAAAACTTGACTGATCAGATAACCCACATCACTGCTAGACTTGATTGATTAGAAGCTCATACCCCTGGAGGAAATCATGAAGTCCAAAATGAGTTAGAGCCTGAATTCGAGTTTGAGACACCCATCAACCCTAGAAGAACTCTTCATCAAGACCATTTCTTCGAGCCAAATCTAGGAGGCCCAATCCTGATCGAGTCCATGACCCAAATCCTAGGATAGCACACCATGATCCAGTCTATGAGCCAAACCCTAGCAGACACAATCAGGATCACACAGACCGTGATGAGCGAGCCCTTAGGAGTATTAGATTGGAAGCACCAACATTCGATGGAAATCTGGATCTAAGGTTTACATAGATTGGGAGGGAGAGATGGATCAGTACTTTGATTGGTATGACATGACAGAGGAGAGAAAATGCAAGTTCGTGAAGCTTAGGTTAATTCGTCAGGCTAGGCTGTACTGGGGAAATGTCGAGAGGTTCATTAGGCAAAGAGGTGATGTTCCCATAGTAACCTGGAGGGCAATGAAACTTAGGCTTAGAGAGAAGTACCTTCCTATGTCCTACCACCAGAGACTTCTAGACCAGTGGCAGAGATTGACCCAGGGAACCAAGAGTGTAGCCGAATACATTGCCAAATTTGATGAATTTGTAATGAGATGCAATGTAGATGAGTCTGAGTCAGTTACTTTGTCGAGATTTAGGGCAGGATTGAGAGAAGAGATCCAGAAAGAGTTATTTCTGAGAGAAGTCCATGACTTAGAGCTAGCTTACCAGGTAGCACGAGATGCCGAGAGATTTCATAGGGGACCATTTTATCGCAAACCCGAACCCCCTAGAACTAGTGCACCTAGTCAGCAGCCAGGAACAAATCAGATGCGCCCCAGTCGACCCAACCCTAGCACCCCTCTGACCCGTAGAGATGATAGGGGTAAAGCACCAGAAGTTCAGAGGACTCCAAATTCTAATGTGGCTTGCTATAGATGTCATAAGTTAGGCATTACGCTAGCAATTGTCCAACTAGGGCCTTACACATAGGAGAATTAGAAGAAAGTGAGTCTGAACCCAAAGAACCCTAGGTGATAATGTCGAGGAAGTATATCAGGCTGAGGACAATTTGGCTGAAGAGTATGAAGGAGACGAGGAACAAATAGAGCCTGATATGTTGGGAGTAGTTAGATGCATCCTTACCCAAAACGCGACACAGGAAGATTGGCGTAGGACTAACATTCTACAAACATTCATCAAGTTAGGGGATAAGGTATGTAAAATAATCATAGATAGTGGGAGTTATGTAAATGCCATATCCACTAGTGCTGTAAAACTTTAGGCTTGTCCACAGTTCCCCATCCGACTCCATATAAGGTTTCTGGATAGACTCCACTTCGATTCCTATCAAACATAGGTGCCTAGTCCAAATCCAGTTACAGTCCTATCAGGAGAAAGTGTGGTGTGATGTCTTACCAATGGGAGTGAGCAGTATCATCCTAGGTCGACCCTGGTTATTTGACCATGATGCGACCCTATATGGCCGATCAAATTCTTGCTCATTCATGCACCTAAGAAAGATGTTTGTGATTAACCCAACACCACCTAAGGACACTGTTAAGAGAGGATCAAGCCACCTAAAGGAAAAGAAAACGGGAGTCAATTTGATCACTGAAAGGGAATTGAGAAAGAACTCACTGAGGGTACAAATGTTTGGATTTTAACCACTAAGGAAATTCAGGAGCCTTCCCAAAAAGAATGCCCTCAGGAAGTGGCTAAAGTGTTAGAAGACTTTAAGGATGTATTTCCAGATGACCTACCTGACCAGCTTCCACCACTTAGGGACATCCAGCACGCCATTGACTTGGTCCCAGGAGCCACCCTACCCAACCTTCCACACTATAGGATGAACCCTACCGAACATTTAGAGTTACAAAGACAAGTAGGGAATCTCCTTAGGAAAGGATTTATTAGAGAGAGTTTGAGTCCCTGTGCAGTACCAGCATTACTGACCCTAAGAAAGATGGCACTTGGAGGATGTGCGTTGATAGTCGTGCCATTAATAAGATCACAATGAAATATAGGTTTCCCATACCCCGTTTGGATGACATGTTAGATATGATGGCCGGAGCAACAATATTTTCAAAGATTGACCTTAAGAGTGGCTATCATCAGGTTAGGATTAGACCAGGGGATGAGTGGAAGACTGCATTCAAGACCAAGGAGGGTCTTTTGAGTGGGTAGTAATGCCTTTCGGACTGTCCAATGCTCCTAGTACCTTTATGCGGATTATGAATCAAGTCCTACGGTTATTTATAGGAAAGTTTGTCGTAGTTTACTTCGACGACATTCTTATATATAGCAGGACCCAGAAGGACCATTTGGACCACTTGAATCAAGTCTGTTAGCTCTTAGGGAAAATAATCTCTTTGCAAACCTTAAGAAATGTGACTTTTTTACCCATAGAGTCATTTTTCTAGGTTTTGTTGTCACACCTGACGGAGTTTCTGCTAACCCTGAAAAGATCAAATCAATTGTTGAGTGGCCAGTGCCAAAAAGTATTCATGAAGTACGAAGTTTCATGGCCTAGCTACTTTTTATAGAAGATTCATTCGAGGGTTTAGTACCATAGTTGCGCCAATCACAGATTGCATTAGGAAAGGCCAATTTGAATGGACAAAAGCTACTGATAGGGCCTTCCTAGATGTTAAGAAGAAAATGACACAAGCACCTATCTTAAGATTGCCTGATTTTTCCAAGGTTTTTGAGGTTGCTTGTGATGCATCTGGAGTTGGAATAGGTGGAGTTTTAAGCCAAGAGAGCCATCCCATAGCTTTCTTTAGTGAAAAATTAAATGAAGCCAAGCTTAAGTATTCCACCTATGATAAGAGCTCTATGCGGTAGTGCAAGCTTTAAGGTATTGGAGGCACTATCTACTACCGCATGAATTTGTCCTGTTTTCTGATCACGAGGCCCTTAGATTCCTTAGTTCCCAGAAAAAGCTGAATCCTAGGCATGCCAAGTGGGTCGAATACATCCAGGCCTACACGTTTGTCCTAAGACATCGTGCTGGAACTGAGAATAAGGTGGCCGATGCATTAAGTCGTAGAGCCCTGCTTCTGAACTCGATTAGCACTGAAGTCGTTGGATTTGAAAGACTTACGGATGAGTATGATAATTGTCTAGACTTTAGTGAAGTTTACCAAGCTGAAATTAGGACCATCTAGTGACCACAGTGAGTACCCTTTTAGATGATTATCTATTTAAGGAAAACAAGCTTTGTGTTCCGAAGACTTCCTTGAGAGATTTTCTAATTTGGGAAACCCATGCTGGAGGTTTGGCTGGCCATTTTGGAAGAAACAAGACCATATTGATAATTGAGGAAATTTTACTAGCCAGGCCTTAAGAGACAAGTAGCCAATATTGTTGCCCGATGTAGGACATGTGCGGTTGCCAAACATCAGAGACAAAACACGGGTTATACACTCCTTTACCTATGCCGGATTGTCCATGGCAGGATCTTAGCATGGACTTCGTTTTAGGACTGCCCAAGACCCTTAGAAAACATGATTCAATCTTTGTAGTGGTCGACAGATTTTCGAAAATGGCCCATTTTATACCCTGTTCCCAAACTTTTGATGCCTCCAGGGTAGCCAAGCTTTTTCTCGATCAAGTAGTCAAGTTACATGGGTTACCTAAAACCATTGTTCAGATAGGGATGTCCGTTTCACAAGCTATTTTTGGAAAACTCTTTGGCACCTACTAGGAACAAAACTAAAATTCTCAACTGCTTACCACCCTCAGACTGATGGACAAACTGAAGTTGTAAATAGAAGTCTAGGGAACTTATTAAGGTGCCTTGTTGGAGAGAATCTGGGAAATTGGGATTTACTTTTACCTCGTGCTGAGTTCGCATACAACAGCTCGGTCAATAGGTCTACTGGTAGAAGTCCTTTGAGATTGTCCATGGTTACAGACCTAGGAGACCTATCGACCTTATCCAATTACCCACACACGACACAGTATCTGAGTCTGCCGAGTCATATGCACAGCATCTTAAAGAATTACATAAGGAAATTAGTAAGAAAATTCAAATGAGTAATGAAGTTTATAAGCATTTGGCTGATTCACATAAACGGATAAAGGAATTTAATGCGAAGGGGACTCTGTCATGATAAAACTTAGCTGAAAGGTTTCACCGGAACTATGAAGAAATTGCATGCCCGGGGAGCTGGACCTTTCAAAATAATTAAGAAAATGGGATCTAATGCATATGTATTAGAGTTACCCCTGATTATGGCATTAGCTCCACTTTTAATGTTTCTGATCTGAAAGAATTTAAGAACGGCATTAATTCCAAGAGGCCTTTTGAACTTCACCCTGCCATTGAGAGTAACCCTACCTTAGTGTCCACCAGCAATTTCATAGACCGGAGAGACAAGATTGAATGTATCTTAGATGACCAAGTGATTACTACTAGAAATAAGGGTTATCAGCGTTATCTGGTTCGTGGCACGGTCGACCGGAATCTGAAGACTCTTGGATTACCCGAGAGGATCTACAACAAATTGACCCAGATATATTAAAAAATACCACAGTCAAACCGATCCTTACTCGACAGGGCGAGTTCCTCCCACCGGGAAGAATTGGTGCGGCACCAGGCTCAGGAAGTGGCTTCAGCTAATGCCAAGTTCTTTATGGATAGAAGACTAGAAATTTAAGTCCTGTAATAAGTCTATGAGTCCTGTATTTATTTTATTTGAATAATTGAGTCCTGTTTTATTTAATTTGGGTCTAATTAGAGTTAAATGGCTTTGTATTGAGTCGGGTTCAAGATCTACTTGCATTGGGCGTCAAATAAGCAAGAATGAGTGCAACCAACTTCACCAATTACTTGGAGCACCACATCATCAAAGCACCATGCCACCTTGGAAGACAAGTCATGCCAACTTGGAGGATAAATCATGCCACATCACCAAGACACATCAACCATGAATTTTCAATTTGAATGAAGCTCCACTCTTTATGGTGCCCACCTTGTGATTAGGAGATTTAAATTGAATGGGCCACTCCTATCTTCATGGGACATCCCTTGATTTTCTCCATGAAAAGTGTGCATTTTGAATTTGAAAAGGAGCTTAAGGTTTATAAAAGCTCCTAGAATTCTCTTGTAATGGAAATGATGAATGAAATGAAAATTTTTTCTAAGAAAGCTTTCTTCCTTGCTAGCCAAAGACCCTTGAGAGAAGGTAGGTGTGAGACCTAGGATACTAACCAAACAAGCTACTAGTCCCTTTTCCAATCCCATTCGGCCACCCTTGAAGAATCCTCTTCAAGCCTCTCCAATTTCAACCTTCCCATCTTCCAAAAGAGGTCATCTATAATGGAGTTCTCCACGCCACAATTGAAGATGATTCACGCAAAGGACGCCAAAGGAGATCTACTTAAAGCCAAATCTAAACCATTTCTTCCATTCTAATTTCCTCTTCCATTTCTCCATTCTTCCACCTAATCTTTTAATTTACTATGATCTATGCAGGATCCCCGGGTCTCCTAGTTTCAAGGTGAAGGTCTACTGTGCCAAGGATCATAAACAAGGTGCCTTTAGATCTATAGTAACTCCTTGCTATTCTTAGTACTTCATCTGAGTGTCCCTTTTCTGAATTTCAGATTATTAATAGCCGGATAGCCATCTTTATAATATTCTTTCAGATCTAAAATTGGAAAGTAGGCTAGCCCTAACCTGTGTGGTTCCTAACCACGAATATCCTTCTAATTACTTTGAGAGATTCTTTTCTAGTCTAGTTCTTTTCCTTATGTTCCTTTCATATAATGCTATTTCTTTTACGTAGAATAGCTACATGTTTATCTATTTCATTTCATTTGTCCATCTAATTCTTCAAATGCATCATTCGATACATGTCCCCCATCAAAACCCTAGGTCTAGGAGGTTCTCAACCCCAGCGATCCGTTACTTCTGAACTACTCTGATAACTTAGCTTCTTCTAAATTGTACTTTCAATCCTTACCTAGTTTCCATCAACTTAGTTTAACTTTACTTTGCGTCGAAGCCAATTTCTGAAATTTAAAAAAAAAAAAAATTAATCTTAATTTTACTTCCGCATACGCTTCTTTGTTCTTTGTTCTGCATTAGAAGGATGCAATTATTAGATAAAAGGTCGACACGGGCTCTGCCCGGCGCTCCGATGATTCATGATAACTCGACGGATCGCACGGCCCACGTGCCAGCGACGCATCATTCAAATTTCTGCCCTATAAACTTTCGATGGTAGGATAGTGGCCTACCATGGTGGTGACGGGTGACGGAGAATTAGGGTTCGATTCTGGAGAGGGAGCTTGAGAAACGGCTACCACATCCAAGGAAGGTAGTAGGCGCGCAAATTACCCAATCCTGACACGGGGAGGTAGTGACAATAAATAACAATACCGGGCTCCTCGAGTCTGGTAATTGGAATGAGCACAATCTAAATCCCTTAGCGAGGATCCATTGGAGGGCAAGTCTGGTGCCAGCAGTCGCGGTAAATTCCAGCTCCAATAGCGTATATTTAAGTTGTTGCAATTAAAAAGCTCGTAGTTGGACCTTGGGCTGGGCCGGCGGTCCGCCCCACGGTGTGCAACGACCTTCCCGTCCCTTCTGCCGGCGATGCGCTCCTGTCCTTAACTGGACGGGTCGTGCCTCCGGCGCCGTTACTTTGAAGAAATTAGAGTGCTCAAAGCAAGCCCACGCTCTGGATACATTAGCATGGGATAACATCGTAGGATTTCGGTCCTATTGTGTTGGCCTTCGGGATCGGAGTAATGATTAAGAGGGACAGTCGGGGGCATTCGTATTTCATAGTCAGAGGTGAAATTCTTGGATTTATGAAAGACGAACCACTGCGAAAGCATTTGCCAAGGATGTTTTCTTTAATCAAGAACGAAAGTTGGGGGCTCGAAGACGATCAGATATCGTCCTAGTCTCAACCATAAATGATGCCGACCAGGGATCGACGGATGTTGCTTTCCGGACTCCACCGGCACCTTATGAGAAATCAAAGTTTTTGGGTTCGGGGGGAGTATGGTTGCAAGGCTGAAAACTTAAAGGAATTGACGGAAGGGCACCACCAGGAGTGGAGCCTTCAACTTAATTTGACTCAACACGGGGAAACTTACCAGGTCCAAACATAGCAAGGATTGACAGACCGAGAGCTCTTCTTGATTCTATGGGTGGTGGTGCATGGCCTTCTAGTTGGTGGAGCGATTGTCTGGTTAATTCCGTTAACGAACGAGACTCAGCCTGCTAACTAGCTATGCGGAGGCATCCCTCGCGGCCAGCTTCTTAGAGGGACTATGGCCGTTTAGGCCACGGAAGTTTGAGGCAATAACAGGTCTGTGATGCCCTTAGATGTTCTGGGCCGCACGCGCGCTACACTGATGTATTCAACGAGTCTATAGCCTTGGCCGACAGGCCCGGGTAATCTTCGAAAATTTCATCGTGATGGGGATAGATCATGCAATTGTTGGTCTTCAACGAGGAATTCCTAGTAAGCGCGAGTCATCAGCTCGCGCTGACTACGTCCTTGCCCTTTGAACACACCGCCCGTCGCTCCTACCGATTGAATGGTCCGGTGAAGTGTTCGGATCACGGCGACGCGAGCGGTCCGCCGCCCGTGACATCGCGAGAAGTTCACTGAACCTTATCCTTTAGAGGAAGGAGAAGTCGTAACAAGGTTTCCGTAGGTGAACCTGCGGAAGGATCATTGCCGAGACCCGGACGAGGAAGACCCGCGAACGCGTGTGAACGAACCGTGACCGCGACGGGAAGGCCGGCCAAACCGTCGCGTCGACGATCGCCCCGCCTCCCCGCGACGGGGGCGGCGGGCAGAACAGAACCCCGGCGCCCCGGAGGGTGCCAAGGAACAGGAGAGCGGGAGCGGGGCGCCGCCTCCGCCCGCCCGTCCCGCACCGGGTCCAAGAGGGAGGAGCGTGTCACCGCCGTCGATGCCAGCCTTGCACGGTACGACTCTCGGCAACGGATATCTGGCTCTCGCATCGTTGAAGAACGTAGCGAAATGCGATACTGGTGTGAATTGCAGACCCCGCGAACCATCGAGTCTTTGAACGCAAGTTGCGCCCGAGGCCACCCGGTTGAGGGCATGCCTACCTGGGCATCATGCCGAACAGCGACGCTCCACTGCCCCCGGGGGCCGCGACGGGCTCCGGTGCGGCCGGATGCAGAGACTGGTCCCCCGTGCCCCCCGGCGCGGTGGGCCGAAGTCCGGGCCGCCTGCGTGGCCGGACACGGAGGATGGTGGACGCGCCCCGCGATGCTGCCGCCATGCCGCGGACCCGATAGGTGCCCGCTCGCCCCCACTGCGCAACGCCCCCCCCCCCCCCCCCCCCGCGGTCGGGGCGATGACACGGATCGCGACCCAGGTCAGGCGCGGCCACCCGCCGAGCTTAAGCATATCAATAAGCAGAGGAGAAGAAATTTACGAGGATTCCCTAGTAACGGTGAGCGAACCGGGACCAGCCCAGCTTGAGAATCGGGGGGGCCGCGCCCCTCGAATTGTAGTCTGGAGAAGCGTCCTCAGTGACGGTCCGGGCTCGAGTCCCCTGGAAAGGGGCGCCCGGGAGGGTGAGAGCCCCGTCAGCCCGGACCCTGCCGCACAACGAGGCGCTGTCGATGAGTCGGGATGTTGGGAATGCAGTCCCAATC
>CM038045.1:111052200-111054700 GCA_021397845.1 Areca catechu
AAGCGTGCGCGGGTCACGGGCACGCGCGCGGGTCAGGCACGGGCGCGTGCGGGTGGGGGGGCATGGGGGCGCCGCCTGGCGCGTGTCACCCGGCGCGCGCGCGGGTCGTCGCACGGGCTTGCACGGGTCACGGCGCTACCGGCACGAGGAGCCGGGCACGGGCCATGGCAGGGGGGGGCGCAAGGCACGCGCGGGTCGTGCCAAGGGTGTGCGTCGGTCACGGCACGGGCGGGTGCGAGGCACGAGCTCGCACGAGGGCACGGCGCATGCTGGTCCTGGCACGGCACGCGCTGGTCATGGCACGGGCCGGTGCATAGCACGCACGGTGCGCGCGCGCGGGTCTTGGCACGGGCGTGAGCGGGTCACGGCACCGCCGGGCATGGGCACCAGGCACGGGCGTGCCGGGTCGCGGCACTGCATGGTGCAAGGCCACGGCCGCGCGCAAGGGAGCTGGCGTGCGTGGGGTCATGGCACGGCGGGCGCAAGGCCTCGGCGTGCGTGGGTCGTGGCACCGCTAGGCGTAAGGGGCGGGCGCGGGCGTGCACGGTTCATGGACCGGCGGGCGCAAGGACCCGGGCTTGCGCAAAGAGCGCTGGGCGTGCGCGGGTCACGGCGCTGCGGGCGCAAGGGGCAGCGCGCGGGCTTGTGCGCGGGTCATGGCACGGGCGTGCGCGGGTCACTGCGCTGCCAGGCACAAGGGGCAGCGCGCGGGCGTGCACGGTCATGGAACGAAAGTGCACGGGTCACCGGGCGCGCGCGCGCACGGGTCTTGGCACCGGAGTGCACGGGTCACCGGGCGGTGTGCGCGCCTGGTCATGGCACGGGCATGCACGGTTCACGGCACGGGAGTGCAAGGGTCACCTGGCATGCGCGCGCTCGGTCATGGCACGGGGTGCACGGGTCACCGGCGCCGCGCGCGCTCGGGTCATGGCACAGGGGCGGTGCGCGGGTCATGGCACGAGAGTGCACGGGTCACACGACGCGCCGCGCACGTGTCATGGCACGGGCGTGCGGGGTCATGGCACGGGATGTGCACGGGTAAACCCGGCGGCGCGAGCGCCCGGGTCATGGCACGGGTGTGCGCGGGTCCTGGCACCGCCGGGCTCAAGTCCACGGGCGCGCGCAAGGGCTCGGGCGGTTGCGCAGGTCCTGCCACCGCCGGGCTCGAGTCCCAGGGCGCGCGCATGGGCGCGGGCGTGCGCGGGTTCCTGGCAGCGCCGGGCTCGAGTCCCGGGCGCGTGCGCATGGGCGCGGGCGTGCGCTGGGTCCTGTCAGCGCGCCGGGCGCGGGCTGGCACGGGTCCTGGCAGCGCCGGGCGCGGGGACCGGGCGCGCGCGCACGGGCAGGCGCGGATCCTGGCAGCGCCGGGCGCGGGCGGGCGGGGTCCTGGCAGCGCGGGTGCGGGGGGGCAACGGCTGGGCGCGCACGGGTGCGGGCGGGCGCGGGTCCTGGCAGCGCTGGGAGCTGGGCGCTCGCGCACGGGCGCGTGTCCTGGCAGTGCAGGGCGCGGGGCACCGGGTCATGGCCACCCCGGATGCGCGTCCGCGCGCGTCCAGGCGCACGTCCCGGCCCTCCCCCGCTTCTGCAACGTTGCTCGCGACCTTGGGTACTCCCCCGAGTATCTGTTTTGGATTTCTACTCGCGCGGCGCGCGCCCAGGCCTCCTTGGACTCGCGTCCTGGCTGCTCTGTGATCGCGCCCGTGTCGTGCCCTCCGGGACTCGCGTCCTGTGCTGTGTGGTTCCAAGTCCTGGCCGCCCTTTTGCCCCGCGCATGGTGCGCGCATCCTGGACATCCTGGACTCGCGTCCGGGGTGCGCTGGGTGCTCTCTCGTGCTGGGCCTCCGTGACTCGGGTCCAGCGACATTTTGGCGCGAGTCTTGGTCCTCCCTTGCGTTCGCAAGCTAACTTTGTGCCTCGGAACACCTCGGGATGCCCTTCTTCGCCCCTCCGAGTGCGGATCTTCGCGGCCGCGCACGCGCGGAACCATGGTCGGTGCCGTCCGGTCCGGTCGACATCCCGATCCTTCGACTCCGTCCGGATCCTTCGGGCGAAAACGCGGCCGCGCGCGCGCGGAACCAAAGTCGGTGTCCTCCGGTCCGGTCGACCTCCCGGTCCCGCTCCTTCGGCTCTGTCCGGATCCTTCGGGCGAAAACGCGGCCGCGCTGCGCGCGGAACCTAGGTCGGTGTGCGATGCTCTGGTCGACCTCCGGTCCCGCTCCATCGGCTCCGTCCGGATCCTTCGGGCGAAAACGTGGCCCCGCGCGCGCGCGGAACCAAGGTCGGTGTGCGATGGTCCGGTCGACCTCCCGGTCTCGCTCCATCGCCTCCGTCCGGATCCTTCGGGCGAATTCGCGGTCGCGCGCGCGCACGGAACCAAGGTCGGTTTTCGATGGTCCGGTTGACCTCCCGGTCCCGCTCCAACGTCGCCGTCCGGATCCCTCGGGCGAAAAAAAAAACAGCTCTCGGATCCCTCGGTGCGAAAAACAGGCACCGCGCGCGC
>CM038045.1:111062200-111074700 GCA_021397845.1 Areca catechu
T
This sequence comes from Areca catechu, assembly GCA_021397845.1. NCBI lineage: Eukaryota > Viridiplantae > Streptophyta > Magnoliopsida > Arecales > Arecaceae > Areca > Areca catechu. The sequence goes on from CM038045.1 coordinate 111,062,202, forward strand.
CCGGATGCGGGTCGCGCGACGAGGTCAGAGGTGGCGTGCAGCGCGCGGACCTATCGACCACCGTCGACGGGGCGGCGGTGAAGCGACGACCCCGAGCGGGCACGTGCGGGACACCATCGCACCGACCGTGGCGGCGCGAGGAGGGCCCGTCGTCGCGGCGTGGCGGGATGGCTCGCCCGCGCCGAGTGGCGAGGTGGAAGGCACGGCCGTGCACCGGCGAGGGCACCGTGGCGGACGGTGCCGGGACCGGGGCCCGAAGGTGGATGGGCGCTCCCCCGGGTCCCCGATCACGCGCACCGTCGCCGTGCCCGACCGGCAGAATGGAGTGGGGCACCGTACCGCTCGGGCATCCGCCCGGGCGGGCACGGTGGCGTAGACCTCGACGGCCCCGTCCCCGCGCGTGTGCCAGTGCGGCGGCGCCATCATCCTCCCGGCACTGCCGTGCAGGTCCCGGCTTGAGCACTGGTGCCGGTGCGGCGGCGGTGGATTGCCTGCTCGGCAGCTCCAGCTACGGGGGTCGGATGCATGCCCGAGCGACGGTTGCGGAAAGGCACCGAGCATCGCATCAGAGCCGTCGGGCCGCAGGTGCCCAGCCTGCCGGACCGGAGACGGCGCGCTCTCCCCGGCCACTCCCCGCCTTTGGTCGGATGCCCCTCCCGGAGCGCCGGTTCGCCACATTGGATGAAACCAAGATGCTCCGGGCGGGTGCCGTGCCGTGCGCGCCGAGACACGGGTCCCGAGAGCGCGGGCGCTACTCCGGACCCTCCGTGAGGGCCCGGTGAGCGCCCACGCAACTGCGACCGTGCCATGGCGACGGAGACCCGAATCCCATGGCGAGCCCCGCATCGCACGGCCGGATGCGGGCACACCCGGGGGGGGTGCGGACGGCAGGCCGCGGGACGCATGCGGGCGTGCGGGTCACGGCACCGCCGGGTGCAGGTCATCGGGCGTTGCGCGGGTCACCGCAGGGGCGTGCCCGGGCCATGGCACAACCAGGCGCAAGTCACCGGGTGCGCGCGAGCCATGTCCCGCCGGGCGCGAGGCCCCGGACGCGCACAAGGGCACGGCGGGCTCGGCGCGCGCGGGTCGTGGCACTAGCGCGGGCGCGTCATGGCACGGCGTGCGGGTCACCGGTCATCGCGGGCTCGCGCGCGGCCACGCAACGGAAGCGTGTGGGTCACGGCACTGCCATGCGCAGGGCGACGGGCGCGCGCGGCGGTCATGGCACCGCCGGGCGCGAGGCACCGGGCACCACAAGGGCATGGCGGGCTCGAGCGCACCGGGTCATGGCACGGGCATGCGCGGGTCACGGCGCTGCCATGTGCAGGGCAACGGGAGCGCGCGCACGCGGGTCGTGGCACGGGCGTGCGCGAGTCATGCCACCCGTCGCGGCGCGCACAAGGGCACTGCGGGCTTGGGCACGCACGGGCCATGGCACGGGCGTGCATGGGCACCGGCCCCGCGCAGGCGTGGGTCACGGTGCGGGCGTGCGCGGGTCAAGGAGCTACCGTGCGCAAGTCAACGAGCGCGTGTCACGGCGCGGGCATGCACGGGTCACGGCACCATCGGGCACAAGGCAACGTGCGCGGGTCACGGCACTGGCGTGCGTGGGTCACGGAGCAGCCGGGCGCGGGTCACCAGGCTCGCGCGCGGGTCGCGGCCCGGGCATGCACGGGTCACGGTGCTGCCGGGCTCGGGTCACCGGTCGCGCGCCGCAGGCCACGCACTGGCGTGCGCGGGCATGCCACGAGCGTGCGCGGGTCACGGCGCTTCCTGGCGCGGGTCACGGCACGGGCATGCGTGGGTCCCGGTCGCGCGCGCGTGTCACGCGCGCCGCCAGGCGCGCGCGCGCGGGTCATGGCACGGGCACGCGCGGGTCACGGGGCCGCCTGGTGCGTGTCACCCGGCGCGCGCGTGGGTCGTGGCACGGGCTTGCACGAGTCACGGTGCTGCCGGGCGCGAGGAGCCGGGCGTGGGCCATGGCACGGGCAGGCGCAAGGCACGCGCGGGTCGCGCCAAGGGCATGCGCCGGTCACGGCACGGGCGGGGTGCGAGGCACCGAGCTCGCAAGAGGGCACGGCGCATGCCGGTCCTGGCACGGCGCGTGCCGATCTTGGCACGGCGCGTGCCGTCCTGGCACGACGCGTGCTGGTCATCTCACGGGCCGGTGCATAGCACCGGGCACGCGCGCGGGTCTTGGCACGGGCGTGAGCGGTCACGCACCACTGGGCGCGGCACCGGGCGTGGGCGTAAACGGTCGTGGCACCGCCTGGCGCAAGGCCATGGCCGCGCGCAAGGGAGCGGGCGTGCACGGGTCATGGCACTGGCGGGCACAAGGCCCCTGGCGTGCGCGGGTCGTGGCACCGCCGGGCGCAAGGGGCCAGGCGCGGGCGTGCACGGGTCATGGCACCGACGGGCGCAAGGCCCCAGGCGTGCGCAAGAGCGCGGGCGTGCGCGGGTCACGTGCTGCCCGGGCGCAAGGGGCAGCGCGCGGGTCATGGCACGGGCGTGCGCGGGTCATGGCGTTGCCGGGTGCAAGGGGCAGCGCGCGGGCGTGCACGGTCATGGCACGAAAGTGCACGGGTCACCGGGCGCGCGCGCGCACGGGTCATGGCACCGAAGTGCACGGGTCATGGCACGTGCATGCGCGGTTCCAGGCAAGGGAGTGCAAGGGTCATCGGGCATGCGCGCGCCCCGGTCATGGCACTGGAGTGCACGGGTCACCGGGCGCGCGCGCGCCGGGTCATGGCACGGGCGTGCGCGGGTCATGGCACGATAGTGCACGGGTCACCGAACGCGCGCGCGCACGTGTCATGGCACAGGCGTGCGCGGGTCATGGCACGGATTGCACGTGTAACCCGGCGCGCGCGCGCCCGGGTAATGCCACGGGGCGTGCGCGGGTCCTGGCACCGCCCGGCTCAAGTCCACGGGCGCGCGCAAGGGCGCGGGCGTGCGCGGGTCCTGGCAGTGCCGGGCTCGAGTCCCAGGGCGCGCGCATGGGCACGGGCGTGCGTGGGTCCTGGCAGCGCTGGGCTCGAGTCCCCGGCGCGCGCATGGGCGCGGGCGTGCGCGGGTCCTGGCAGCGCCGGGCGCGGGGCACCAGGCGCGCGCACGGGCGCGGTGCACCGGGCGCGCGCACGGGCGTGGGTCCTTGGCAGCGCCGGGCGCGGCGGGCGCGGGTCCTGCAGCGCAGTGCGCGGGCACCGGGCGCGCGCACGGGCGCGGGCCCTGGCAGCGCAGGGCGCGGGGCACCGGGCGCGCGCACGGGCGCGGGCGGGCGCGGGTCCTGGCAGCGCAGGGCGCTGGGCACCGGGCGTGCGCACGGGCGCGGGCAGGCGCGAGTCCTGGCAGCGCAGGGTGCGGGGCACCGGGCGGGGCGGGCACGGGTCCTGGTAGCTTCGGGCGCGGGGCACCGGGCGCGCCACGGCACGGCGGGCGCGGGTCCTGGCAGCACCGGGCGCGCGCACGGGCACGGGCGTGCTCGGTCCTGGCAGCGCTGGGCGCAGGTCACGCGGGGCACGCGCGGACGCGGGGCATGCCCCCGAATTTGCAATGCTGCTCGCGACCCAGGAACCCCCGGGGTGGACCTTGGCCGGATGCCCCGCGCGGTAGTAGGTTGGCAAGCCCCCTGCGGGCGGGGCACGGGTCATGGCCACCCCGGATGCGCGTCCGCGCGCGTCCAGGCGCACGTCCCGGCCCTCCCCCGCTTCTGCAACGTTTCTCGCGACCCTTGGGTACTCCCCGGGTATCTGTTTTGGATTTTCTGCTCGCGCGGCGCGCGCCCAGGCCTCCTTGGACTCGCGACCTGGCTGCTCTTTGATCGCGCCCGTGTCGTGCCCTCCGGGACTCGCGTCCTGTGCTGTGTGGTTCCGAGTCCTGGCCGCCCTTTTGCCCCGTGCATGGTGCGCGCATCCTGGACATCCTGGACTCGCGTCCGGGGTGCGCTGGGTGCTCTCTCGTGCTGGGCCATCCGTGACTCGGGTCCAGCGACATTTGGGCATGAGTCTTGGTCCTCCATTGCGTTCGCAAGCTAGCTTTGTGCCTCGGAACACCTCGGGATGCCCCTTCTTCGCCCCTTCACAGTGCCGGATCTTCGCGGCCGCACGCACGCGGAATCATGGTCGGTGCTGTCCGGTCCGGTCGACGTCCCGGTCCTTCGGCTCCGTCCGGATCCTTCGGGCGAAAACGCGGCCGCGCGCGCGCGGAACCAAGGTCGGTGTCCTCCGGTCCGGTCGACCTCCCGGTCCCGCTCCTTCGGCTCTGTCCGGATCCTTCGGGCGAAAACGGGGCCGCGCGTGCGCGGAACCAAGGTCGGTGTGCGATGGTCCGGTCGACCTCCCGGTCCCGCTCCATCGGCTCCGTCCGGATCTTTCGGGCGAAAACGCGACCGTGCGTGCGCGGAACCAAGGTCGGTGTGCGATGTTCCGGTCGACCTCCCGGTCCCGCTCCATCGCCTCTGTCCGGATCATTCGGGCGAAATCGTGGCCGCGCACACGCGAAACCAAGGTCGGTTTTCGAAGGTTCGATCGACCTCCCGATCCCGCTCCATCATCGCTGTCCGGATCCCTCGAGCGAAAAATGCGGCCGCGCGCGCGGAACCAAGGTCGGTGCGCTCTTTGGTTCGGTCGACCTCCCGGTCCCGCTCTTTGGATATGGGTATAAGTGTCCCTCTGACCTAAGGTCATCATGGTAGCTTGCAAGCAACTCCCTGTGCTTTGGTGCCGGACTACCCGGATTTTTAATCCGGTAACGGAAGGTTTCTGGGTACAGGCAAGTACTTGTGGAGCAGTGATGGACCAAGATGGAATTGACCTGTCCTAACAGTTTGGATTGAATGTCTCGCTATATCTCAATTTAGCAAATCCTCGGTCGGGGTAGTCCTAGTGAAGATTCACTGGGCTTGCGAGGTTGAGACACGTAGTCGACTGACACAGTCTGGGTTGGCAGCCCAATCTCAGTCGTCCTGAGCATTAGAGGTCAAAAGGATGAATTATACGGTAACCATATGCCAGAGGTTCGATAGTTTGCTCCCGCATCTTCGACCTATCCGGACGCCGGGACCCATTGCTAGATGGTTTCCTGTGATGGTACTAAAAATATTCTAGTGCTACCGTTTAGGTTCGAACCTATGAGGTCACACGCCATAGAGGATAACTCTCTGATCCGGATACCGATTACGATTGGGAATCGTCTCGGTTTTATGGTCACAGTATTTTTTAGCACTCTTTTCCCCCGTCTTGCCCTTGTTTTGTCAACCGGAAAATATTCCGGGTTGACCAGCTCTGCGCCAGGATTTTTCTGAATCAGTTTTGAACTGATTCGGAGTTCGTTTCGGCTTCCAATTGGTTGTGAACCAATTTATTCCTTGAACCAGGTCCAATTGGATTGAACCGTTTGGTTTAAAGGGATTGGACCGGTTTTTGGTTGAACCGGTTTCCACCATGGTTTTTCTCCCTTTGGACCGTTTTACACGGTCATTTGAATGGAGGAATTCCAAACGCAGGCCAAACGTTCGTGGAAGCCATTTCGTCGCGCGTCTCTTCTCCTCCCTCAACCCGCTGGAATTAAACCTTGTTTAATGGCTTTAATCCCCTGTTAATGTCTGGTTTATTGGGTTAATTGCAGCCGGTGACCCCTTGGCCTCCCACCCTCTCCGTTCTCAATTCACCCTGCTGTTTATATTAACTCCAACGCCCCTTTCAGCAAGTTTGTTCTGATGTGTGAAGTGAAAAACCAACGAGTTTTTTCCAGCGTGTGAAGAGTTAGATGTTATTCCTTTTGAGAGGTTGAGAAATTGCTTCCACTGGGTGCTAGTTAGGTTGGAATTTGGAGGGTGTGAGGGAGAGAACCCATCGTTTCAAGTGCTCCCAAAATCCCTGCTGCAGCAATTCTGTTTTGCTGCAGCAACCTGTGACCGTGAACCATCTTCCAGCGGCTAGCACCGCGCGTGGAGAGGGATCGGAGAGCTCCGGGCATATCTCCCCTCTAGAGGGAGTATTCTTCTACTCCTCGGAGCAAACCACGCGAGCCGGGATCGCTCCAGTTGCCCGAAATCCAACGACGAAGACAGCTACTCTGTTCTGCTGCCATTTTCATGCAGCAGACTTCGGCGAATTTTTATGATTTATTGGCTTAGTTTTTCTTGCAGAAACCAGTGCCAAATCGAAGAGGACTTCCTTAAGAATCTACTGCTCAAATTTGGGGGCGATCCGAGGTCCGGAAGGCGGCGTTCCGGGGACTTTTCGGAAGCCCTGTTTTCAGCCCAAGGTGGAAGACGACTGGAATAACTTTATTCCAGTTATTCCAGTCTATTCCAGGTTTATCCCAGACTTATTCCAGCTGGGAATAAGGTATGTTTTTGGGTTTATTTTCCGTGCATGTGTAGATCTGGATTTATAAATTGTTTATAAATATTATATGATCTCTATCATGCCAATACATGCATCTTGCATATGCTAGATCCTGTGCGGAGTAGGTATTTTCCGTATTTATTAAAAATTTTTAAAATACTTACCTATTCCCTGTGCTATTGCATGCTTAGTGTAGGCACCTGCAACCACATGTTTTACTTTCAGTGGTATCAGAGCCAGGTTCTAGTGTAACATATCTTGATGCATGTATAGTAGATTAAATTGTTTAATTGTTGATTAGAGTACTTTTAGGAACCTAGTTGAGACCTTCACTATGGCCGTGTGTCTTTGACACGATGCGGTTCGTCTGTGTTGGCCTCTTCAGAAGGATCCTTTAAGGAAATCAAAAGGAAATTAAAATTATTTTATAATTTTGGCATGATTTATAATTTTGTTATTTGGGTCATATAATATTTATAAAAGTATAAATCTAGATATGATGCATAATTTAAGATGTAAATTGTTTTACATAGAGACTTAATTAAAAATGTTTTAATTAAGTATTTGGCTTAATAAAAATTTTTAGGTTTATGAAATCTAATAAATTTGCATAAGCCAAATTGGGTTAATGGGTTAGCTGATTAGTTGGGTCCATCACTGGGTTAGACCTAAGTTTAGTTGAACCGGATTAAAAGAAGATTAAACAAAAGTTGTTTAAGGTCTTTCTTTAGAACTATCTAATAGTTATATTAGTTGATCCGTTCATCTAAAATGGATCCATTAGTGGCTCAGTGGACGCCCGAGTCTTTAGGCTAGTCTGATCGAGTCTGGTAAACCGACTGGTGTCGAGGTAGGTTTGGCAATTGTGATCATGGTTGTATGAGGCTACCTCTTTCCTGGCCAACTTGGTTGGTGTCTAGGAAAGATGGTTAATGGCGGATACTCACCCATGATCTCACCTACCTGGCTAGTCGGGTCAACCAGAACTGATTGGAAAAGCTCAATGACTCAAGTTAACCCAAGTCACCCAGGTTGATCGGTCTGACTGATCAATAGGTGCCCATGGATCAATTGTTGATTTAATTCAACCCTCCTGAAATCTGATTGATTCAGTGGGAGGATGATCCATGTCCTTGTCTCTTCTCTTCTGTCGCAAAAAAAAAAAAAAAAAAAAAAAATCCTCTAAAATTATTAGGTCCTTAAAAAGACTAAGTCAAGGAGTTGACAGTGTCTTAGCCTCCCATTAAGTTGGATAGAAATGTGTCCACTAGCTTGGTGTGCATCGGCAGTTCCATAGAACGGGTGTACTCCGGCGATTGGAATTTCTATCTGATCGATGATGGTTCAGTGCAACCTCCTTAACGGGACCAGGTGGGCCGGCCATAGTCGGGCTTGGTCTTTAGTTAGCTGGAAGCATTGGATTAGTCATTTTAATGGTTGGACCTAACCAGAGACCCGCAATAGGAGGCCCCTAGGCCGATTGGGGTGTTCTCTGGGGCAAAATAAAATACTGAAAATTGTTTAGGAAAACAATTGGTTTACGAACCTACCTTTAGGCTCGTATGGGTGAGCCGGCCTTAGCCGGGCTCATGCGTAGCCTATTGGATTTCAGTACCCACTGAAAAAGTGTTTCACGGATTGGAGTCAGAGGCTACCAATATGAAAAATTAGTGGGAGAAACCTTTAGACTAAAGTCCAAGTCTTTTGGTTAAGTTATTAATTCATAAACTAATTTGGTCTTATTTTCTTTTCAGATGTCTTCAAACTTGTCGCTCCGGTCACTTCTCGATAACGAGAAGTTAAAGGGTCACAACTTCGATAGTTGGTATCGAAAGTTGAGAATAGTTTTGGAGCATGAACGGATCCTGTATGTGATAACGGATCCGGCACCTGAAATCCCTCCCGCTAATGCACGAAGTGCGGTCAGAGATGCTTATTTGAAGTGGGTCTCTGATCTAACTACTGTCCGTTGTATTATGCTAGCGGCGATGAACGACGAGTTCACTCACAAATTCGAGGAGGCCCAACCTGATAAAATCCTTCAAAAGTTGAAGGAATCCTTCGGCACCCCGGATGATGTAGAACGGTACAAAGTGTCTTGTGCTATCTACAACTCCAAGATGCCGAATGGCGGTTTAGTCACTGATCATGTATTGTACATGATCGAGTTGATTGAAAAACTGGGCAAACTCAGATGCCCCTTGCACGAGCAGCTCGGCAAGGATGCGATCCTGAATTCTCTTCCCTCCTCCTATCTTGACTTTCTTGATCATTATAGAATGAACAAGCCTGCAGTCAACTACCATGGTCTTTTGGGGTTGCTGCAGACTTTCGAGAAAGACCACCAACTGAATAAGGGGGTGAGATTTAGTGGGAGGAGGTAGAGGTCGTCGTCCCTTTAAGAAAGGGAAGAAGAAAATAATAAAAAGGGAAAGAAGGCGCAGAATGCTCCTGGCCCGAGTCAGACCAGGAAGTTTAAGGCTGATCAGTCTTCTGCAGAGTGCTTCCACTGCAAGAAGAAGGGACACTGGAAGAGGAACTGTCCTCTTTATATTGCGTCCCTTGATCCGAACAGGCCAAGAAAGCAGAAGTCTGCTGGACAAGGTATTTATATGATAAGACCTTGTAATTACTCAATTGTTGATACTGCTAACTGGGTATTGGATACTGGTAGTCCAATTCATGTTTGTAATTCGTTACAGGGACTTCAAGTTAGCAGAAGATTTGAAGATGAAGAACAGTTTCTGAGCGTCGGGAATGGAAATCGTGTTCCAGTACTGGCGGTCGGAGTCCTGCGTCTTGTCTTTGAGTCTTGTACTGTCGAACTAGTCGACTGTCACTATTATCCTAGTTTCATTATGAGCATAATCTCTATAGGCCTTTTGGCCGGTTGTGGTTTTGAACTATCAATAAAGGAGATTTTTGCAATGTTATTTTGAATAACTTTGTTATAATGAAAGCTAGATTAAATAATGGCATATATGTACTATCAAGGCCTGTTAGTGTAATGTACACTTCTTGCAAATGCCCAATGTTAGACAATGTCAACGATTTGTATCTTTGGCACTGTAGGCTAGGTCATATTAACCAAAATAGGATAAACAAGATACGAGGAGATGGACTCCTCGAGGTCAGTAATTCTGAATCACTGCCCACTTGTGAATCCTGTTTACTTGGTAAAATGACCAAGTCACCTTTTACTGGAAAAGGTGAACGAGCTATAGAACTTCTAAGTCTAATACATACTGATATATGTGGACCGATGACAGTTAGTGCTAGAGGAGGATACAAATATTTTATTACTTTTACAGACGACTTTTCAAGGTTCGATTATGTCTTTTTAATGAGACATAAGTCTGAGTCGTTTGAAATGTTCAAACGATACCGTAATGAAGTAGAAAAGCAAACTGGAAAAAGTATTAAAACCCTTCGATCTGATCGAGGTGGCGAATACTTATCTGGTGCTTTTTTGACATATCTTGAGGAGAATGGAATTCTCTCTCAGTGGACTCCTCCAGGAACACCACAGTTGAATGGTGTGTCCGAAAGGAGGAATCGAACCTTGTGGACATGGTTCGATGGATCCATGATGGGCTTTGCAACTCTGCCGCTATCCTTTTGGGGATATGCGCTTCAGACAGCCTGTTACTTATTAAATAATGTTCCAAGTAAATCTGTTGTCTCCACTCCGTATGAGATGTGGAATGGACGTAAACCATCAATCTCACACCTTCGGGTCTGGGGTTGTCCGGCTTACGTAAAGCGTTTAGACTCAAACGAACTTGGTCCTAGGTCTGATCGGTGTTTATTCGTTGGTTATCCTAAGGAAACCAAAGGGTATTTCTTCTACTTGGAGAATGAACAAAAGGTGTTCGTTGCTCTTAGAGCTATCTTTTTGGAAAAGGAGTTCCTTGGAGAAGGAACTATAGTCTCTAAGATTGAACTTGATGAAGTTCAGCCAATAGAAGAACCTACACACTCTAAGGACATCGTAGAACTGGCTGTGATTGAATCACACCCAGAACCCATTAGGAGATCCGGTAGAATACCGTGTCAGCCGGACAGATACTATGGTTTCTTGGTCCGGGATGGCGATCCCATTGAGCTCGATGAGAACAATGAGGATTCGATCACCTATATGGATGCACATCACAGATCTGACTCTGAGGCATGGCTTGGAGCCATGCGATCCGAAATGGAGTCCATGGAAATCAACAATGTTTGGACATTGGTTGATCCGCCTGAAGGAATAAAACCCATCGGGTGTAAATGGATCTTCAAGAAGAAAAGGGCGCAGATGGGAAGGTAGAGACCTATAAAGCCCGTCTGGTTGCCAAGGGGTATCGTCAACGATATGGTATCGATTATGACGAGACTTTCTCCCCTATGGCAATGCTCAAGTCCATTCGGATCATGCTTGCTTTGGCAGCATATTTTGATTACGAGATCTGGCAGATGGATGTCTGAACCGCTTTCCTAAATAGGGAGCTGGAAGAGGAGGTGTATATGAGACAGCCTGAAGGGTTCACATCCACAGATGAATCAAAAGTATGCAAGTTGCAGAGGTCCATTTATGGACTCAAGCAAGCATCTCGAAGTTGGAACTTACGGTTTGATAGGTGTATCAAATCGTATGGCTTCGTTAAGAACGGAGAAGAACCGTGCATCTATAAATGGGTTAATGGTTCTGTGATTGTATTCCTAGTATTGTATGTTGACAACATTCTTTTAATCGGGAATGACGTCGCAGCATTACAAGGAATAAAGGTCTGGTTATCATCTCAGTTCTCCATGAAGGACTTGGGTGAAGCTTCTTACATGCTAGGTATGAAAATCTATAGAGATAGATCTAAGAAGCTTTTGGGACTGTCCCAGTCTATGTACATTGACACCGTGCTGAAACGGTTCAGCATGAAAAATTCCAAGAAAGGCTATCTCCCGATAGGTTTTGGAATTACTCTTTCCAAGAATGATTGTGCGACAACTCCTGAGGAAAGAGAACGCATGAGTAGAGTACCTTGTGCTTCTGCAGTAGGCTCTATCATGTATGCTATGACTTGTGCTAGACCAGACGTGGCATACTCACTAGGAGTAGTGAGTAGATACCAGTCTGACCCAGGTGAGGCGCATTGGAAGGTGGTTAAGTCCATCCTCAAGTATTTGAGAAATACTAAAGATCATTGGCTGATTTATGGAGAACCTGAATTGAAACTTGTGGGCTACACTGACTCCAGTTTCCAGTCAGATAGAGATGATAGCAAGAGTGTGTCAGGGTTTGTATTTACCCTGAATGGAGGAGCGGTCTGCTGGAAAAGTTCCAAGCAGGCAACTGTTGCAGACTCGGTATGCGAAGCAGAATATATTGCAGCATCAGATGCAGCAAAGGAAGCTGTGTGGTTGCGGAAGTTCCTTGGAGAGCTAGGGTGGCACCTTACCTAGATGGTCCTGTTCTGGTGTACTGTGACAGCACTGGAGCCATTGCTCAAGCTAAGGAGCCGAAAGCTCATCACCGCACCAAGCACATTTTGCGGCGCTACCACCTCGTATGAGAGATCATTGAACGAGGCGACATCAATCTTCTGAAGATCGATGAAAAGAAAATCTGGCCGACCCCTTCACTAAAGCCCTCAGAATAAAAGAGTTCGACTATTGTAAATGGGAAATGGGTATTAGATACTCTTCTGATTGGCTTTAGTACAAGTGGGAGTTATTGGGAATTGTGTCCCAAAGCCAATCGCCTGGGTTGTAGGCGGTTGTGCTGAGCACTGTATTTATTTTATGAATTAATAAAATTGTTATTTGGCAGCTCATCACATATTGATTTTCCCTAAAAATGAACTTTTTCCTAGTGATGAAGTCCTTAGGACTACACTGACTTCGATACAGAGGATGTTAGCAGTCCTTAAATCCTGTTCACAACCAAAGGATATATTGTACTGGACAGCAATATATCAAGTATAGGTTGTTGTAGTTCACATCGTTTGGTTGTCCTCTTGACCAAAATAAGTGTGGTGACACTGATGTGATCTGCAAGTGGAATATATGTGATATCTCATTGAACGTGACTCCATGCAGTCCCTTTCTGCCAAAGGGATACTCACGATTGGATATGGGTATAAGTGTCCCTCTGACCTGAGGTCATCACGGTA
>CM038045.1:111082200-111117200 GCA_021397845.1 Areca catechu
GTTTTCTTGCTCATACACCCGTGCGACGCCCTAGCATACCACACACCAAGGCCAGCCCTCCTAAATCCTTTCCTCGGAGATACAGATAAACGTGCAGCAATCCAACCACATAGCCAAGCATGCACCTCAATTCCCCTATCCAGTAACATTATCAAACTGGAAACATGCACACCCTTAAGTTCCTGCAAGCAACCTGACCCTCAGGCCAACTTCAACGCTCATTTCGCGCTCCTTCGTGCATAATATTATCCTCTTTCCAAGAGTGCTCCGCAAACTCCAGCACCTCTATGCTGACCTGATGGCTTTGCTCCTGAAGCCAAGTACTACTCCCCACAAGTAGTCCCAAATCTGAGTTCCTTCATGCCATGACTAACCATTGTGCTTCTGATCTGCAAGCTACCATGCTGCCCTTCAGGAATACACCAGACCAAACTCTCAAGACACGATCATGCAATGCCTTGACCTGATTGCTTTGCCCCTGAAGCCAAGTACTACTCACACAAGTAGTCCCAAATCTGAGTACCTTCGTGCCATGACATAACCACTGTGCCTCAGATCTGCAAACTACCATGCTGCCCTTCAGGAATACACAGACCAAACTCACAAGACACGATCATGCAATGCCTTGACCTGATGGCTTTGCCCCTGAAGCCAAGTACTACTCACACAAGTAGTCCCAAATCTGAGTACCTTCGTGCCATGACATAACCACTGTGCCTCAGATCTGCAAACTACCATGCTGCCCTTCAGGAATACATAGACCAAACTCACAAGACACGATCATGCAATGCCTTCACTCCGCATGAAGCTCAGGTAAACCATCTCCAGTGTCGCCTAGCCGACCCACCAAGCCGACACGGCACATCGCTCCATAAAGCAATGAATGATCGAACACATTCCCAAGCTCTCCCGGATTCTGCCTTTCCCATCTCTCCCACAAGCTCTTGTGTTCTGATCCCGGTCTTGCATCCTTAGCATGCCACCTATCAATGGCCATATCGCACAACAATGTTCACAGCCTGTTCGCACATCACTGTACATTGCCACGGTTCTGAAGACCCGCAACTATATCGTCCAACATCCAATGTCCTCGACCGGCTCGCAACTAGTGCACTGCCATGATATTAGCATCCAAGTTTGCCCACCAAAATAAATATCTTCGATCGACTAGTCCTTGCATTTTGCTGTCCTCTCCTCGGCGTGACCCACTTGGTCATCCTTGATCCTTGGCCCAGCTCCAAGGCATAAATCCGACCGAACTTACATAAGCCACACTTTAACTCCATGGTCGACCGGCTCCCATGGATCCCCGTGAGACATCAACCTGGCCAATGCTCACGAGACTTGCCTGTTCAGGTAGGCCAAGCCTTGCCCGACTAGATTCTCTACCGCCTCTTTGCTCCACCACAGAGATCAAGAACGCATAGAGTAGCCTAGACCACTCCTCGAGGATCAACCTCTCGGAAAGCCCCATCCCCGTACAATGTGGCCAACTCGTTCGACCATCATTGCCCCGAATGTCTCCACGCGAAACTAATCGGGCGTGGCACCTCCTTGTCTGCAACTGTGCCACGACGGACCCGTATCCTACAGGCCTGGGGGAGTCGGGAATACCAGAGCCAGACCACTTGGAGAGATACCAGAGCCAACTTGAGCCTTACTCGACAAGGTCGAGTTCCTCCCACCCCGGGAGAATTGGTGCGGGCACCAGACTCAGAAGAAGACTTCAGGGCTCCATCTGGATCTTTGATTGACCTTGCCCGAAGAATTAGGATTTTCTGGTTTTGTAATAAAGGTTGACATGATCAACTCAATTTTGAGTCTGTAATTTTGTCATTTCAATTTTTGTTGAATCATGTTGACTCAGTCCAAGTCCAAGGCCCAGGTAGGTGTCATTCCCTTTGCCATAGGGCACCACATTTTCCAGCTACAAGTGGGTGCCACACTCCCTGCCACATCTCCATCCAGTGTACCATGGTCTCCACGCCTCAAGTAAGCAGGTTCTTTTTCCTTGCATCACTTGGGGGAGAAATCCATCAAGATACCTCAATCCAAGGAGGAGACAACTTCTTTCCAGATAAACCCAAGCCAGGATGGCAAGAATTTTTCTTGAAGAGAGGATCAAGGAGGTGCCCCACAATGTTCCATAAAAATCCAAGTTATAAAAGGGAAGAGAGCATGTCTTGGGGAGAAAATCAAGGAGGCACCCAAAAGTTTCCAAAAGTGCCAAAGCCATGAAAGGAAGAAGCCTAAACTTGTGGAGCAAGACTAGGAGGTGTCCAAATGAGCCAAACCATGAAGGGAAAATCCTTGATTCATGGAGAGATACTAGGAGACACCCCGATAACCTGCCATTTGGAGCTGATTTTCAAGTTTTCTTGGAGTTTTTGGGCTGCCCACTCATGGAAGGAGTCTTGGGAAGAGAATTTGATGCCTAAAGTGTGGGTTAGTCCTATTAGTCCCACATGGGAAATGTATAAAATTTTATTTCTTTGTTATGTCTATATATTCAACTCTATGTAACTCTTGAATTTAAAAATGAGGATGAATAAAATCAATTTCTGTGTGAGCAACTTTGTGTTTCTCTCTTCCGCACTTGTATTCAGGTGTTAAGCTCCGTGAGGGAGTAAATCCGGGTTCCCTAGGAACCTTGAGGAGGTGTGAGATCTCCAACCCCAAAACCCTAGCTTAGTCCACCCATCTCTACTCCACCACCACCAAACCCTAATTTTCCATCTTAATCCCATGGCCCCTCTCTTCCACATCGAAGCCGGTCACCAGCATCCAGGTTCAGATCAACTGTTTCAACTATAGAGCCAGTTCAAAGGAGAGTCAGATCAGTACAAGATCTCCGGAACTTCTACATCCAACAATCTTCATTAAGTACTCAGGTTAGTGTCTTTCTTTGAGTTTCTGGTTCTTTTTTTTGTTCTTCTTCTTCCAGATCCTGAGTTCGAGAAGAAGGCCAACCTTGCCATAGGACTACAATCCGAGGATCCATTGCGAAGATACCCCGTCTCCAAGGATCCTACAATCTGCTCGAGAGTGTCCTTCAATTGAAGCAACGAGAGATATCACAGTCAGGTATAAAACCTTCTCTTCTCTCTTCGTCTGTTTCTTGAAAGAGGAGTAAACCCTAGGTCTGGGGGTTTCTCAATCCCCAGCGATCCTACTTCTGAGTTACTCTGATAATCCACTCCTTTTAATTGTGCTTTCTGTCATTTCTTAGTTTCTTTCAACATTAGTTTATCTTTCCTTTGAGTCAAAGTCGACTTCTGAAAATAAATAAATAAAAAAAATACATTAATTTTAATTTACTTCCGCATCGCATCATCTCTTTTGTTCCGCATCATTTTTGGTATCAGAGCTTCTGTTCTGCATCATTTTTGGTATCAGAGCCTAGTCTAGGGTTTCTGTTTTGCTTGCTTGTTTTAAGTCTCTCTCCTTTTTACTTTGTCTGCTCGAAGTAGACTCCCCAGGACGTCCGGTCCTAAGAACGAAGTGAGGTGCAAACCTCCTCTTCCCATTCCATGGGTGTTCCTAGGGCATGTAGGGGATCCGTTGGGTTACAACTTCGTAGCAGGAATTGTAAACGGGGGAAGCACCCGGTTTTCAGTCCATAACTGCCCTGTTGTAGGAATTGTATCTCAGTGCAGGTAATTCCGAATTGCATGATTTTTATTTTGCTGAAACCAGTATAATAGATGATATTTTACATAATTTTCCTGTGATTTATTGGTTTCCGTGAAATTTCTGAGAGTTAAATTACTGCAACTCTATTTTTGTGTTCTGCAATTCAATTATCTTGAGTGAACATCTCCTAACTCATCCTAAGGGCATTTGAGCATCTAAGATAAGGGGAGGAGTTGATAACCTCTCCTTAGCCCACAACCACCACCCCCTAATTCGATCCTAAGCCTAACTTTAAAATTTATTAGACTTAATTTGCCCTAGTGGGCTAGGGACATCAACAAGTCGGGTCAAGGCTAGTGTTGAGTCAGTTTGTCTAGTTACTCTGTGTGTGCTTTGTACTCAGTGTCTAGAACGGTGGTTCATGGACTACATCCCGAAGGGTTTGTGTGCTGGTCCGCCTACCTGGCCAATCACTGATTGGTGTCTAGGATTGGCAATTAGGGACCTAACACTCCCCTTACACCTGCCTGGCTGAGTCCCGAGTTACTATAGGCTAGCTTGCCACTCTGTTTGGGCATCTAGTTTGGACTCTATGTCTAGTGAGCCAGTAGTCGCTTTAGTCTAGTCACATTCTGTGTGTTTGCTTGCATCATCATGTATACCCGGAATGGAGTACCCTACCAACCTGGTCAAATCCAACCTGATTTAGAGGCCATGGTTAGAGCTCTTACTGAAAGTATGAACAAATTGAGTCAGGATATGACTGCTACTGTTACCCAGTGTAAAGAACAAGTCCATGAGAATTTTACCCAGCTTAGGGATCGAGTCCAAGTACTTGAGAAACGTAGACATCAAAATTGGACCCCTGATCCAAAATTTAATAGGCCCCAACCTCATCCATGCCAGGAGCCTAGGAGGACCTTATACCATGATCCCGAGCATAACCTTAGGAAGCCTAACCATGATATCTATAGTGTGGATCGTGTCTATGAGAGGTCCTTACAATATTCTAGACCAGTCACTCAACAACCCATGTCTTCTAGATCAAACCATTTAGATCCACACCCATGCCCAAGTAAGGTCTCTACTAGCTTGAAACCTAGTGTGACCCAGGTTCCTATATCGCAAGAATGTTTGTTTTATGGAGAAAGAGGCCATAAATCTAGTCAGTGCCCATGCATAGGACTGGCTTGTGCACAGCTAAGTGATAAGAATCCTAAGGATGACATTAATGAGGGAGAACCTAAGCCTACCAAAGAGGAAGAAAGGTTAGGTATGACAAGCCTAGAATCAGTTGACCCGATTACCACTGACCCGAAACCCATTGAAAATGGCATCGAGGAAGTATATGATGCTGGCTTGAGTCTAGTTGATGAATATGAGGGGGAAGAACTTGAAGAATGTGACATCGATACTATTGGTTCCTTACCTGAGGAGACCTTGGAGAGCAACCAAGTGGTAGGACCTAGTTCAGAAATTCAAGAGATTTGTGAGAATCAGGTTCCTTTAGTCAAATACCCCCAGGAAGAACTCATAGTGTTAGCCCGAGCTATCAGTTCGTACACTCTAATGACAGTCATTCACCAAGTACCAATTGAAGATCTTTGCACTGAACTGTTTAAGTTTGCCCACCCTATGGTAGATCCTCTCCTTAGGATGACTGAATCAAGCCTCTTACAATTGGACCTTGTCCCATGCCCAGCCACTAAGGTCTCTCCCGTAATCTCAGTTGAACATCCTTGTCTTGAGCAGATTGATTCACCCAGTCCTGTAGAAGTCCTCCTTATGGCCCCAGACCCCTTCCTTTGCATGACTGACCTACCCTTCTATAGAGTATACCTTTCCGCACCCATAGGTCAAATTTCAAGTCTTGAGGTCATCATCCGTAGGCCCTCCCATGAATCATTCTCTAATCCAGTTCTTGAGAAAGTGGATCTTTATTTGCTTTGAGAACAAACCTTAACTATTGCAATCACATGTCCTAGGCTACTTCCCGAACCATCGCTTGATCCATTCCTGGGAGTAGCAAACTTTTCCTTTCGTAAGGATGACCAGTTGACACTCATAGATCACCATTCAAACCTTCAGGTCACCACCTTTAGTCAACAGGTAATTCGAGACTCCACCTCATATCTCCTCCCTTTCTCTAGGACTTCCAATGCTTCTTACACCATCCAAGTATACTTTGTCGAAGCCTTTAGAGTGAACCACGTGTCAGAACCTATTAGGTTTGCCACCTACTTTTGGAAGACCTTATGGCACCTACTAGGCATCCATAATAAGTTTTCATGCTCTGCATGCCCTCCTCCGACCCAAGGTCAAACCTAGAGAGCCTTAGTTTGTTAGGTTTAGACTTAGGGTTCCTTTGTAATAAAGTCCATTCTTTAGGAATGCATCGTCAGTCTAGTTTAGTTTTCTTGACCCTTTACTAGGCTTTGGCTCAGATTTTGGTTTGATTGAGAGCACCAGGAATTGGGATTTGTATTTTGTTCAGGGCTGAAATTGCATTCAATGTTTCGATCAATAGGTCTATAGGCTAGAGTCCCTTTGAAATTGTTCATGGATACAAGCCTCACACACCACTTGATCTGATTTCACTATTAGCCCACATACACAAGTCTCTTGATGCACTTGCATAGCATGTAAAGGACTTGCATAAGGAAATTCATGCCAAAATAACTTTAAGTAATGAAACTTATAAGAAGTTGGCTGATTCTCAAAGACGAGTCAAAACTTTTGTTGAGAGAGACAATGTAATGATTAGGTTAAGGCCTGAGCGGTTTTCTCCTGGAACCGTTAGAAAGTTACATGCTAGAGGAGCTGGACCATTTAGAGTGGTGAAGAGAGTAGGATCCAATGCCTATGTGCTTGAGTTACCTCCAGAACTAGGCATTAGCTCCACTTTCAACATTACAGACCTAGTAGAGTACAGGGAGCCAACTGTGATTCCCAGTGAGCCTTTTGAACCTAATCCTGTTATTAAGAGTGATCCCAATCCTGTGTATCCACAAACAAACTGGCCTGTGAGGAAAGAGCAGATTGAAAAGATCCTGGATGATCAGGTAATCTCTACTCGTAATCGAGGATACCAAAGATACCTGGTCTGCTGGTAAGGAAGGCCAGACTCTGATGACTCTTGGATCTCCCGAGAAGAACTACAAGATTTGGATCCAGACCTCTTGGAGAGATACCAGAGCCAACTTGAGCCTTACTCGACAAGGTCGAGTTCCTCCCACCCCGGAAGAATTGGTGCGGGTACCAGACTCAGAAGAAGACTTCAGGGCTCCATCTGGATCTCTGATTGACCTTGTCCGAAGAATTAGGATTTTTTGGTTTTGTAATAAGGGTTGACCTGATCAACTCAATTTTAGTCTGTAATTTTGTCATTTCAATTTTTGTTGGGTCATGTTGACTCAGTCCAAGTCCAAGGCCCAGGTAGGTGTCATTCCCTTTGCCATATGGCACCACATTTTCCAGCTACAAGTGGGTGCCACACTCCCTGCCACATCTCCATCCAGTGTACCATGGTCTCCACGCCTCAAGTAAGCAAGTTCTTTTTTCTTGCACCACTTGGGGGAGAAATCCATCAAGATACCTCAATCCAAGGAGGAGACAACTTCTTTCCAGATAAACCCATGCCAGGATAGCAAGAACTTTTCTTGAAGAGAGGATCAAGGAGGTGCCCCACAATGTTCCATAAAAATCCAAGTTATAAAAGGGAAGAGAGCATGTCTTGGGGAGAAAATCAAGGAGGCACCCAAAAGTTTCCAAAAGTGCCAAAGCCATGAAAGGAAGAAGCCTAAACTTGTGGAGCAAGACTAGGAGGTGTCCAAATGAGCCAAACCATGAAGGAAAAATCCTTGATTCATGGAGAGATACTAGGAGACACCCCCATAACCTGCCATTTGGAGCTGATTTTCAAGTTTTCTTGGAGTTTTTGGGCTGCCCACTCATGGAAGGAGTCTTGGGAAGAGAATTTGATGCCTAAAGTGTGGGTTAGTCCTATTAGTCCCACATGGGAAATGTATAAAATTTTATTTCTTTGTTATGTCTATATATTCAACTCTATGTAACTCTTGAATTTAAAAATGATGATGAATAAAATCAATTTCTGTGTGAGCAACTTTGTGTTTCTCTCTTCCGCACTTGTATTCAGGTGTTGAGCTCTGTGAGGGAGTAAATCCGGGTTCCCTAGGAACCTTGAGGAGGTGTGAGATCTCCAACCCCAAAACCCTAGCTTAGTCCACCCATCTCTACTCCACCACCACCAAACCCTAATTTTCCATCTTAATCCCATGGCCCCTCTCTTCCACATCGAAGCCGGTCACCAGCATCCAGGTTCAGATCAACTGTTTCAACTATAGAGCCAGTTCAAAAGAGAGTCAGATCAGTATCAAGATCTCCGGAACTTCTACATCCAACAATCTTCATTAAGTACTCAGGTTAGTGTCTTTCTTTGAGTTTCTGGTTCTTTTTTTTGTTCTTCTTCTTCCAGATCCTGAGTTCGAGAAGAAGGCCAACCTTGCCATAGGACTACAATCCGAGGATCCATTGCGAAGATACCCCATCTCCAAGGATCCTACAATCTGCTCGAGAGTGTCCTTCAATTGAAGCAACGAGAGATATCACAGTCAGGTATAAAACCTTCTCTTCTCTCTTCGTCTATTTCTTGAAAGAGGAGTAAACCCTAGGTCTAGGGGTTTCTCAATCCCCAGTGATCCTACTTCTTAGTTACTCTAATAATCCACTCCTTTTAATTGTGCTTTCTGTCATTTCTTAGTTTCTTTCAACATTAGTTTATCTTTCCTTTGAGTCAAAGCCGACTTCTGAAAATAAATAAATAAAAAAAATGCATTAATTTTAATTTACTTCCGCATCGCATCATCTCTTTTGTTCCGCATCATTTTTGGTATCAGAGCTCCCGTTCTGCATCATTTTTGGTATCAGAGCCTAGTCTAGGGTTTCTGTTTTGCTTGCTTGTTTTAAGTCTCTCTCCTTTTTACTTTGTCTGCTCGAAGTAGACTCCCCAGGATGTCCGGTCCTAAGAACGAAGTGAGGTGCAAACCTCCTCTTCCCATTCCACGGGGTGTTCCTAGGGCGTGTAGGGGATCCGTTGGGTTACAACTTCGTTGCAGGAATTGTAAACGGGGGAAGCACCCTGTTTTCAGTCCGTAACTGCCCTGTTGTAGGAATTGTTTCTCAGTGCAGGTAATTCTGAATTGCATGATTTTTCTTTTGCTGGAACCAGTATAATATAAGATATTTTACATAATTTTCCTGTGATTTATTAGTTTCCGTGAAATTTCTGAGAGTTAAATTACTGCAACTCTATTTTTGTGTTCTGCAATTCAATTATCTTGAGTGAACATCTCCTAACTCATCCTAAGGGCATTTGAGCATCTAAGATAAGGGGAGGAGTTGATAACCTCTCCTTAGCCCACAACCACCACCCCTCATTCGATCCTAAGCCTAACTTTAAAATTTATTAGACTTAATTTGCCCTAGTGGGCTAGGGACATCAACAAGTCGGGTCAAGGCTAGTGTTGAGTCAGTTTGTCTAGTTACTCTGTGTGTGCTTTGTACTCAGTGTCTAGAATGGTGGTTCAGGGACTACGTCCCGAAGGGCATGTGTGCTGGTCCGCCTACCTGGCCAATCACTGATTGGTGTCTAGGATTCGCAATTAGGGACCTAACACTCCCCTTACACCTGCCTGGCTGAGTCCCGAGTTACTACAGGCTAGCTTGCCACTCTGATTGGGCATCTAGTTTGGACTCTAGGTCTAGTGAGCCAGTAGTCGCTTTAGTCTAGTCACATTCTGTGTGTTTGCTTGCATCATCATGTATACCCGGAATGGAGTACCCTACCAACCTGGTCAAACCCAACCTGATTTAGAGGCCATGGTTAGAGCTCTTACTGAAAGTATGAACAAATTGAGTCAGGATATGACTGCTACTGTTACCCAGTGTAAAGAACAAGTCCATGAGAATTTTATCCAGATTAGGGATCGAGTCCAAGTACTTGAGAAACGTAGACATCAAAATTGGACCCCTGATCCAAAATTTAATAGGCCCCAACCTCATCCATGCCAGGATCCTAGGAGGACCTTATACCATGATCCCGAGCATAACCTTAGGAAGCCTAACCATGATATCTATAGTGTGGATCGTGTCTATGAGAGGTCCTTACAATATTCTAGACCAGTCACTCAATAACCCATGTCTTCTAGATCAAACCATTTAGATCCACACCCATGCCCAAGTAAGGTCTCCACTAGCTTGAAACCCAGTGTGACCCAGGTTCCTATATCGCAAGAATGTTTGTTTTGTGGAGAAAGAGGCCATAAATCTAGTCAGTGCCCATGCATAGGACTGGCTTGTGCACAGCTAAGTGGTAAGAATCCTAAGGATGATATTAATGATTGAGAACCCAAGCCTACCAATGAGGAAGAAAGGTTAGGTATGACAAGCCTAGAATCAGTTGACTCGATTACCACTGACCCGAAATCCATTGAAAATGGCATCGAGGAAGTATATGATGCTGGCTTGAGTCTAGTTGATGAATATGAGGGGGAAGAACATGAAGAATGTGACATCGATACTATTGGTTCCTTACCTGAGGAGACCTTGGAGAGCAACCAAGTGGTAGGACCTAGTTCAGAAATTCAAGAGATTTATGAGAATCAGGTTCCTTTAGTCAAATACCCCCAGGAAGAACTCATAGTGTTAGCCCGAGCTATCAGTTCGTACCCTCTAATGACAGTCATTCCCCAAGTACCAATTGAAGATCTTTGCACTGAACTGTTTAAGTTTGCCCACCCTATGGTAGATCCTCTCCTTAGGATGACTGAATCAAGTCTCTTACAATTGGACCTTGTCCCATGCCCAGCCACTAAGGTCTCTCCCGTAATCTCAGTTGAACATCCTTGTCTTGAGCGGATTGATTCACCCAGTCCTGTAGAAGTCCTCCTTATGGTCCCAGACCCCTTCCTTCGCATGACTGACCTACCCTTCTATAGAGTATACCTTTCCGCACCCATAGGTCAAATTTCAAGTCTTGAGGTCATCATCCGTAGGCCCTCCCATGAATCATTCTCTAATCCAGTTCTTGAGAAAGTGGATCATTATTTGCTTAGAGAACAAACCTTAACTACTGCAATCACATGTCCTAGTCTACTTCCCAAACCATCTCTTGATCCATTCCTGGGAGTAGCAAACTTTTCCTTTCGTAAGGATGACCAGTTGACACTCATAGATCACCATTCAAACCTTCAGGTCACCACCTTTAGTCAACAGGTAATTCGAGACTCCACCTCATATCTCCTCCCTTTCTCTAGGACTTCCAATGCTTCTTACACCATCCAAGTATACTTTGTCGAAGCCTTTAGAGTGAACCACGTGTCAGAACCTATTAGGTTTGCCACCTACTTCTGGAAGACCTTATGGCACCTACTAGGCATCCATAATAAGTTTTCATGCTCTGCATGCCCTCCTCCGACCCAAGGTCAAACCTAGAGAGCCTTAGTTTGTTAGGTTTAGACTTAGGGTTCCTTTGTAATAAAGTCCATTCTTTAGGAATGCGTCGTCAGTCTAGTTTAGTTTTCTTGACCCTTTACTAGGTTTTGGCTCAGATTTTGGTTTGATTGAGAGCACCAGGAATTGGGATTTGTATTTTGTCCAGGGATGAAATTGCATTCAATGTTTCGATCAATAGGTCTATAGGCTAGAGTCCCTTTGAAATTGTTCATGGATACAAGCCTCACACACCACTTGATCTGATTTCACTATTAGCCCACACACACAAGTCTCTTGATGCACTTGCATAGCATTTAAAGGACTTGCATAAAGAAATTCATGCCAAAATAACTTTAAGTAATGAAACTTATAAGAAGTTGGCTGATTCTCAAAGACGAGTCAAAACTTTTGTTGAGAGAGACTATGTAATGATTAGGTTAAGGCCTGAGCGGTTTTCTCCTGGAACCGTTAGAAAGTTACATGCTAGAGGAGCTGGACCATTTAGAGTGGTGAAGAGAGTAGGATCCAATCCCTATGTGCTTGAGTTACCTCCAGAACTAGGCATTAGCTCCACTTTCAACATTACAGACCTAGTAGAGTACAGGGAGCCAACTGTGATTCCCAGTGAGCCTTTTGAACCTAATCCTGTTATTAAGAGTGATCCCAATCCTGTGTATCCACAAACAAACTGGCCTGTGAGGAAAGAGCAGATTGAAAAGATCCTGGATGATCAGGTAATCTCTACTCGTAATCGAGGATACCAAAGATACCTGGTCTGCTGGCAAGGAAGGCCAGACTCTGATGACTCTTGGATCTCCCGAGAAGAACTACAAGATTTCGATCCAGACCTCTTGGAGAGATACCAGAGCCAACTTGAGCCTTACTTGACAAGGTTGAGTTCCTCCCACCCCGGGAGAATTGGTGCGGGCACCAGACTCAGAAGAAAACTTCAGGGCTCCATATGGATCTCTGATTGACCTTGCCCGAAGAATTAGGGTTTTCTGGTTTTGTAATAAGGGTTGACCTGATCAACTCAATTTTGAGTCTGTAATTTTGTCATTTCAATTTTTGTTGGGTCATGTTGACTCAGTCCAAGTCCAAGGCCCAGGTAGGTGTCATTCCCTTTGCCATAGGGCACCACATTTTCCAGCTACAAGTGGGTGCCACACTCCCTGCCACATCTCCATCCAGTGTACCATGGTCTCCACGCCTCAAGTAAGCAGGTTCTTTTTTCTTGCACCACTTGGGGGAGAAATCCATTAAGATACCTCAATCCAAGGAGGAGACAACTTCTTTCCAGATAAACCCAAGCCAGGATGGCAAGAATTTTTCTTGAAGAGAGGATCAAGGAGGTGCCCCACAATGTTCCATAAAAATCCAAGTTATAAAAGGGAAGAGAGCATGTCTTGGGGAGAAAATCAAGGAGGCACCCAAAAGTTTCCAAAAGTGCCAAAGCCATGAAAGGAAGAAGCCTAAACTTGTGGAGCAAGACTAGGAGGTGTCCAAATGAGCCAAACCATGAAGGGAAAATCCTTGATTCATGGAGAGATACTAGGAGACACCCCCATAACCTGCCATTTGGAGCTGATTTTCAAGTTTTCTTGGAGTTTTTTGGCTGCCCACTCATGGAAGGAGTCTTGGGAAGAGAATTTGATGCCTAAAGTGTGGGTTAGTCCTATTAGTCCCACATGAAAAATGTATAAAATTTTATTTCTTTGTTATGTCTATATATTCAACTCTATGTAACTCTTGAATTTAAAAATGATGATGAATGAAATCAATTTCTGTGTGAGCAACTTTGTGTTTCTCTCTTCCGCACTTGTATTCATGTGTTGAGCTCCGTGAGGGAGTAAATCCGGGTTCCCTAGGAACCTTGAGGAGGTGTGAGATCTCCAACCCCAAAACCCTAGCTTAGTCCACCCATCTCTACTCCACCACCACCAAACCCTAATTTTCCATCTTCATCCCATGGCCCCTCTCTTCCACATCGAAGCCGGTCACCATCATCCAGGTTCAGATCAACTGTTTCAACTACAGAGCCAGTTCAAAGGAGAGTCAGATCAGTATCAAGATCTCTGGAACTTCTACATCCAACAATCTTCATTAAGTACTCAGGTCAGTGTCTTTCTTTGAGTTTCTGGTTCTTTTTTTTGTTCTTCTTTTCCAGATCCTGAGTTCGAGAAGAAGGCCAACCTTGCCATAGGACTACAATCCGAGGATCCATTGCGAAGATACCCCGTCTCCAAGGATCCTACATTCTGCTCGAGAGTGTCCTTCAATTGAAGCAACGAGAGATATCACAGTCAGGTATAAAACCTTCTCTTCTCTCTTCGTCTATTTCTTGAAAGTGGAGTAAACCCTAGGTCTGGGGGTTTCTCAATCCCCAGCGATCCTACTTCTGAGTTACTCTGATAATCCACTCCTTTTAATTATGCTTTCTGTCATTTCTTAGTTTCTTTCAATATTAGTTTATCTTTCCTTTGAGTCAAAACCGACTTCTGAAAATAAATAAATAAAAAAATATATTAATTTTAATTTACTTCCGCATCGCATCATCTCTTTTGTTCCGCATCATTTTTGGTATCAGAGCTTCCGTTCTGCATCAGCGCGGGGCACCGGGCACGCGCATGGGCGGGCGCGGGTCCTGGCAGCGCTGGGCGCGGGGCACCGGGAGCGCGCTTGGCCACGGGCTGGCGCGGGTCCTGGCAGCGCCGGGCGCGGGCCACCGGGCGCACGCTTGGGCGCGGGCGGGCGCGGGTCCTGGCAGCGCCGGGCGCGGGTCATGCGGGGCGCGCGCGGACGCGGGGCATGCCCCCGAATTTGCAATGCTGCTCGCGACCCAGGAACCCCCGGCGTGGACCTTGGCCGGATGCCCCGCGCGGGTAGTAGGTTGGCAAGCCCCCTTGCGGGCGGGGCGCGGGTCATGGCCGCCCCGGATGCGCGTCCGCGTGCGTCCAGGCACGCATCCCGGCCCTCCCCCGCTTCTGCAACGTTGCTCACGACCCTTGGGTACTCCCCCGGGTATCCGTTTTGGATTTTCTGCTCGCGCGGCGCGCGCCCCGGCCTCCTTGGACTTGCGTCCTGGCTGCTCTGTGATCACGCCCGTGTCGTGCCCTCCGGGACTCGCGTCCTGAGCTGTGTGGTTCCGAGTCCTGGCCGCCCTTTTGCCTCGCGCATGGTGCGCGCATCCTGGACATCCTGGACTCGCGTCCGGGGTGCGCTGGGTGCTCTCTCGTGCTGGGCCGTCCGTGACTCGGGTCCAACGACATTTGGGCGCGAGTCTTGGTCCTCCCTTGCGTTCGCAAGCTAGCTCTGTGCCTCGAAACACCCCGGGATGCCGCTTCTTCGCCCCTTCCGAGTGCCGGATCTTCGCGGCCATGTGCACGCGGAACCATGGTCGGTGCCGTCCGGTCCGGTCGACGTCTCGGTCCTTCGGCTCCGTCCGGATCCTTCAGGCGAAAAAGCGGCCGTGCACGCGTGGAACCAAGGTCGGTGTCCTCCGGTCCGATCGACCTCCCGGTCCCGCTCCATCGGCTCCGTCGGGATCCTTTGGGCGAAAATGCGGCCGCGCACGTGCAGAACCAAGGTCGGCATGCGATGGTCCGGTCGACCTCCCGGTCCCGCTCCATCGCCTCCGTCCGGATCCTTCGGGCGAAATCGCGGCCGCGCGCGCGGAACAAAGGTCGGTTTTCGATGGTCCGGTCGACCTCCCGGTCCCGCTCCATCGTCGCCGTCTGGATCCCTCAGGCGAAAAACGCGGCCGCGTGCGCGCGGAACCAAGGTCGGTGCGCTCTTTGGTCCGGTCGACCTCCCGGTCCCGCTCCATCGGCCCCGTCTGGATCCTTCGGGCGAAAAACACGGCCGCGCGCACGCGGAACAAAGGTCGGTGTGCGATGGTCCGGTCGACCTCCCGGTCCCGCTCCATCACCTCCGTCCGGATCCTTCGGGCGAAATCGCGGCCGCGCGCGCGCAGAACCAAGGTCGGTGTGCGATGGTCCGGTCGACCTCCCGGTCCCGCTACATCGCCTCCGTCCGGATCCTTCGGGCGAAATCGCGGCCGCGCGCGCGCGGAACCAAGGTCGGTTTTCGATGGTCCGGTCGACCTCCCGGTCCCGCTCCATCGTCGCCGTCCGGATCCCTCGGGCGAGAAACGCGACCACGCGCGCGCGGAACCAAGGTCGGTGCGCTCTTTGGTCCGGTCAACCTCCCGGTCCCGCTCCATCGTCGTCGTCCGGATCCCTCGGGCGAAAAACGTGGCCGCGCGCGCGCGGAACCAAGGTCGGTGTGCGATGGTCCGGTCGACCTCCCGGTCCCGCTCCATCGCCTTCGTCCGGATCCCTCTGGCGAAATCGGGGCCGTGCACGCGCGGAACCAAGGTCGGTTTTCGATGGTCCGGTCGACCTCCCGGTCCCGCTCCATCGGCCCCGTCAGGATCCCTCGGGCGAAAAATGCGGCCACGCGCGCGCGGACCAAGGTCGGTGCGCTCTTTGGTCCGGTCGACCTCCCGGTCCCGCTCCATCAGCCCCGTCCGGATCCCTCGGGCGAAAAACATGGCCGCACACGCGCGGAACCAAGGTCGGTGCGCTCTTTGGTCCGGTCGACCTCCCAGCCCCGCTCCATCGGCCCCGTTCGGATCCCTCGGGCGAAAATCGCGGCCGCGCGCGCGCGGAACCAAGGTCGGTGCGCTCTTTGGTCCGGTCGACCTCGCGGTCCCGCTCCGTCGGCCCCGTCCTTCTTGGTGGTCCCTCCCCATGCCCCCGTCCCGAAACACCCACCCCCCATCGTCAAATTGGAAATCCCCGCACCCTCCGGTGCGGCTGAAAGTAAAAAATGTGGTTGCAGGTGCCTACGCTAAGCATGCAACAGCACAGGAAATAGGTAAGTATTTTAAAACATTTTTAATAAATGCGAAAAATACCTACTCCGCACAGGATCTAGCATATGCAAGATGCATGTATTGGCATGATACAGATCATATAATATTTATAAATATTTTAATAAATCTAGATCTACACATGCACCGAAAATAAAACCCAAAAACATACCTTATTCCCAGCTGGAATAAGTCGGGGATAAACCTGGAATAGACTGGAATAACTGGAATAAAGTTATTCCAGTCGTCTTCCACCTTGGGCTGAAAACTGGGCTTCCAAAAAGTCCCCGGAACGCCACCTTCCGGACCTCCGATCGCTCCCAAATTTGAGCTGTAGATTCTTAAGGAAGTCCTCTTCGATTTGGCACTATTTCTGCAAGAAAAACTAAGCCAATAAATCGTAAAAATTCGCCGAAGTCTGCTATGCGAAAATGGTAGCAGAACAGAGTAGCTTTCTTCGTCGTTGGATTTCGGGCAACTGGAGCGATCCCGGCTCGCGTGGTTTGCTCCGAGGAGTAGAAGAATACTCCCTCTAGAGGGGAGACATGCCTGAGGCTCTCTGATCCCTCTCCACGCGTGGTGCTAGCCACCAGAAGATGGTTCACGGTCACAGGTTGCTGCAGCAAAACAGAATTGCTGCAGCAAGGATTTTGAGCACTTTAAAGAGGGGATTGATGCCTTGTTTCTCTCCCTCACACACTCCAAATCCCACCCCAAGGATCACTCAATGGAAGCAAGGTTGGAGCTCTCAAAAAAGGGAGAACACACAGCCTCACAAAGAAAGACGCCCTGGTGTTTTGCACGGTGATGAAAAAGAACCTCGTTCTGAAACAGGGGATTGCATAATTTAAAGGCAGCAGGGACATGGGAGAGGGAGAGGCAGGGAACGGCAGCGTTACACCCTTTAACCTGCAATGAACGAAGGGTTAAAGGCCATCCGGTGGAGGGAGTAGAAGAGACGTTGCCCAGCGATTTCGGTCGTTTGGTCTTCCAATGTGTAAAAATTTACATGGTGAAAGAAAGAGCACCGGTTCAAAACCGGTCCAAAGGAAATTGGTTCAAACCTATTTAAACCAAACGGTTGGTTCAATCCTTGGTTAAAAAAACCGGTCCAATTAAAAGGGGTTCAATTTAATTTAATTGGTTGAACCCCAAAAAATTTGGTTCAATTAGTTCATAACCAATTGGAGGCCGAAACGAACTCCGAATCAGTTCAAAACTGATTCAGAAAAATCCTGGCGCAGAGCTGGTCAACCCAAAACATTTTCCAGTCGACATAGACAAGGGCAAGATGGGAAAAACGAGTGCTCAAAAAAAATACTAAGACCATGAAACCGAGACGATTTCCAATCGTAATCGGTATCCGGATCAGAGAGTTATCCTCTATGGCATGTGACCTCATAGGTTCGAACCTAAACGGTAGCACTAGAACCATTCTAGTACCAGCATAGGAAACCATCTAGCAATAGGTCCCAGCGTCCGGATAGGTCGAAGATGCGGGAGCAAACAATCGAACCTCTGGCATATGGTTACCGTATAATTCATCCCTTTGACCTCTAATGCTCAGGACGACTGAGATTGGGCTGCCAACCCAGACTGAGTCAGTCGACTACGTGTCTTAACCTCGCAAGCCCAGTGACTCTTCACTAGGGCTACCCCGGCCGAGGATTTGCTAAATTGAGATACTGCGAGACATTCAATCCAAACTGTTAGGACAGGTCAATTCCATCTTGGTCCATCACTGCTCCATAAGTACTTGCCTGTACCCAGAAACCTTCTGTCACCAGATTAAAAGTCCGGGTAGTCCGGCACCAAAGCACAGGGAGTTGCTTGCAAGCTACCGTGATGACCTCAGGTCAGAGGGACACTTATACCCATATCCAATCATGAGTATCCCTTTGGCAGAAAGGGACTGCACGGAGTCACGTTCAATGAGATATCAAATATCCCACTTGTAGATCACATCAGTGTCACCACACTCATTTGGTCAAGAGGACAACCAAACGATGTGAACTACAACAACCTATACTTGATATATTGCTGTCCAGTACAATATATCCTTTGGTTGTGAACAGGATTTAAGGACAACTTGATACATCCTCTCTGTATCGAAGTCAGTGTAGTCCTAAGGACTTCATCACATGGAAAGAGTTCATTTTAGGAAAAACAATATGTGATGAGCTGCCAAAAATAATATTTTATTAATTTATAATATGAATACAATACTTAGCACAACCGCCTACAACCCAGGCGATTGGCTTTGGGACACAATTCCCAACAACTCCCACTTGTACTAAAGCCAATCAGAAGAGTATCTAATACCCATTTCCTATTTACAATAGTCGAACTCTTTTATTCTGAGGGCTTTAGTGAAGGGGTCGGCCAGATTTTCTTTTCCATCGATCTTCAGAAGATTGATGTCGCCTCGTTCCACTATCTCTCGTACGAGGTGGTAGCACCGCAGGATGTGCTTGGTGCGGTGATGAGCTTTAGGCTCCTTAGCTTGAGCAATGGCTCCAGTGCTGTCACAGTACACCGGAACAGGACCATCTAGGGAAGGTGTCACCCCTAGCTCTCCAAGGAACTTCCGCAACCACACAGCTTCCTTTGCTGCATCTGATGCTGCAATATATTCTGCTTCGCATACCGAGTCTGCAACAGTTGCCTACTTGGAACTTTTCCAGCAGATCGCTCCTCCGTTCAGGGTAAATACAAACCCTGACACACTCTTGCTATCATCTCTATCCGACTGGAAACTGGAGCCAGAGTACCCCACAAGTTTCAAGTCAGGTTCTCCATAAATCAGCCATTGGTCTTTAGTATTTCTCAAATACTTAAGGATGGACTTAACCACCTTCCAATGCGCCTCACTTGGGTCAGACTGGTATATGCTCACAACTCCTAGTGAGTATGCCACGTCTGGTCTAGTATAAGTCATAGCATACATGATAGAGCCTACTGCAGAAACATAAGGTACTCTACTCATGTGCTCTCTTTTCTCAGGAGTTGTCGCACAATCCTTCTTGGAAAGAGTAATTCCAGAACCTATCGGGAGATAGCCTTTCTTGGAATTTTCCATGCTGAACTGTTTCGGCATGGTGTCAATGTACGTAGACTGGGATAGTCCCAAAAGCTTCTTAAATCTATCTCTATAGATTTTCATACCTAGTATGTAAGAAGCTTCACCCAAGTCCTTCATGGAGAACTGAGATGATAACCAGACCTTTATTCCTTGCAATGCTGCGACATCATTCCCGATTAAGAGAATGTCGTCAACATACAGTACTAGAAATACAATCACAGAACCATTAACCCATTTATAGATGCACGGTTCTTCTCCATTCCTAACGAAGCCGTATGATTTGATACAACTATCAAACCTTAAGTTCCAACTTCGAGATGCTTGCTTGAGTCCATAAATGGACCTCTGCAACTTGCATACTTTTGATTCATCTATGGATGTGAACCTTTCAGGCTATATCATATACACCTTCTCTTCCAACTCCCCATTCAGGAAAGCGGTTCGGACATCCATCTGCCAGATCTCGTAATCAAAATATGCTGCCAAAGCAAGCATGATCCGAATGGACTTGAGCATTGCCACAGGGGAGAAAGTCTCGTCATAATCGATACCATATCGTTGACGATACCCCTTGGCAACCAGACGGGCTTTATAGGTCTGTACCTTCCCATCTGCTCCCCTTTTCCTCTTGAAGATCCATTTACACCCGATGGGTTTTATTCCTTCAGGCGGATCAACCAATGTCTAAATATTGTTGATTTCCATGGACTCCATTTCGGATCGCATGGCTCCAAGCCATGCCTCAGAGTCAGATCTCTGAAGTGCATCCATATAGGTGATCGGATCCTCATTGTTCTCATCGAGCTCAATGGGATCGCCGTCCCGGACCAAGAAACCGTAGATCTATCCGGCTGACGCGGTATTCTACCGGATCTCCTAATGGGTTCTGGGTGTGATTCAATCACAGCCGGTTCTACGATGTCCTTAGAGTGTGTAGGTTCTTATATTGGCTGAACTTCATCAAGTTCAATCTTAGAGGCTATAGTTCCTTCTCCAAGGAACTCCTTTTCCAAAAAGATAGCTCTAAGAGCAACGAACACCTTTTGTTCATTCTCCAAGTAGAAGAAATACCCTTTGGTTTCCTTAGGATAACCAACGAATAAACACCGATCAGACCTAGGACCAAGTTTGTTTGAGTCTAAACGCTTTACGTAAGCTGGACAACCCCAGACCCGAAGGTGTGAGATTGATGGTTTACGTCCATTCCACATCTCATACGGAGTGGAGACAACAGACTTACTTGGAACATTATTTAATAAGTAACAGGCTGTCTGAAGCGCATATCCCCAAAAGGATAGCGGCAGAGTTGCAAAGCCCATCATGGATCGAACCATGTCCAACAAGGTTCGATTCCTCCTTTCGGACACACCATTCAACTGTGGTGTTCCTGGAGGAGTCCATTAAGAGAGAATTCCATTCTTCTCAAGATATGTCAAAAAAGCACCAGATAAGTATTCGCCACCTCGATCAGATCGAAGGGTTTTAATACTTTTTCCAGTTTGCTTTTCTACTTCATTACGGTATCGTTTGAACATTTCAAACGACTCAGACTTATGTCTCATTAAAAAGACATAACCGAACCTTGAAAAGTCATCTACAAAAGTAATGAAATATTTGTATCTTCCTCTAGCACTAACTGTCATCGGTCCACATACATCAGTATGTATTAGACTTAGAAGTTCTGTAGCTTGTTCACCTTTTCCAGTAAAAGGTGACTTGGTCATTTTACCAAGTAAACAGGATTCACAAGTGGGCAGTGATTCAGAATCACTGACCTCGAGAAGTCCATCTCCTTACATCTTGTTTATTCTATTTTGGTTAATATGACCTAGCCTACAGTGCCAAAGATACAAATCGTTGACATTATCTAACCTTGGGCGTTTGCTAGAAGTGTACATTACACTAACAGGCCTTGATAGTACGTATATGCCATTATTTAATCTAGCTTTCATTATAACAGAGTTATTAAAAATAACATTGCAAAAATCTCCTTTTATTGATAGTTCAAAACCACAACTGGCCAAAAGGCCTACAGAGATTATGCTCATAATGAAACTAGGACAATAGTGACAGTCGACTAGTTCGACAGTACAAGACTCAAAGACAAGATGCAGGACTCCGACCGCCAGTACTGGAACACGATTTCCATTCCCGACGCTCAGAAACTGTTCTCCATCTTCAAATCTTCTGCTAACTTGAAGTCCCTGTAACGAATTACAAACATGAATTTGACTACCAGTATCCAATACCCAGTTAGCAGTATCAACAATTGAGTAATTACAAGGTCTTATCATATAAATACCTTGTTCAGCAGAATTCTGCTTTCTCGGCCTGTTCGGATCAAGGGACGCAATATAAAGAGGACAGTTCCTCTTCTAGTGTCCATTCTTCTTGCAGTAGAAGCACTCTGCAGAAGACTGATCAGCCTTATACTTCCTGGTCTGACTAGGGCTAGGAGCATTCTGCACTTTCTTTCCCTTCTTATTTATTTTCTTCTTCCCTTTCTTAAAGGGACGACGACCTCTACTACCTCCCACTAAATTCACCACCCCCTTATTCAGTTGGTGGTCTTTCTCGAAAGTCTGCAGCAACCCCAAAAGACCATGGTAGTTGACTGTAGGCTTGTTCATTCTATAATGATCGAGAAAATCAAGATAGGAGGAGGGAAGAGAATTCAGGATCGCATCCTTGCCGAGCTGCTCGTGCAAGGGGCATCCGAGTTTGCCCAGTTTTCCAATCAGCTCGATCATGTACAATACATGATCAGTGACTGAACCACCATTCAGCATCTTGGAGTTGTAGATGGCACAAGACACTTTGTACCGTTCTACATCATTCGGGGTGCCGAAGGATTCCTTCAACTTTTGAAGGATTTCATCAGGTTGGGCCTCCTCGAATTTGCGAGTGAACTCGTCGTTCATCGTCGCTAACATAATACAACGGACAGTAGTGCAATCAGAGACCCACTTCAGATAAGCGTCTCTGACCGTAGTCCGTGCATTAGCGGGAGGGATTTCAGGTACCGGATCCGTTATCACATACAGGATCTGTTCGTGCTCCAGAACTATTCTCAACTTTCGATACCAACTATCGAAGTTGTGACCCTTTAACTTCTCATTATCGAGAAGTGATCGAACCGATAAATTGGAAGACATCTGAAAAGAAAATAAGACCTATTAGTGTATGAATTAATAAATTAACCAAAAGACTTGGACTTTAGTCTAAATGTTTCTCCCACTAATTTTTCAGATTGGTAGCCTCTAACTCCAATCCGTGAAAATACTTTTTCAAGTGGGTACTGAAATTCAATAGGCCACGCATGAGCCCGACTATGGCCGGCTCACCCATACGAGCCTAAAGGTAGGTTCGTAAACCAATTGTTTCCCTAAACAATTTTCAGTATTTTATTTTGCCCCAGAGAACACCCCAATCGGCCTAGGGGCCTCCTATTGCGGGTCTCTGGTTAGGTCCAACCATTAAAATGACTAATCCAATGCTTCCAGCTAACTAAAGACCAAGCCCGACTATGGCCAGCCCACCTGGTCCCGTTAAGGAGGTTGCACTGAACCATCATCGATCAGATAGAAATTCCAGTAGCCGGATGTACACCCGTTCTATGGAACTGCCGATGCATACCAAGCTAGTGGACACATTTCTATCCAACTTAATGGGAGGCTAAGACACTGTCAACACCTTGACTTAGTCTTTTTAAGGACCTAATAATTTTAGAGGATTTTTTTTTTTTATAGTAGTTGTGATAGAAGAAAAAGGGAAGGACATGGATCATCCTCCCACTGAATCAATCAGATTCCAGGAGGGTTGAAATAAATCAACAATTGATCCATGGGCACCTATTGATCAGTCAGACCGATCAACCTGGGTGACATGGGTTAACTCGAGTCATTGAGCTTTTTCCAATCAGTTCTGGTCGACTCGACTAGCCAGGTAGGTGAGATCATGGGTGAGTATCCGCCATTAACCATCTTTCCTATACACCAACCAAGTTGGCCAGGAAAGAGGTAGCCTCATACAACCATGATCACAATTAACAAACCTACCTCGACACCAGTCGGTTTACCAGACTCGATCAGACTAGCCTAAAGACTCGGGCATCCACTGAGCCACTAATTGGATCCATTTTAGATGAACGGATCAACTAATCTAACTATTCGATAGTTCTAAAGAAAGACCTTAAACAACTTTTGTTTAATCTTCTTTTAATCCGGTTCAACTAAACTTAGGTCTAACCCAGTGATGGACCCAACTAATCAGCTAACCCAATTAACCCAATTTGGCTTTTGCAAATTTTATTAGATTTCATAAACCTAAAAATTTTTATTAAGCCAAATACTTAATTAAAACATTTTTTTAATTAAGTCTCTATGTAAAACAATTTTACATCTTAAATTATGCATCATATCTAGATTTATACTTTTATAAATATTATATGACCCAAATAACAAAATTATAAATCATGCCAAAAATTATAAAATAATTTTAATTTCTTTTTGATTTCCTTAAAGGATCCTTCTGAAGAGGCCAACACAGACGAACCGCATCGTGTCAAAGACACACGGCCATGGTGAAGGTCTCAACTAGGTTCCTAAAAGTACTCTCTAATCCCAAGATTAAACAATTTAATCTACTATACATGCATCAAGATATGTTACACTAGAACCGGGCTCTGATACCACTGAAAGTAAAAAATGTGGTTGCAGGTGCCTACGCTAAGCATGCAACAGCACAGGGAATAGGTAAGTATTTTAAAATATTTTTAATAAATACGAAAAATACCTACTCCGCACAGGATCTAGCATATGCAAGATGCATGTATTGGCATGATACAAGACATATAATATTTATAAATATTTTAATAAATCTAGATCTACACATGCACCGAAAATAAAACCCAAAAACATACCTTATTCCCAGCTGGAATAAGTCAGGGATAAACCTGGAATAGACTGGAATAACTGGAATAAGTTATTCCAGTCGTCTTCCACCTTGGGCTGAAAACTGGGCTTCCGAAAAGTCCCCGGAACGCCACCTTCCGGACCTCCGATCGCTTCCAAATTTGAGCTGTAGATTCTTAAGGAAGTCCTATTCGATTTGGCACTAGTTTCTGTAAGAAAAACTAAGCCAATAAATCGTAAAAATTCGCCGAAGTCTGCTGTGCGAAAATGGCAGCAGAACAGAGTAGCTTTCTTCGTCGTTGGATTTCGGGCAACTGGAGCGATCCTGGCTGGCGTGGTTTGCTCTGAGGAGTAGAACAATACTCCCTCTAGAGGGGAGACATGCTCGGGGCTCTCCGATCCCTCTCCACGCG
Source organism: Areca catechu (assembly GCA_021397845.1). Lineage (NCBI taxonomy): Eukaryota > Viridiplantae > Streptophyta > Magnoliopsida > Arecales > Arecaceae > Areca > Areca catechu. The sequence goes on from CM038045.1 coordinate 111,106,627, forward strand.
CGGTGCTAGCCGCCGAAAGATGGTTCACGGTCACAGGTTGCTGCAGCAAAACAGAATTGCTGCAGCAAGGATTTTGAGCACTTTAAAGAGGGGATTGATGCCTTGTTTCTCTCCCTCACACACTCCAAATCCCACCCCAAGGATCACTCAATGGAAGCAAGGTTGGAGCTCTCAAAAAAGGGAGAACACAGCCTCACAAAGAAAGACGCCCTGGTGTTGTGCACGGTGATGAAAAAGAACCTCGTTCTGAAACAGGGGATTGCATAAATTTAAAGGCAGCAGGGACGTGGGAGAAGGAGAGGCAGGGAACGGCAGCGTTACACCCTTTAACCTGCAATGAACGAAGGGTTAAAGGCCATCCGGTGGAGGGAGTAGAAGAGACGTTGCCCAACGATTTCGGTCGTTTGGTCTTCCAACGTGTAAAAATTTACACGGTGAAAGAAAGAGCACCGGTTCAAAACCGGTCCAAAGGAAATTGGTGGTGCGGGCACCAGACTCAGAAGAAGACTTCAGGGCTCCATCTGGATCTCTGATTGACCTTGCCCAAAGAATTAGGGTTTTCTGGTTTTGTAATAAGGGTTGACCTGATCAACCCAATTTTGAGTGTGTAATTTTGTCATTTCAATTTTTGTTGGGTCATGTTGACTCAGTCCAAGTCCAAGGCCCAGGTAGGTGTCATTCCCTTTGCCATAGTTTACCACATTTTTCAGCTACAAGTGGGTGCCACACTCCCTGCCACATCTCCATCCAGTGTACCTTGGTCCCCACGCCTCAAGTAAGCAGGTTCTTTTTCTTGTACCACTTGGGGGAGAAATCCATCAAGATACCTCAATCCAAGGAGGAGACAACTTCTTTCCAGATAAACCCAAGCCAAGAAGGCAAGAATTTTTCTTGAAGAGAGGATCAAGGAGGTGCCCCACAATGTTCCATAAAAATCCAAGTTATAAAAGGGAAGAGAGCATGTCTTGGGGAGAAAATCAAGGAGGCACCCAAAAGTCTCCAAAAGTGCCAAAGCCATGAAAGGAAGAAGCCTAAACTTATGGAGCAAGACTAGGAGGTATCCAAATGAGCCAAACCATGAAGGAAAAATCCTTGATTCATGGAGAGATACTAGGAGACATCCCCATAACCTTCCATTTGGAGCTGATTTTCAAGTTTTCTTGGAGTTTTTGGGCTGCCCACTCATGGAAGGAGTCTTGGGAAGAAAATTTGATGCCTAAAGTGTGGGTTAGTCCTATTAGTCCCACATGGAAAATGTATAAAATTTTATTTCTTTGTTATGTCTATATATTCAACTCTATGTAACTCTTGAAAAAATGATGAATGATGAATGAAATCAATTTCTTTGTGAGCAACTTTGTGTTTCTCTCTTCCACACTTGTATTCAAGTGTTGAGCTCCATGAGGGAGTAAATCCGGATTCCCTAGGAACCTTGAGGAGGTGTGAGATCTCCAACTCCAAAACTCTAGCTTAGTCCACCCATCTCTACTCCACCACCACCAAACCCTAATTTTCCATCTACATCCCATGGCCCCTCTCTTCCACATAGAGGCCGGCCATCAGCATCCAGGTTCAGATCAACTATTTTCAACTACAGAGCAAGTTCAAAGAAGAGTCAGATCAGTATCAAGATCTCCGGAACTTCTACATCCAACAATCTTCATTAAGTCCTCAGGTCAGTGTCTTTCTTTGAGTTTCTGGTTCATTTTTCTTTTATTCTTCTTCTTCCAGATCCTGAGTTCGAGAAGGAGGCCAACCTTGCCATAGGACTACAATCCGAGGATCCATTGCGAAGATACCCCATCTCCAAGGATCCTACAATCTGCTCGAGAGTGTCCTCCAATTGAAGCAACGAGAGATATCACTGCTAGGGTAACAAGAACCTTCCCTTCTCACTTTGTCTATTTCGTTGAAACTCAGAGCAAACCCTAGATCTGGGGGTTTCTCAATCCCCAGCGATCCTACTTTTGAGTTACTCTGATAATCCACTCCTTTTAATTGTGCTCTCTATCATTTCTTAGTTTCTTTCAACATTAGTTTATCTTTCCTTTGAGTCAAAGCCGACTTCTGAAAATATATTAAAAAAAAAAATACATTAATTTTAATTTACTTCCGCATCGCATCATCTTTTTTGTTCTGCATCATTTTTGGTATCAGAGCTCTCGTTCTGCATCAATTGGTTCAAACCTAATTAAACCAAACCTAATGAAATCAATTTCTTTGTGAGCAGCTTTGTGTTTCTCTCTTCCGCACTTGTATTCAAGTGTTGAGCTCCGTGAGGGAGTAAATCCGGGTTCCCTAGGAACCTTGAGGAGGTGTGAGATCTCCAACCCCAAAACTCTAGCTTAGTCCACCCATCTCTACACCACCACCAAACCCTAATTTTCCATCTACATCCCACGGCCCCTCTCTTCCACATAGAGGCCGGCCACCAGCATCCAGGTTCAGATCAACTGTTTTCAACTACAGAGCAAGTTCAAAGAAGAGTCAGATCAGTATCAAGATCTCCGGAACTTCTACATCCAACAATCTTCATTAAGTCCTCAGGTCAGTGTCTTTCTTTGAGTTTCTGGTTCTTTTTTCTTTTGTTCTTCTTCTTCCAGATCCTGAGTTCGAGAAGGAGGCCAACCTTGCCATAGGACTACAATCCGAGGATCCATTGCGATGATACCCCGTCTCCAAGGATCCTACAATCTGCTCGAGAGTGTCCTCCAATTGAAGCAACGAGAGATATCACTGCTAGGGTAACAAGAACCTTCCCTTCTCACTTTGTCTGTTTCGTTGAAACTCAGAGCAAACCCTAGATCTGGGGGTTTCTCAATCCCCAGCGATCCTACTTTTGAGTTACTCTGATAATCCACTCCTTTTAATTGTGCTCTCTGTCATTTCTTAGTTTCTTTCAACATTAGTTTATCTTTCCTTTGAGTCAAAGCCGACTTCTGAAAATATATTAAAAAAAAAAAATACATTAATTTTAATTTACTTCCGCATCGTATCATCTTTTTTGTTCTGCATCATTTTTGGTATCAAAGCTCTCGTTCTACATCATTTTGGTATCAGAGCCCTGTCTAGGATTTCTGACTTGCTTGCATGTTTTGAGTGTCTCTCTTTTTTACTTTGTCTGCTCGAAGTAGACTCCCCAGGACGTCCGGTCCTAGGAACGAAGCGAGGTGCAAGCCTCCTCTTCCCATTCCATGAGATGTTCCTAGGGCGTGTAGGGGATCCGCTGGGTTACAACTTCGTAGCAGGAATTGTAAACGGGGGAAGCGTTCTGTTTTTAGCCTGTAACTATCCTATTGCAGGAATTGTTTCTCATTGTAGGTAACTCCAAATTATGTGATTTTTAATTTTCTAGAACCAGTATAACTGAAACTATTTTATATAATTTTACTGTAATTTATTTATTTTTTTGAAATTTCTGAGAGTTAAATTACAGCAATTCTATTTCTGTGTTTCTGCAATTCAATTTTTTTTTGAGTGATCATCTCCTAATTCATCTTAAGGGCAATTAAGTAGGGGAGGAGTTGATAACCTCTCCTTAGCTCAAAACCACCACTCATTCATTCGATCCTAAGCCTAATTTTAAAATTTATTAGACTTAATTTGCCCTAGTGGGCTAGGGACACCAACAAGTCGGGTCTAGGCTAATGTTGAGTCAGTTTGTCTAGTTACTCTATGTGTGCTTTGTACTCAGTGTCTAGAATGGTGGTTCAGGGATTCTATCCCGAAGGGCTTGTGTGCTGGTCCGCCTACCTGGCCAATCTCTGATTGGTGTCTAGGATTGGCAATTAGGGACCTAACACTCCCCTTACACCTGCCTGGCTGAGTCCCGAGTTACTACAGGCTAGCTTGCCACTTTGATTGGGCATCTAGTTTGGGCTCTAGGTCTAGTTAGCCCGTAGTCATTTCAGTCGAGTCTCATTTGGTGTGCTTGCTTGCATCATCATGTCTACCCAGAATGGAGTACCCTACCAACCTGGTCAAACCCAACCTGATTTAGAGGCCATGATTAGAACTCTTACTGAAAGTATGACCAAATTGAGTCAGGATATGAATGAGGGTTTTGCCTAGTTTAGAGATCGAGCCCAGGGACTTGAGAAACGTAGACATCAAAATTGGACACCTGATCCAAAATTTAATAGGCCCCAACCTCACCCATGCCAGGAGCCTAGGAGGACCTTATACCGTGATCCCGAGCATAACCCTAGGAGCCTATATCCATACTTGGTTGACTCAGAAAAGGGACTCGTTAGGAACACCGAACCTTATGCACCCACTTTTGATGGAAGACAAGAGACATATATTAAGTGGGAAGAACAAATGGATCGATATTTTGAGTGCACTAACATATCAGAATTAGGACAAATTAGGTTGGCCAAAACCAAGTTCACCAAACATGCTAGGTTGCATTGGTATGCTATTGAGCGTGAGTGTTATCAAAGAAAAGAGGAAATATATACTTGGAGAGATATGAGAAGTAAGTTGAGAGATAGGTACCTAGGTAGATCCTATGAGAAAAGACTTTTAGACCAATGGTACCAATTGCAACAGGGTAATAGGCCTGTGTCTAAATATATTGAGGACTTCCAGTGGTATGACATGAAATGCAATACCATTGAGACCGAAGCTCAGATCACATCGAGGTTTAGGGTTGGGTTACACCCAGACATTTATAGGAAGCTATGCCTTGAAAAGACCAATAAGTTAGACTGAGCCTACCAAGAAGCCCAAGACTATGAGTGGTCTTTAAGATATAACCAATCAAGTACTTTGGACTTAAAGCCAACCTCTACCAACTTGAGTCAAGTTCCGATTGATCCGACACCCGTAGTGAACCAGACTCTTGTTTGTCAATTCCCACTTGTGTCACCTCTTGACCAGAAGGATAACACTGAGAAGGAGTTAGGCATGGTCATCCCAAAATTAGTTGACCCGACCAGAGCCTTACTTAAAGAGGAATCAAAGGAGAATAGATTAGAACCTTTCAGTGAGATTGAGGAAGAAAATATGAGCCTGACATAAGTTTGATAGATGAATATGAAGAAGAAGAATTTGAGGATATCTCTCCCGATAATTCAATTAAACAACTCCTACCTAATGGGGTTATTGAGGGGACCCCTGCCACTCAAGGAATTCAGGAGCTAACCCTAAGAGAAGACCCTTTTGAGGAAGTTCAGGAAGAAGAAATTACACCCAATGAAAGTTTAAGTGAGAATACCCCTGAACTCATTGAGGAATCCAAAGAAGACACCCCTGAGTCAAATCTGGTAGAGAAGTGTGAAGAAGGAAGGGGTTCACAAGAATTGCCCATTGGAAAGGTCCAAGAACAAGAAAAAGATAGTAGCTTAAAGGATTTCTAGATAAACATTCCAAAGACCTTCTTGATAACCTTCCACCTTCTAGGAGCACCCAGCCTACCCTAGAACTTGCACTTGTAGACCCTCCTAGAGCAAATCATGAGGTTTGGATGAGTGCACCTATAGAACAATGTCCTCATTTTAAGGTCGTCATGAATAACCAAGGTATGTTTCTTGTTTCCTATAAGCCACCTCAAAACTCTGATTCTTATTTCCTACCCTTCCCTGAATCTTCTCATGTTTCTAGAGATATGGGATTACACTTTACTGAGATTTCTAGGTTGCAAGACTCCTTAGAACATATTAGGTTTGCCACCTACTTCTGGAAGACCTTATGGCACCTACTAGGCATCCATAATAAGTTTTCATGCTCTGCATGCCCTCCTCCGACCCAAGGTGAAACTTAGAGAGCCTTAGTTTGTTAGGTTTAGACCTAAGGTTCTTTTGGAATAAAGTCCATTCTTTAGGAATGCGTCATCAGTCTAGTTTAGTTTTTCTTGACCCTTTACCAGGCTTTGGCTCAGATTTTGGTTTGATTGAGAGCACCAGGAATTGGGATTTGTATTTTGTCCAGGGCTGAAATTGCATTCAATATTTCAATCAATAGGTCTATAGGCTAGAGTCCCTTTGAAATTGTTCATGAATACAAGCCTCACACACCACTTGATCTGATTTCACTATTAGCCCACACACACAAGTCTCTTGATGCACTTGCATAGCATGTAAAGGACTTGCATAAAGAAATTCATGCCAAAATAACTTTAAATAATGAAACTTATAAGAAGTTGGCTGATTCTCAAAGACAAGTCAAAACTTTTGTTGAGAGAGACTATGTAATGATTTGGTTAAGGCCTGAGCGGTTTTCTCCTGGAACCGTTAGAAAGTTACATGCTAGAGGAGCTGGACCATTTAGAGTAGTGAAGAGAGTAGGATCCAATGCCTATGTGCTCGAGTTGCCTCCAGAACTAGGCAATAGCTTTACTTTCAACATTACAGACCTAGTAGAGTACAGGAAGCCAGCTGTGATTCCCAGTGAGCCTTTTGTACCTAATCCTGTTATTGAGAGTGATCCCGATCCTGTGTGTCCACCAACAAACTGGCCTGTGAGGAAAGAGCAGATTGAAAAGATCCTGGATGATCAGGTTATCTCTACTCGTAATCGAGGATACCAAAGATACATGGTTTGCTGGCAAGGAAGGCCAGACTCTGATGACTCTTGGATCTCCCGAGAAGAACTACAAGATTTGGATCCAGACCTCTTGGAGAGATACCAGAGCCAACTTGAGCCTTACTCGACAAGGTCGAGTTCCTCCCATCCCGGGAGAATTGGTGCGGGCAACAGACTCAGAAGAAGACTTCAGGGCTCCATCTAGATCTCTGATTGACCTTGCCCGAAGAATTATGGTTTTCTGGTTTTGTAAAAATGGTTGACATGATCAACTCAATTTTGAGTCTGTAATTTTGTCATTTCAATTTTTGTTGGGTCATGTTGACTCAGTCCAAGTCCAAGGCCCAGGTAGGTGTCATTCCCTTTGCCATAGGGCACCACATTTTCCAGCTACAAGTGGGTGCCACACTCCATGCCACATCTCCATCAAGTGTACCTTGGTCCCCACGCCTCAAGTAAGCAGGTTCTTTTTCTTGCACCACTTGGGGGAGAAATCCATCAAGATACCTCAATCCAAGGAGGAGACAACTTCTTTCCAGATAAACCCAAGCCAGGATGGCAAGAATTTTTCTTGAAGAGAGGATCAAGGAGGTGCCCCACAATGTTCCATAAAAATCCAAGTTATAAAAGGGAAGAGAGCATGTCTTGGGGAGAAAATCAAGAAGGCACCCAAAAGTCTCCAAAAGTGCCAAAGCCATGAAAGGAAGAAGCCTAAACTTGTGGAGCAAGACTAGGAGGTGTCCAAATGAGCCAAACCATGAAGGGAAAATCCTTGATTCATGGAGAGATACTAGGAGACATCCCCATAACCTGCCATTTGGAGCTGATTTTCAAGTTTTCTTGGAGTTTTTGGGCTGCCCACTCATGAAAGGAGTCTTGGGAAGAAAATTTGATGCCTAAAGTGTGGGTTAGTCCTATTAATCCCACATGGAAAATGTATAAAATTTTTTTTCTTTGTTATGTCTATATATTCAACTCTATGTAACTCTTGAAAAAATGATGAATGATGAATGAAATCAATTTCTTTGTGAGCAACTTTGTGTTTCTCTCTTCCACACTTGTATTCAAGTGTTGAGCTCCATGAGGGAGTAAATCCGGATTCCCTAGGAACCTTGAGGAGGTGTGAGATCTCCAACTCCAAAACTCTAGCTTAGTCCACCCATCTCTACTCCACCACCACCAAACCCTAATTTTCCATCTACATCCCATGGCCCCTCTCTTCCACATAGAGGCCGGCCATCAGCATCCAGGTTCAGATCAACTATTTTCAACTACAGAGCAAGTTCAAAGAAGAGTCAGATCAGTATCAAGATCTCCGGAACTTCTACATCCAACAATCTTCATTAAGTCCTCAGGTCAGTGTCTTTCTTTGAGTTTCTGGTTCATTTTTCTTTTATTCTTCTTCTTCCAGATCCTGAGTTCGAGAAGGAGGCCAACCTTGCCATAGGACTACAATCCGAGGATCCATTGCGAAGATACCCCATCTCCAAGGATCCTACAATCTGCTCGAGAGTGTCCTCCAATTGAAGCAACGAGAGATATCACTGCTAGGATAACAAGAACCTTCCCTTCTCACTTTGTCTATTTCGTTGAAACTCAGAGCAAACCCTAGATCTGGGGGTTTCTCAATCCCCAGCGATCCTACTTTTGAGTTACTCTGATAATCCACTCCTTTTAATTGTGCTCTCTATCATTTCTTAGTTTCTTTCAACATTAGTTTATCTTTCCTTTGAGTCAAAGCCGACTTCTGAAAATATATTAAAAAAAAAAATACATTAATTTTAATTTACTTCCGCATCGCATCATCTTTTTTGTTCTGCATCATTTTTGGTATCAGAGCTCTCGTTCTGCATCAATTGGTTCAAACCTAATTAAACCAAACGGTTGGTTCAATCCTTGGTTCAAAAAACCGGTCCAATTAAAAGGGGTTCAATTTAATTTAATTGGTTCAACCCCAAAAAATTGGGTTCAATTGGTTCATAACCAATTGGAGGCCGAAACGAACTCCAAATCAGTTCAAAACTGATTCAGAAAAATCCTGGCACAGAGCTGGTCAACCCGAAACATTTTCCAGTTGACACAGACAAGGGCAAGACGTGAAAAACGAGTGCTCAAAAAAAATACTGAGACCATGAAATCGAGACGATTCCCAATCGTAATCGGTATCCGGATCAAAGAGTTATCCTCTGTGGCATGTGACCTCATAGGTTCGAACCTAAACGGTAGCCCTAGAACCATTCTAGTACCAGCATAGGAAACCATCTAGCAATGGGTCCCGGTGTCCGGATAGGTCGAAGATGCGGGAGAAAACAATCGAACCTCTAGCATATGGTTACCGTATAATTCATCCCTTTGACCTCTAATGCTCAGGACGACTGAGATTGGGCTGCCAACCCAGACTGAGTCAGTCGACTACGTGTCTCAACCTCGCAAGCCCAGTGACTCTTCACTTGGGCTACCCCGGTCGAGGATTTGCTAAATTGAGATACTGCGAGACATTCAATCCAAACTGTTAGGATAGGTCAATTCCATCTTGGTCCATCACTGCTCCACAAGTACTTGCTTGTACCCAGAAACCTTCCATCACCGGATTAAAAATCCGGGTAGTCCGGTACCAAAGCACAGGGAGTTGCTTACAAGCTACCATGATGACCTCAGGTCAGAGGGACACTTATACCCATATCCAATCGTGAATATCCCTTTGGCAGAAAGGGACTGCACGGAGTCACGTTCAATGAGATATCAAATATCCCACTTGCAGATCACATCAGTGTCACCACACTCATTTGGTCAAGAGGACAACCAAACGATGTGAACTACAACAACCTATACTTGATATATTGCTGTCCAGTATAATATATCCTTTGTTGTGAACAGGATTTAAGGACCACTCGATACATCCTCTCTGTATCGAAGTCAGTGTAGTCCTAAGGACTTCATCACATGGAAAGAGTTCATTTTAGGAAAATACAATATGTGATGAGCTGCCAAAAATAATATTTTATTAATTCATAATATGAATACAATACTTAGCACAACTGTCAACAGCCCAGGCGAATGGCTTTGGGACACAATTCCCAACAGCGGCTCGGTGCCCCGTGCGTCCGTTGTCCCTCGTGGGTTCGTGGTATCTCGTGCTCGACGATTTTCCGCTGTCGACATGTCCCATCGACGACCCCTCCTTCGTGCGCTCTCGGGTCGCAAGGCTCCGCGTGCGGGGGAGTGGTGCGGTGCGCGCCGCGGCGGTGACCGTGTCGACGTGTGAGCGGTCTTGGATGCGCATCCAGCGACGGGCTCCCTGCCTCGTCGTGGCCAACCGTCGGTGGGTGCTGTAGGGTTCGGTGGCAAGGCGGAATCATAGATTTCAAAAAATTTTTATCTTTATGAAATCTTCACCAAACCTTCAACCCAAAATCTCCTTAAAAGAATTAAAACATATAAGATGTTTATATAAGATTTAATCTCAAATTAAGATACTAACCTGTATCGCAAAATCCAAACTCTGAATCTCCACCAGGTGCCCAAATGTTCACCCTCCAATGGTGATCCATACAGAAAAATAATGAAGACAATAATTTCTAGTTCTTGGCTCCTCTTCTTGAATTCTTTTTCAAGAATTCAATTCTTGGACCTTTAGGCTGAAATTTTCTTTCTTGAAAATTTCTTTTCTTCCTTCTTTCCTCTTCTTGAATTTTCTTCAAGAATTCCCTTTCTTGAATCCCTTTTCTTGAATTGAATTGGAAGAAAAATTAAGACAGTCAAAGACTTAATTCAAGAAGGAAAAGAAGAATAGATCCTTTCCCTTTTCTTTCCTTTACCGTTCAAGACCTTCTTCTTATTCTTGTTTAGGGTCAGAGTTTTGACAGAGGATACCTCTGTAAGGGAAACAATACCCAACAAGAACAAGAGGAAGGAGTATTCTGGAGAGGAAGAAAGGGAATTGGATCTCTGAATTATGTTACGTGAAAACCCCCGAGAACCCCAATCCTATTTATAGATCTCAGAGGGGTGTCATCTTGAAACAACGCAACCCTCTGAAACCCCAGGGA
>CM038045.1:111122200-111129700 GCA_021397845.1 Areca catechu
GGGGATCTCCTAAGGCGTTTCGGGGTGCCATTGTGATTGACCCGTGAAAAAGAAAGCCAAAGGACTTCTTAGATTTCATTTGGGAATTTTGCATTGGGCACGTTCTGTTTTTTTTCTGCTTGCTGTATTTTCTGTAGGCTGACTGTAATCCGCCTACAACTCCAAAGGCAAGTATCACATTCCTTATTGGAATATTTTTTTTCCTGTTCTATTTTAAGTTTTTTATCACCGTTTTAAATTTCAGTCTCAGAAAAAATTACAAAAAAAATGAAAATTCCTGCAGTCCATCAGTGTTATTAAGGTTTCTGTTCTGTTCTGTTCCTTTTCATTATCTTCATTTCAGAATCTGCCTAGAATAGTATAGATTTTATTTTGAAATTTTGTTTTATCTGGTATGTCATCTATAAGTTAGGAGTTTTCTGTGATTTTTTTAGATTTTTCTGACATTTTCTTCTGCACTTATCAATACCACTTTTAAACTGCAACACACTACTTCTGCACCTGAAATTTGAAATTTGCATGCATCTCATGGCAAATCAAGGGCATGAAATTGACATAGGGTCAGGATTTCATCACCTGTTCCTAGCCCAAAAATCATCAAATTGCATATCGACCCAATCCCTAACTAAAATTGATTAGACATTAATTGCCCTAGTGGGTTAGGAACATCAATTTGGTCGAGTCCGGGTTATTGTCAACTCATTGTGTCAACTAGTCTTGTGTGTGCCCTATTACTCGGTGTCTAGAATTGGGACTAAGGGCTTGGGTGCTGATCCATCTATCGGGCCAATTCCACTGGGCCTAGGTAGGCCAGAGACAGGATCTCACACTCCCCTTATTCTAAAACCTGGCCAAGTATAGAGTTACTACAATCTAGCTTGCCACCTTGATTAGGCAACTAGCTTGGAACTCTAGGTCCAGTTCAATTCAATTGGGAAAGCTTGTGGAACCCATTTCTTCATCTATTATTGGAAGCTGGTGTCAAGGATAGAGGTTAAGTGGCTCAAGCCTAAGCGGTTCTTGTGGTTTTTAATTAGGACCCAGTGAAAGATGGGGGAACCTCCCACAGACCCACCTCCTGACTGGCCAGTGGAAGAGAGTAGCTGTTGATTTGATTGTATCTAGTCAACTCAGTTTATTTGGACTAACCGGTTTAGAAAAATCATAGTTCGGGTCTGATTCTAATTGTTTGCATGACAACTAGGTCAGGCACACCTTACCACCCTTCACAAGCCCAACCTAGTTCATCCATGGATACTAGTATGGAAAGCCTTATGAGATCTATGATCGAGAAGATGGACCGTTTGGATGCTAAATTTGGTCAGTTCGAGGAAAGGGTAGGAGCCCTAGAAGAAGCTAGGTTGACCCCAACTAAACCACCTTCACCCAGATTACCTTCAGTTCATCCTAGAGCCCAACGACAGGAACACACACCTGACCCAATTCAAAGAAGACCGCATCAGGATTATGTTGATCATACTCCAGAGCCACCTCCTAGAAGACCTCACTGTGATACTTTTGATCAGGATGATCGGGCCCTAAGGAACATCCGTCTAGATGCACCAACCTTTGAGGGAAGCCTAGATCCTAAGGTGTACATAGACTGGGAGGCTGACATGGACCAGTATTTTGACTGGTATGATATGTCTGAAGAGAGAAGATTTAAGTTTGCCAGAATCAGACTAGTTCGTCAGGCTCGGTTATATTGGGGAAACGTGGAACACATATCAAGGCAAAGGGGAGATTTACTTATAGAAACATTGAGAGATATGAAGAGCAAACTTAGAGAGAAATATCTGCCTATGTCTTATCAGCAAAGGTTATTAGATCAGTGGCAACGATTGACACAGGGTAACAAGACCGTTTCTGAATACGTTGCTAAATTTGATGAGTTTGTGATGCGATGCAACGTAGTCGAGTCTGAAGCAGCCACTTTATCAAGGTTTAGATCAGGGTTGAATGATGATATAAAAGGGGAACTGTTTTTATGGAAAGTCCATGATTTAGATCAGGCATACCAAGTTGCCACGGACTATGAGAGGTTTCAAAGGAGAGCTACATTTAGACGACCTGAATCTATTAGGTTTAACCCTCCTATTAGCAGGCCTAGCTCAGTCCCTAGTCCCACCAATAGAACAAGGTCCAGCCCGAATCCAACCCTTAGACCCAATCCGACCACCCCCTTAATTCCTAGAGAAGACAAAGGAAAGAGCCCTGAAGTTCGAGGTGAGAGGGAGCGAGTCTGCTATAAGTGTCGTAAACCAGGTCATTTTGTGAGCCAATGTCCCTCTAGAGCTTTACATATAGGGGAGGCAGAAGAAGGTGAATCAGAACCCCTGGAGAATGATGAAGAGGAGGTTTATGAAGCAGGGGATTGTTTGGCTGATGAGTATGAAGGAGATGAAGAGAACATAGACTCATCAGATTTACTAGGAGTTGTGAGACGTATCATGACACAGACCAAGGAGCAAGAAGACTGGCGTAGAACTAGCATCCTACACATATTTGTTAGGATAGGAGAAAAGGTCTGTAAGATCATCATCGATAGTGGAAGCTGTGTCAACGCCATTTCCACTAACGCAGCCAAAAGTCTAGGATTACCCATTGTACCACATCCCAATCCATATAAGGTGTCCTGGATCGATTCCACTTCTATACCAATCAAGTCAAGATGTCAGGTTCAAGTCCAGCTTCAATCCTATCAGGGAAAGATCTGGTGTGATGTGCTTCCTATGGGGGTAAGTAGCATCATCTTAGGCAGGCCATGGCTGTTTGATCATGATGTGACCATCTTTGATCGATCAAACTCCTGTGCTTTCAATTTCAATGGCAAGAAAATTGTCATTCATCCAACCCAGCCTAAGGATAATGTCAAGAGAGGAGCTAGCAGCTTGAAAGATAAGAAGACTGGATTAAATTTAATAGGTGCAAAAGAATTAGAGAAAGATATCATGGAGGGAGCACCTATTTGGGTAGTAGCTGCTAAGGAAATTAAGGACCACAGCCCTGTAGAACACCCTCAAGAGGTGGTCCAATTATTGAAAGAATTTGAGGATGTGTTTCCAGAAGATCTCCCCGATAACCTTCCACCTTTAAGAGACATACAACACGCAATAGATTTAGTCCCTAGAGCGACTTTACCTAATTTGCCTCACTATAGGACGAACCCAACTGAACACCAGGAATTGCAAAGGCAAGTGGGTGAACTTCTTAGGAAGGGGTTTATTAAGGAAAGCTTAAGTCCATGTGCAGTCCCTGCTTTGCTGACCCCTAAGAAAGATGGCACCTGGAGGATGTGTATAGATAGCCGTGCCATTAATAAGATCACTGTAAAGTATAGATTCCTAATCCCAAGACTAGACGACATGTTAGATATGATAGCTGGATCGATAATTTTTTCCAAGATAGACCTAAAAAGTGGCTATCACCAGGTTAGGGTTAGGCTTGGAGACGAATGGAAGACCGCTTTTAAGACTAAAGATGGATTATATGAGTGGTTAGTCATGCCATTCGGTCTGTCCAATGCACCCAGCACTTTTATGAGAATAATGAATCAGGTGTTAAAGGTTTTTATCGGAAGATTTGTAGTGGTCTATTTTGATGATATACTTATATATAACAAAACAAAGGCAGACCACTTAACCCACCTGAAGCAAGTTTGTCAAGTCCTGAGAAAAGATAGTCTCTATGCCAATATCAAGAAGTGTGATTTCCTGACAAATAGAGTTATCTTTCTAGGATTCGTAGTCACATCTGAAGGGGTGTCCGCTGATCCTGAGAAAATTAAATCCATAGTAGAGTGGCCTACGCCTAAGACTATCCACGATGTCCGTAGTTTCCATGGGTTATCCACCTTCTATAGAAGGTTTATTAAAGGATTCAGTACGATAGTGGCACCAATCACTGATTGTATTAGGAAGGGAAATTTTGAGTGGACTAAAGTAGCAGGTAAGGCCTTCCTAACAATTAAGGAGAAAATGACACAAGCACCTGTCTTAAGGTTACCCGATTTTACCAAGGTGTTTGAGGTTGCTTGTGATGCTTCTGGGGTCGGAATTGGAAGTGTCTTGAGTCAAGAGAATCACCCAATAGCATACTTCAGTGAAAAGTTAAATGAGGCGAGACTAAGGTATTCCACGTATGATAAGGAACTGTATGCTGTAGTTCAAGCTCTACGATATTGGAGGCATTATCTTCTACCCCACGAGTTTGTCCTGTTCTCTGATCACGAAGCTCTTAGGTTCCTTAGTTCTCAAAAGAAATTAAACCCTAGGCAAGGGAAATGGGTAGAATTCATACAAGCTTACACGTTCGTTTTGAAACATCGTGTCGGTATTGAAAATAGGGTTGCTGATGCGTTGAGCCGCCGTTCTATGTTGTTAACCTCTGTGAGCACTAAAGTAGTAGGGTTCGATAGATTGAAAGATGAATATCCCACATGTCCTGATTTTGGTCACATCTATCAATCCCTGCAACAAAGACCATCTAGTTAACCTAGTGATTATACACTGTTAGATGGATACCTTTTCAAAGGAAATCAGTTGTGTATTCCCAAGACCTCTGTTAGGGAATTTCTGATCTGGGAAGTCCATGCTGGAGGTTTAGCAGGACATTTTGGCAGGAACAAAACCATCCTAGCAATGGAAGAACAATTTTTTTGGCCTGGTCTTAAAAAGAGCATTGCCCAGATCGTAGCTCAGTGTCGGACCTGTGCTGTTGCAAAACAGCAAAGACAGAACACCGGTCTGTACACGCCCTTACCTGTCCTTGATGGTCCATGGCAAGATATCAGTATGGATTTTGTGGTAGGTCTACCTAAAACTTCTAGGAAACATGACTCTGTTTTCGTGGTTGTCGATCGTTTCTCCAAAATGGCGCACTTCATCCCGTGTTCTCAAACTTTAGACGCTTCGAAAGTGGCCAAGCTTTTCTTAGATAAGGTGGTTAAGCTTCATGGTTTACCCAAGACCATTGTGTCAGATAGAGATGTCAAGTTCACTAGCTACTTCTGGAAAACCCTCTGCAACATGTTAGGTACTAAGCTGAAATTCTCTACGGCCTATCATCCTCAAACCGATGGCCAAACTGAAGTAGTAAACCGAAGATTAGGAAATCTCTTAAGATGTTTAGTCAGCGACAACCTAGGAAACTGGGACTTACTACTCCCTCGCACTGAATTTGCCTACAACAGTTCGATCAATAGGTCTATTGGGAAAAGTCCATTCGAAGTGGTCCATGGATACAAACCTAGGAAACCTTTAAACCTAATTCCATTACCAGTACATACATGAATATCTGAGTCTGCTGAGTCATATGCACAGCATGTTAAGGATTTGCACAAGGAGATTAATCAGAAGATTCAAACAAGCAATGAACTATATAGGCATATGGCTAACTCACATAAACAGTTAAAGGAATTTAATGAAGGAGACTCTGTAATGATTAGGCTTAAACCAGAAAGGTTTCCTCCGGGAACTATGAAGAAACTCCATGCCCAGGGAGCCGGACCCTTCAAAATAATAAAGAAAATTGGACCTAATGCTTATGTAGTAGACTTACCACCTAGTTATGGCATTAGTTCTACATTTAATGTTTCCGATCTGAAAGAATACAAGGAACCTGCATTAATACCTGATGAACCTTTTGGTCCTAACACTTCTCTTGAGAGTGAAATGCCAATTGAGTGTCCACCACCAAATATTCCTGAGCGAAAGGAAAGAATTGAAAGGATCTTGGATGACCAGATCATCACTACTAGAAATAAGGGCTACCAACGCTATCTGGTTCGATGGCAAGGACGTCCTGAATCTGAAGATTCCTGGATCACCAAAGAGGACCTACAACAAATCGACCCGGATATATTAGAAACTTATCACTCGACAGGGTCGAGTTCCTCCCACCCGGGGAGAATTAGTGCGGGCACCAGAATTAGAAAGAGACTCCAACCAATTCAAGCCCATTCCGAATCTTTATGGTTGGACTAGAGAGTCCGGTAACCTTTCTTTATTTTGAGTCCAAAAGAATCATGTAAGTCGAGTCCATGTTGGGTCCTGTAATCTTTCTTTTGAGTCCAAAATAATCATGTAAGTCGAGTCCATGTCGGGTCTAGTCTTAGTCAAATCCAAATGGGTCAACTAACATCAAGCCTAAAGAAGACTCACAATGTATACCCCAAATCAAGACCAAAGCCAACTCAATTGGGGACCACATGCCACATCACTTGCGCCACCTCAACTTGGGACCACATGCCACATCAAGAGGGGACCACATGCCACCTCACATGCCACCTCACCACAAGAGGGCGCCATCCCAAGTTCAAATTCAAGGAAGTTGGCCAAGAAGGATTTCAAGCAAGAAAATCAGCCCTCTCCCCTTATATTACTCCACTTGTTTGGGGATTTGAAATTTCAAAATTTGTAAGGCTTTATTTAAATCCTTGGATGCCCCTTGTAAAGAGATTGATGAGTGAATACAAATTTCCAGCACTTTTCTATGTGTTTCTATGTGCCTATGTGGATCTTTGAGCCTAAGTGAACCTCTTCCTCTCCTCCATCATTTCTTCTCCCTAATCCTTCTCTTTTACTCTTCATCTTCCAAGCAATCCTCTTCCTTCAAAGCGAATTAAGGACATCCTCTCAAGAAGAAGATCAACACCAACACAAGCTTCCACCATTGCGCCAAGGATCATTTCCAACAAACTCTCCTTTTGAGTTCCATCAATCTTCTCACTTCTAATTAAGTTTCTAATCATCTTGGTTTCTTTGTTGCAGGGTTCTCTAGGCTCCAGATCCAAGAGGAAGGATTACTTGCTACAAACCAGAAAGTTAGAAGGCCCATCTTAGGTGGTATGATCTTTCATTTGAGAACCTTAAGAGTGAATCCCTTGTGCTTGAGATTTCAATGCTTGAACTCCTAGTATTTTAAGATCGGGATCATTAAATAGGGCTAGCTTGACTTGTGTGCGAATTCTAATCTTGTCCTATTTCTTTAAGATTTTGATAGTCCTCCTAGCTGGGTTTAAGTATAAGCATTTAGGGTTTCTTATTTAGATCTCTTTGATCTTATATGTTGAATCACTCATATGCAAGTAGGAATTGCTAGTTAAATTTTGGTTAATCTCCTTTAGAGTTACATGTTTGCATCCTCATCATGCATATCACACTTGGTCTTCAACGAGGAATTCCTAGTAAGCGCGAGTCATCAGCTCGCGCTGACTACGTCCCTGCCCTTTGTACACACTGCCCGTCGCTCCTACCGATCGAATGGTCCGGTGAAGTGTTCGGATCGCGGCGACGCGAGCGGTCCACCGCCCGCGACGTCGCGAGAAGTCCACTGAACCTTATCATTTAGAGGAAGGAGAAGTCGTAACAAGATTTCCGTAGGTGAACCTGCAGAAGGATCATTACCGAGACCCGGATGAGGAAAGACCCGCGAACGCGTGAATGAATCGCGACCGCGACGGGAAGGCCCCGGCTGAATTGTCACGTTGCCGATCGCCCC
>CM038045.1:111134700-111143614 GCA_021397845.1 Areca catechu
TGCATGCCTGGGCCATGGCACAGCCGGGCGCAAGTCACCGAGCGCGCGCGGGCCATGTCCCGCCGGGCGCGAGGCCCCGAACGCGCACAAGGGCACGGCGGGCTCGGGCGCGCGCAGGTCGTGGCACTAGCGCGCGCGCGTCGTGGCACGGCGTGCGCGGGTCACCGGGCGCTCACGCGCGGGCCATGGTACGGAAGCGCGCGGGTCACGGCGCTGCCATGCGCAGGGCGACGGGCGCTCGCATGCGGGTCATGGCACCGCCGGGCGCGAGGCACCGGGCACGCACAGGGGCACGGCGGGCTCGAGCGCGCGTGGGTCATGGCACGGGCGTGCGCGGGTCACGGCGCTGCCATGCGCAGGGCAACGGGAGCGCACGCACGCGGGTCGTGGCACGGGCGTGCGCGGGTCATGCCACCGCCAGGCGTGCACAAGGGCACTGCGGGCTCGGGCATGCGCGGGTCATGGCACGGGCATGCGCGGGCCACCGGGCGCGCGCAGGCACGGGTCACGGCGCGGGCGTGCGCGGGTCACGGAGCTGCGGTGCGCAAGTCAACGGGCGCGTGTCACGGCACGGGCGTGCGCAGGTCACGGCACCGTCGGGTGCAAGGCAACGTGCGCGGGTCACGGCACTGGATTGCGCGGGCCACGGCACAGGCGTGCGCGGGTCACGGAGCAGCCGGGCGCGGGTCGCCGGGCGCGCGCGCGGGTCGTGGCGCGGGCTTGCACGGGTCACGGCGCAGTGGGGCTCTGGTCACCGGGAGCGCGTGCGGGCCACGGCACTGGCGTGCGCGGGTCATGCCACGGGCGTGCGCGGGTCACGGCGCTTCCGGGCGCGGGTCACGGCACGGGCGTGCGCGGGTCACCGGGCGCGCGCGTGGGTCATGGTAGATCCGCGGGGTTGTCGTTAAAACACCATGGCTATCAGTTTAAAATCCGACTTCTTAAAATATTTAAAAATGCGTAGCAAGAGGAGTCGGGTCGAATCCACGGAGAAGGCGGTGTTTAGGATTTGAAATCTTTTTGATCTTGTAAAAAAAATATTTGAAGTCGAAAAGTATAAAAAAAATTAAAATTCCAGGAAAAGTAAACTTGGCACTAGGATCTATTATTTAGATCCTAGCATCTACGTGCAGACAAGACGAACGACAGGAGTAAAAAAAAAATATTGCATTGATTGAAATTTAATGTCTAGATACAATGCAAAAAAATTAAATTAACAAAATAAGTAACAAAGATAAGAACAGATCGGCGCAGCCTCATCAGGAAGATAGCTCCTTCCTTCGTACTGCGTGGAGTGAACTGGGCTTTCTCTGCGTCTTCTTCTTCGGATCCTGATCTCAGAGAGAGAAGGCTGGAAGATGGTGTAGGGACACGCTCTCCTTTGAGAAACCTCACTCCCAAAAGTCAACCCGTAACCCAAGCAATGCCCTTTACCCTGTACCTTCTCTTTTCTCCGGGGTCCTCTGCCTTGTGCAATGGGGTTCATTTTATAATTAACCGGAGAGGAGAGCTCATTGCACACTAGCGATGTGGGACAAAAGGAGTACCGTGACCGTCGTTGCTGCTCCGTGCATCACGCCGCGACGAATTGCAACGCAACGCCCGTGGAATCACCGTGGACTGCTCGTGAGAAGCGCAGCAATGCCCAGTTCCCGTGAAGAACACCCAGCTCATGAACGCCCGTGGATTGCTTGTGGACTGCGCGCAACGCCCGTGGACTGCTCGCCTGCACCCGTGGAGAAGCTCGGCCGTGCCTGTGGAACCACCGTGGACTGCGTGGCGACTGTGTGGCGACGCCCTGTAGCCCGTGAAGATTGCAACGTGAGGAATGCCCGCAACGTGGAGAAGCTTGGCAACACCGCCGCCCTGCAGCGCCCATGGCCGTGCGTGGAGCAGGTGGCCGCCGTGGAGGGCGTGGCCGTGCGTGGAGCAGGTGGCCGCCGTGGAGGGCATGCATGGCTACGCATGGAGGAGGTGGCTGCCGTGGAGGAGGTGGCTGCCGTGGAGGAGGTGGCCGTGGGAAACGTGGGCTGCCTCCTCTCTTTTGCCGTTGAAAAACACCGCCACCGACCGTCGAAGCATCGCCGGAGCTTCTCCTCCGGCCAGGGACACCGCCGGCGTGCTTCCCGGCGAATTTCGGCGCCTCTGGAGGGCCGTGGTCCATGGCCTATTCCGTGGACCGGCAGCCATGGCAGCCATGGCTGCCGGTGAACCAAATGCCAAATAAAAAAAAACAAGGACGAGCTGCTCCAAAAATCGTGCAGCATCAAAATGTGTGCAAAAATCTTAGAAAATTCATAACTTCTTCATTTCAAACCTGATTTAAGTACCGTTTGCGTCGTTGGATTCCATAAATCAAGCTCTACCTATTGGTGGGTTTCAATCTTATTAATTTTACCAATTCCATGATCATTAATTATAATTATTAAATGTTTTATTAATCATTTAAATGGGTGTGTGGTGCTTTGACTTGAAATCTATTTGTCATGAACGTACTCTAATTTCACACTTTTCAAATATATTTTTAAAATAATTAGTTTTGCAAGAAAGTCCAAATTAATTATGAAATTAGGTTATTAAAAGAATGTTAGCACCAATAATTAACTAAAATACTTAAAATAATCGTGTAAATCCAAGATTTATCACACCCCCCAACTTAAATATTGCTAGTCCCTTAGCAATGCAAAAAGTATAACTATGTGACACAAAGATCATCCTTTGCAAAAATAGATCAAGGTTTGAAAGTAAAAAGATCTAGCAAGTATCACTAATTAAGTATTGAGTTTCAGAAATAAATTTTGCAGTCAACATAATTAGAAACTTTCTTAGAGTTCATCTAAAGATCTACAGCACTTGTGTTTGTGATGACTAACTTAACATTTCGGTACTAGTTTGCAAGAACAAATGTATCTTTGATTAACACTTACTTTGGTTAATTTTCTATATATCCCTAAATTAAGCTTATGAATTGAGTTAGCTTTCACACTACCTGATTTTTTTTTTTTTTTTTTTTTTTTTTTTTTTTGCTGAGCATCCTGGCCTTCCCTTCACCGTTTGACGCGAACCTCCACACTTGACTTAGGTGCAGAGACCCGGTTACTAAGTTTAGGGCGATCCACATATACTCTATGTTTTGTACTTTTATTTCAGGTAGGTAGCTCTTTCCTCAAAAAAAATTTTAAATTGGGATATATATCAATTACCAGTTTTTAGTGATAATTAAGTTCTCAATTGTCCTTACAACTAATACATACTTTGTCTCGTTAGCGTGCATGTGCAATGGAAGTGCTAATAGCCTTTAGGTGATCTAAGTAGGCCCTAAAAGTCTGACACGCTAGTCTACTTCTTGACTCGCTAACAGTCATTAGCAACACTCTCTAACTCTTATTACTTTTCCTAGTCTATCGTGCTCCAGATTTATTTTTGGCACATGAAAACTTTTTTTTTATTTAAAAAAAAAATTATTTATTATTATTATTTATTATTATTTATTTTTTTATTTTATTTTATTTTTATTATTTTTTTAAAAAATTAAAAAAAATTAAAAAAAAAATTTAAAAAATATTTGTCCTGACCCCCCAACTTAAATACCATTGTCCCTAATGGTATGAAAAGAACTAAAAATGTAAAGAGATACCTGAGAAGAGGAGCTCGTGAACAATGTAGAGGCTGCAATTTTTTTTTTTTTTTTTTTTTTTTTAATAAAGAGTACATATTGGGTTGCCTCCCAACGAGCGCTAAGTTTAATGTCTTCAGCCAGACATAATGCAGCTCAGTTTAGTGTGGGTCAGTTAATGTTACTTGGTCAATGGTTCGATTTGTTGATATTCCTTCAATGTATGGTTTTAAACGTTGACCATTTACCTTAAAGAAGTTTCCTGACCTAGGATCATAAATTTTGACAGCACCATGGGGGAAAACTTGGTTAACAATGTAAGGTCCATCCCATCTAGATCTTAATTTTCCAGGAAATAATCGAAGCCTTGAATTAAATAACCAGACTTGTTGATTTGGCTTAAAGATTTTCCTAGAAATAAATTGATCATGAAAGGCTTTCATTTTCTCTTTATAAATACGCGAGTTTTCATAAGCCTCTCGCCTCAGTTCATCTAGTTCACTCAGTTGCAACATCCGGTTAGAACCAGCTTGCTTTAAATCAAAATTTAATTGCTTAATCGCCCAATATGCTCTATGTTCAAGTTCTACCGGAAGATGACATGCTTTTCCAAAGATCAGCCTATAGGGAGACATTCCAATGGGATTTTGTAAGCTGTCCGATAGGCCCATAATGCATCATCTAATCGATCTGACCAGTTTCTACGATCGGGCCTAATAGTCTTTTGCAAAATGTTCTTGATCTCCCTATTGGATACTTCTACTTGGCCACTTGTTTGCGGGTGATAAGGTGTAGCTACTTTATGTGTGACCCCATATTTTTGCAAAAGCATTCGAAATTGGTAGTTTGTGAAATGGGCACCTCCGTCGCTAATGATGGCACGAGGAAATCCGAACCTAGAGAAGATATTCTTTTGAACAAACTTTATGACTACCTTATGATCATTGGTTCGTGTAGCCATTGCCTCAATCCATTTAGAAACATAATCGACAGCCACCAAAATATATTCAAAACCATTAGAGGGTGGAAAGGGTCCCATAAAATCAATTCCCCAAACGTCAAAGATTTCAACTACCAAGATTGGATTTAAAGGCATCATGTCTTTTCTTGAAATATTTCCTAAGGCTTGACATTTAAGACATTCTTTGCCAAAAGTATAGGCATCCTTAAACAAAGTCGGCCAGTAAAATCCATTTGCAAAACTTTAGCCGCAGTTTTTCGACCAGAAAAATGTCCTCCGCAGGCAAGGGTGTGGCAAAAATTCAAAATACTCAGATGTTCAGATTCAGGAACACACCTACGGATGATTTGATCAGCACAGATTCGAAAGAGTTCAGGATCTTCCCAAAAGTAGTATTTAATTTGAGCAAAGAATCGATCCTTTTCATTCTTGGACCAGCCATCAGGGATTTGTCCAACCACTAAGTAGTTCACAATATCTGCAAACCAAGGGGCCTTTGCATGTGAAACTGCTAAGAGTTGTTCATCTGGAAAAGATTCTTCAATTGATGCAGGTTCACACTCTTCAACTAAAATCCTAGATAGATGGTCTGCTACAACATTCTCGGATCCTTTCTTGTCTCGAATTTCAATATCAAACTCTTGTAGCAGTAAGATCCATCTAATCAATCGTGGTTTAGCATCTTTCTTTGAGAGCAGGTATCTCAAAGCTGAGTGATCCGAATAAACCACAATCTTGGAACCTAAAAGATATGATCTAAATTTTTCCAGGGCAAACACCACGGCTAGCAACTCCTTTTCAGTAGTGGTATAATTTTTTTGGGCATCATTCAAAGTTCTACTAGCATAATAAATCACTATGGGACATTTGTTTACCCTTTGGCCCAAGACAGCTCCTATGGCAAAGTCTGAAGCATCACACATGATTCAAAAGGTAGTGACCAATCTGGGGGTTGGATGGTTGGGGCTTGGGTCACAGCTTCCTTTAGAAACTCAAAAGCCTTAAGACAATCTTCATCAAAATTGAAAGGAATGTCCTTGGCGAGCAGATTACACAAAGGACGGGAAATTTTGGAAAAGTCTTTGATGAAGCGACGATAGAATCCTACATGGCCGAGAAAAGATCGAATTTGTTTGATAGAGATGGGTGGAGGAAGTTTAGAGATCAATTCAACCTTTGCTTTATCTACCTCGATCCCTCTCTTAGATACAATATGTCCTAAAACAATCCCTTCTCGAACCATGAAATGGCTCTTCTCCCAGCTCAGAACTAAATTAGCCTCAATACATCGTTTTAAAATTTTCTTCAAATTATTGAGGCAACTCTCAAAAGATTCTCCAAAGACTGAAAAATCATCCATAAAAATTTCCAAGAAATCTCCTACCATGTCCGAGAAAATTGATATCATGCACCTTTGAAAGGTTGCAGGTGCATTACACAAACCGAAAGGCATTCTACGGAAAGCAAAGGTTCCAAAGGGACATGTGAAGGTGGTCTTTTCCTGGTCTCCTGGATAGATAGCTACCTGGTTGTATCCTGAGTATCCATCTAAGAAGCAAAAGTATTGCTGGCCAGCTAATCTTTCTAGGATCTGATCAATAAATGGTAAGGGAAAGTGGTCTTTGTGGGTAGCTGCATTAAGTTTTCTATAATCTATACAAACACGCCACCCAGTAGAAAGTCGTGTTGGCACTAAATCCCCATGGTCAGTACGGACAACCGTGAGTCCAGATTTCTTTGGAACGACTTGAGTAGGACTCACCCAATGGCTATCAGAAATAGGATAAATAATACCAGCATCTAACCATTTAATCACTTCCTTCTTGACCACTTCTTGCATGTTTGGGTTGAGTCGTCTTTGCATTTCTCTAGTAGGCTTGGCACTATCCTCAGTATAGATATGGTGCATACAAATTGATGGACTAATGCCTTTTAAATCAGCAATGGCCCAACCTATGGCCTCCCTATGTGTTTTCAGAACATCTATCAATTGGTTTTCCTGCTCAATGGTTAGGTCAGACGCAATGATCACAGGCAGAGTTTTGTCAGGTCCTAAAAACACATACTTAAGTGATTCAGGCAAAGTTTTTAGTTCAAGTTGTGGTGGGGCCTGAATCGAAGGGTGCAAAGGCTCAGTTCCTAGGTCAGGTAAGGATTCAGTTTGCATTGACCAAGGTGGTGAAGGTTGAGGTGAATCAGGTAGGGCATTTACCTCTTGGACTTGGGTTTCAGCAATAGGCTCATCATCTTCCATCAAATTGGAGGAAAATTCAGACTCAACAATCTCATCTACTAAACTAATCACAGAACAATTTTCCTCCTCTCGAGCAAACTTTGAGGCATTAAAAATATTGATTCTCACCTTTTGATCCCCAAAAGAAATGTCCATAGCTCCCGTTTTACAATTGATATTGGCATTGGCAGTGGCTAGGAATGGACGACCTAAGATTATGGGATTCTGATTTAGCTCTTGGGATGGTTCCATGTCTAGTATAAGGAAGTCTACTGGGAAATAACATTGGTTCACTCTAACTAAGACATCCTCAATCAAACCACGTGGTGTCTTGACAGATCTATCGGCTAGTTGAAGAATGACTGACATGGGTTTTAGTTCACCTATCCCAAATTTTTCATAGACCGAGGTTGGAAGAAGGTTCACACTAGCTCCTAGGTCTAACAGGGCTCGGTCAAAGGTAATGCCTCCTATAACACAAGAAATCAAAGGAGCACCGGGGTCTTTCATTTTCTGAGGTAATTGATTCAACAAAACTGCACTTACATCCTCAGACAAAATGATTCTCTTTATGGTTCGTGGCTCACGCTTTTGGTGCAGAGTTCTTTGAGAAATTTAGCGTAAGCTGGAACGTGCTGAATTGCATCGAGGAGGGGTAAATTAATATGAACTTGCTTGAATAATTCCATTAGCTCCTCGTTGCGTGCTCCTTGCTTTTTACGGGAAAAGCCAGCTTCTAGGGCTGAAGGGAATGGGATTCTAGGTTTATAAGTCTCAGGTAATTCATCTGCTCTCTTCTTCCCTTTCTCATTTAAATCGGAACCAGTATTAGTACTAGTCCCGGGCTCAGGCTCTTCTACATGGTTAGTCTCATCTTCTAACTTCTCATTCTTGCTAGCATCAGTACTAGCCTCTCTCTCCTGGTTTTGATATGGGTCCCTAAAAATCCTACCACTTCTAAGCTCAGAAATTGCTTTAGCATTCTCAAATTGAGGGTTCTTAGGTGGAACATTAGGCTGAAGAATGAGTGGGTTGTTTCTAGGATTCGGTATTGGTTGACTCGGTAGTTGACCTGGTTCTCTCCTCATAGTAGATTCAGCTAACTGTCCTATTTGAACTTCTAACCTGGCGATAGATTGTTGTTGGGTCATGATTAATTGTTGAAGTTGATCAAACCTATCGTCGGCTAGATTGGTCTGTTGAGGAGGTTGATATGATGACTGATGATGATATGGTGGCTGATATGGTGGCTGAGCAGGCTGACTAGGCTGACCTCTATTATAGGCATAGTTTTGGTATGGGGGCCTATTTTGAAAGTTCCGTGCAGGAGGAGTTTGGGTCTGAACCTGAGTCTGTTGTGGTTTCCAAGAAAAATTAGGATGGTTTCTCCAACCCGGGTTATAAGTATTTGAAAATGGGTCATTACCCGGCTTGGAGCAACCTTGAGCAGCTTGGACTTGTTCTTGGATGAAAGGTGGTAACTGTGCAACCGTAGGACATTCATTCATGTGATGGGCTGGGCTAGCACAGATAGAACAAATCTCCTGATGATTAGAGGGTGATGGGTATTGTGATGGGTGTGATGGGTATTGTGATGGGTGTGATGGGTATTGTGCAGGAGATTGAGATTGTTGACTGAGGGCTAGGACTTGGTCCAACTTTTGAGAAAGGAGGTCGACTGTATCTAATCTTTGGGATATTAGGTTCAAGTCGACATTGGAATTTGAATGTGTAATTTCATAAATCCCTGCCCGTTTTTGGTGAGGAATCGATCTTTCATATGAAGTCAAAGAAGCATGGTTGATCGAATTTTCACTTAGGGTTTCAAACAAGGTATAGGCCTCATCCTCACTTCTACTCATGAATGCACCTCCACAAGATGCATCCACCATCTGTCTATACTGGTCTCCTAATCCCTCATAAAAAGCTTGGACAATTTGCCACTTAGACAGACCATGATGTGGGCATTTTCTAAGGAGTTCCTTAAGTCTCTCCCATGATTCATGAATTTGTTCACCAGGAAGCTGAGCAAATCCGGTGATGGCTCGCCTCATGGTGTTGGTTCGACCTATAGGATAGAATTTCTTAAGGAACTCGTGCTGCA